>JARHVA010007846.1:205000-297500 GCA_037957365.1 Torreya grandis
ATAGAGGTATGGGGTGAGTGAGGTGGAGGTAGGAAAAAGCACTGGGAAGCATGTTAGGACCATATAAATGATCATATGGAGACATGAACACATCATAATCATATCATATAAAATTTTATGCCATTATATGAGTTAAATTATCTAAAATTGAATCATAGGATTTTGCAAAAAACCTTAAAATATGCAAATTTCCTTAAAATATGCTAAACTAGCCCTTTGAGAAGCTTGGAGAGCATAAAGATGTGGTGAGACATGGATATTTGAATATTTTTTATGGAAAATTTCTTTAAAATTTTTATAAACTAAATAAAATTCATTATAAAGGTCAAAACAAGAAAACATAAAAATCCACTCTTTCTCCAAAACTGTACAATTTCTCCTCAAGAGCATGAGATGCTATAGATTGGACTACTTATCTTTCATATAATTGCTTAAAATTAAAATGTGTGATGGAATAATACATGATGACACTAAAATTAATATTAGGTTCCCATGATTCTTTTAAAACTTTAATTTTATTGAAATACTACCCGAGGAGAACTTGAAGAATTTTTTTTGCCTTCATAAGTGTAAAAGTACAAAAAATAGCCTACATTCAAATGTATGGATCATGAGGGTGGAGAATAAAATTATCAAAATAATTTATCCATGATGAATACCTATGATTCTACTTTCTTTTCACAAAAAATCAGACCTATACCTGCAATCTACAATCCATACCATAAGTAAATTTACAAGTAGGTGACTATGTACAAAGTTACCAATTACTGGAGACGAATGATTTTCAACCTATATTCCACCCAAATACCATGAAACTCTTGTTTAATATATTTTAGGCCTTTATTCCCATGTGTAAATCTTCAAATGTATGGAATTCTATATGGATCCATACTATTCCTCTTAAAATAATTGAAGAAAGCTTGCTTTTGGCCTTTTATTAAAGTTTAATACCTCCAAGACCAAATTATGTGCATGAAAATGACATAAAAAAAGATTTTACATATTTTAAAATTAAAATTAAACTTTTCCATGCTTTATTTATCCATAATTGGCATGTGGGAGTAAAATTAGCCCATTTTTTGGCTTAAAAAAACATTAGATCATCTTTTCAAGACATAAAACTTTAGAATCACACTAATATCATTGAAATTAATATGGTAAATGGTAATTTAACCCATTTTATGACATCTTAATACTAATTTTATCATTTAAATATCTAAATACTTCTTTTTTAGGTAAAAATACAAGTTTTAGACTGGTTTGAATGGGCTTAATAGTACTAGGAAAAAATTTTAACTATAGGGGTTGGTATTTAACCTTGATAGGATAATTAACAATATAAATCATGCATGAAAATAGTGAAAATATATATAAGATAAAGGATGTACATATTTTTATTATAAATTAGTAATAAATGGTAAAAATATGGGTATGAGTAGCAATGATCAATATCAAGATATAACAATGCTAAAACTAGAATGTAGAGAACATAAAGATAGAACCTAGTAATAAAAAATGTGTATAAGATGCCCCCATGTGGGTGAATGTGTCAAATTAATAACCATGAATTGGTTTATATGATCCTAGTGGGTACCTGATATTAGGTTTGGAACAATGTAGTTGACTTGAGTCCTATAAGCAATTTGAAAGCACTTGAAAAGAGCAAGTGAAGCATATAGTTTGATAAAACTGACCATACTAAGATAACTATCATATTTAGTGTATGGAAAATTCAATAAATTTAAACATATAAATTCATAAAATATATAAGTTTTATATTTATTGAGTAAATATTTGAATGTTTTTGTGTTTTTTGACATATTGTATTATTTTTGTATTTTTTATATCTAATCTATGTACAACCAACATGAAAATGACTTATGAATTATTTATATGTAAAATATCCTTAGTTTCATGATGTTTAATGGGTTTTTGATTACCTTAACATCAAATTAAGCTAGATGGTATACTTTTGGTCGTAGATTCTCTATAATGATGTATGGTCCAAGCTAATTTATTTTAAAATTTCCTTTCTTCTCTTCCTTAACATTGACATTTATGATATTTTATTTTAAAATAAAATTATTGACTTCAAATTCCCTATTGTGGATTCATTTATTGTAAATTCTCTAGATTTTTTTTGATGGATATAAGATGCTCTATATCTTGAATGTGTGTGTGATCTAACTATTTTAATTGATGGAGATGACTCTCTTTGTACTAATCATTTGTGATGATCCCTTATAAATACACCCGTAAGGAGGGAATTTTTAAATCCAATGTTAGAAATGATTATGTGCCATATATAAATTAATAAGGAATAGCTCTTATTAGTGTGTGTATACTAGTGCAATAATCCCATAATTCATAGATGAGTTGATTATCCCAATCATCACCAAAGTTGGTAATTATTTTGCTAATAATATTGGTGATTATCTTATTTGTTGCTTATTATTAACCATTGCCTTATGGGTGGTATAGAGTAGAGAATGTGTGTTATATATTATAGTTAACACAAATAAAAACATTATTTTATTTTTTTAATAGGTTCCATTATCTATGATTATGGCCACTGCAAGGCCAAAGTGAAATTTGAATGTTGGAAATGTGGACCCTAGGGTTATCTAGGGTTAGGGTTTGTATAATGTTTGAATTAAGTCAGATAAAGCAAATGTTTTAACCTTTTAGGGTTTTACTAAGTGTAAATCCTAATTTTATTAAATAGTTGAGTAGTCTACGTTAGAGAAATAATATACATAAATTAGCCATTGATTTGTTATAGATTTGACTAGTTTTTGACTTTCTAAAAATATTAATAATTATGTAAAAATAAATACTTATCTATAAAACAACTAATACAAATGATCTAAGTGTTAAAAACTAAGATATGTTGTAGGTATGAGTGTCATCAACTAGATCCGTATGTTAGTCACCCTCCTAGATAGTATTGCCACATTTGGATAGAGGTACCATGTGGATCTAGTGTCTTGATAATGTCATTAATGTCCTTTGTACAAGACTATCTAAATATTTTGAGTACACATGTGTCTAGATATTTAGGGTTTATTCCTACATACATAATATTTGGAAATCCATATTATGCATATAATGAGATATTTTTCACACAAACTCTAATCCTCCATATAACTAGGTCATGAGTTGAAAAGTGTGTTCATTAATAGGGTAGGATATACATCCTCAACACCTTTTTATGAAGAGATTTTCCTACATACCAATACACTAAAGAGGGATCACGAATGATGTAGTTATCCCCACCTAAATGCTGGTTCAATTTCAAGTGATGCTAGTATGATAGTGGCCTTGAGTGCCTTGAGTGTGCTTGAGATTGAAAATATAAAAAATCTAAGCTTAGGGATACTATAGATGGTAGTATGAAGAATTAAGGTAGATGAAATATTAATAACCTTTATTTTTCTCAAGTTTTTTGATGTTTTGAATAGGTATTTTGTATCGAGTTTCCATATAGTGGATAAAGGAATAAAATTCATGTATTTATAGTGTTCTATTTCTTGTGAAAATAATAAAATATGCTTAGGATAACCTTAAGATGGTTTTAACTTTGAAAATATAGAATTTCAAGAAGGATGGGTAAAGGACATATGAACCATTTTGGGGACACCATCACCACATGGCTTTAGTGTCCTTAATGTGGTGTTATTGTCCAACTAGCAAAACACTAGGCACAAAGGGACATGATCTAGAAATGAGGGTCTATGACTATGTTTGAGATGGCTAGGGACACTTGTGTCCTACATGAAGGTTGGAAAAGTGTGATAATGGGATCTATGATAGGTATAGTGCTAAGCTATGAATAGGTAGTCTCAAGTAGCACTCTTAAAACTCAATAGTCCCTGATATTACAATATAAATCATAATATTTTAATCTATTAGTAGATGAGGGATAACATATGAGGGTAAATTCCTATTTATGGTTCACTAATAGGAAGTGATCATAAACCCTTATGAACTCTGAGATTACCTCATCATTTTTTATAAATTCAAGAATAAGATTCCTATCACCTTCTTTAATGTGATCAAGGGTTTGATCATTTGAAATATTTTTAATGTATTATGGATACTAAAAATCAATATTTAGTATCATTAAATGAGAAAAAAGGTGAGAGGATGAGGAGGAGACCATGGAGTCATAAATATATTTAATTTCTTAGAAATAAACTTTGTGGAAATAAAATAGAATTCCTTGGTAATATCACATATGATATTTTTTTAGAGATGAAGATGTTAATATTTTGTCTAGTAGATATCAGAAAGTTGGTTAGTCACCAATTGTGAGTCACCTTTACTTCTTAAGTTTTAAACACCTAACCTATTATAAATGAGAATCTTTAAAAAAATGTATTAGTCTATTTCCCCATTGTTCATGCATTTAAAATCAATTTTGAAATCAAAGGGTGTAATCCATCCTCTAGTGGAAATTGGGATAAATTATTCCCTTATGCTAACACATTATATTTATACATCATAGTGGAGCATACATTGATTACTCAAAGAGTAGGGACATCGTTCTATTTGGGGAGTATTTTTTGTATTTCAAAAATATTGACCATAAAAATTTCACCTATGTTAGATACCCTTCTTGTGTTTCTAGGTTTTGATATTTGGAAATTTTATGCATTACTACTCCTAGTGGGTGAATAGGGAAAGTGATGTTTCTATAATTTCCATATATGATATTAATCTCTATCATTAAATTATTCAAGATGGCTGAAATTATCACAAGATTTTCTACACCCATTTTCTTCATTTTTATAACCCTCTATTCCTCAAGTTTTTTGGTTGGTGAGGCTTTACAGATATCAAAACTTGATTTCAAGATGAACATGTTGGTTGTTATGCCATTCATGTATTTGTTTAAAGGAGGGGGATTTACCACATTTTTACTAGGTAAGTGATAATAAATGTGAATCTTTGGTATATTCTTAAGGGTTTATTGGTGAACATCAAATGGATTTGGGTCACCCTATGTAACAAATATTTTTCCTAGGGACAAAAACCTAATTTATTAAAATAGGGTAAAGTATATTTTCTTCATCATATATATCAAAGGTCTCCCTAAAATCATGTTATATTTTTTATCCTTATCAATAAAGTAAAATTTAGTTAACATAATGTTGGGACCTAAAGTAAGAGGTGGTAAAATGGTCCCAATCAAGGTAGACTTGAGGTTGTCATAGCCTCAGAAGGTATTTCTAGTTGTCAAGCAATTGGTCTCTCCATATCCAATATTTTAAATAAATGAAAATGAGACTATATTAATGTCCTCCCTATCATATATCATTGATCTCTTAAAATTATAGTTATAGATCCATACTTCCAAATACAAGGTTATATCCCTTATCTTATCCATCTCAAAATTTCTATGGAGGCTCCTAAGATTAAATAAAATGTAGCTAATGTGCCTAAATTATTTCATAGGTGGGTATATATATATATATATATATATATATATATATATAAGTTTATATGGTTTATTTTTACCTAAGTTAGAGGTGTCATTATTTCTATATTGCATAATGATAAGACTTACATTGATTCCAAATAATGGGTATGAGATATTTTTATAAGGTACATAAATGAGATGTGGGAAAAGGTATTTATAAGATCGTAAAATACATCATAGTTTCCCATGGGATTAGGATTGGTTTTGATGTCAGTCTCCAAAATAATTGTAGAAGGGGCAATTTTAGTTGGTATTCCCTCATGAAAATGATGACATTTTCATCCTCATTTGTTTATATTTCTATGACACCTACTGCTATATTTTCACTTGAGATCCTAGTTGGATATCCACATCAAGATTACTTGGTATGAAAGTAGAAGCTTCAACATCATGGGTTCAATTAGGAAAAGGATAGTTAATTGGGTAATCATATGGATATTTTTGGACATTTAAATATTGGTGGTTAGGAAATGGGTTTTATTATATTCATAAATTGGATTTTTGAGGCACCACAAGACCAATTGATGATGGTTTGGGATTCATATTCACATTTCCCATAAACATATCCAAAAATGTTTACAACTAATCTTTGGGGAGTATTTTAATACACATTTTATTTTCACTATAAGCATAAGTATAATAACCAATAATTATGTGTAAAATTGAATATATGTTGGGATATTAATCCCTATGCATTTGGTTTTGGTTTTTTTGAACATGTTGGATGTTTTTCTAATAAAAGTGCTACTTTTATAACTAAGGGGTCTAGTTGAAATTTTAAAAAATATTATGAAATTGGATCTAAAAATTTTTATTCTAAGTTGGAGGATGGTTGAACACCACACAAACTACATGTGGAGGGTTTTGGTTTCTCACACCTCTATTGTTGTTATTAATATTGTTATTATATGTGTGTTGGTTTTAGTTATTATTAATATCATTTGTCTTTTTGACCAAATTCATCAAACCATCTATAGTCACATTTTATTTTTGGGGTTTTTTTTATTTACATTTTGATAATCCACATTACTTTGGTTAAGGGAAATTATTCACTCATTGGATCCATAAGTCCTATAACCACTACCATTGGCCACTTGATCAATTTTAAAAGTTCTTTCAATTGATTATTAATATGACCTATAGGGTAAATTTTAAATATATTCTCTTATTTCCTTATTGAGATAGTGTAAAAAAAGATCATGTAATTCTCTAGTCCATATTTGGGGCAATTGCTAAGGATTATAATATTTGCCTCCACTTTGTAATAAAATGGGTAGTAGATTCTTTGAATTATTGCTTAATGTTAAATAACTCTTATACGTTACTTTTAATAAGTATGTTCATGTAATATTATTTTGAAAACTTATCTATAAGCTATAAAAAAGGAATGGATGGAGACCTCATGGATATGGTAATATCAAACTAGCACAATTCCATCAAGATTATTTGGGAATATCTTAGCAACTACCCAATCCCAAGTTAAAATATCTCTTATGGTAGTTTCATATGATTTCAAATGTGTGTTTGGATATATATCTCCCATACAGTTTGGGATTTTAAGTAGGGGATGTAGTAAGATGAATCCTCATATGTTATAATCAATGAATTATTCAAGTTATTATGCATAGGTTCCTATGGAATTAAAATTTTCCATAGGTGTGCTTGGATGAGATCAAGGGAGAGGGGTAAGATAAGAATAAGGTATGAGACTATTATGAGGAAGAATCATAGGTTGAGATGATTAATAATATTACATTAGGAAATAGTTATCTAAATAAGTGTATTTGGAGAACATATTATAATAGGTTGGTAAAGAGTTGAGATAAGGATCATAAATTAGCATTTGTAAAGGTGTAACATATGTGGGTGGAATTTTGGTCATTATGTATCTAGGAGTATTAATGAATGGTGGTGTGTTAGTCACCACATTATATAGAGGAGGTTATGATACATAAACACCAATAGGAACTTTAATAGTATGTTTATAATAAGGAGGTATGTTTAATCCTATGGGGTTGGTAAATTAATGTTTAATGATGTCTGCAAAATTTTGGTTTAGAATGAATCTAGTGAAAAGTGGGTTAATTTAGTGTTGTGGTGGTTTATAGGATGTCTTTGGGATGGTAATAGAGGATTAATGACCTTGAATATTGAGGTTAGGGGTTAGTCTTTGGTTTAGATAAACTTGGTTACTCTCTAGGTCTTGAAAATGTCCCACCAAGGTGGATATGAGCTCATTTAGTGAAGCATTGGTGTAAGGTCCTATATCCTCTCTTATGGGAAACATTGGAGGAAAGGATTTGTAGAATATAATGAATTGATTAGTGTTATATGTATTAAGAAGAGTCATCATGGGCTGAATTAGAGTGATAAAGGTATTTTGGTTAGTGTTAAATAGAGGTGGAGGTAATTTTGACCTATTAAGTTGATTCTCTAGAAGGTGAATTATTTGAAGATATATGTAAGGACCCTCATGAAAAAACAATGTGACTATTACAAAATAATGGTTATAATCCCTTGGTGGTGATGACTATGAAGGTAAGATTATTATGCACATGGTAAATATTGGTTTAGTAATTATTAAATTATCAACATAGGATGCAAATTAAATGACATATACATTAAGTTTATATAATAATATCACTTCATGACCTTGTGAATTTCTTGTTAAAATAAGTACATTAGTTTAACTAAATGATCTAACATGTTATAATTTCATTAATTGGTGATTAAGATAGAATATTTCATGGGTTTAATTAGTGCATAGGAATAGGTCATTACCAATGAAGTAAAAAGGACTATGATAGGAATTGTTTCATCATGTATGACCCCACCTCTAACCCAAATCCTGTCTTGAACCTTGCCTAATCCTAATTGAATTCCTTATATTCCATTAAATATTTTATTTATTCTTGGAATGTATTGATGTATTTTAATCACTATTAGATTTGTCAAACATATTTGGTTAGTCATCTTTAATACACAAGGATAAAAGACACCAATGTTTAGAATTTTGTATAGTAGAATTGTAGACTTGTCTGTTAGTTTATTTTGCCTTGAGCACTACACAGGAAGTTAGATTATCTTAGAAGTAAGCTTAGGAAGCTACTAGAACCACCATGTCCCATTATGAAATAACAAGGAAAATGTTTAATTATGAAGGCATGCAATGGAAAGTAGAGTGGTTTGTTGATCTAAGTGAAGAAGACACACTTCTCACATTTTGATTGGGTTATAAGAAGGAGAGAATGGCTATTTAAGGAAGGTGGATCTTTGAGAAAAGGTTTTAGTACTTTTGTAATTTTAGGCACCCTAGGGACAATGGAAGAAGATAATGGAAACAAGAAGATAGCCTAGAGAGGGAGAGACATGGTTATTATAAACCTTCAAAAAAAATTCATAGAAGGGCCTAGATCATTTGGTAGGTATCCTACTAACTTGAATATCCTATTGTTTAACAAAATTAAATTTGTGTGATTATTGATTGAGTTATTATGTTTGAGAGGAGTAAGGATATTGGATCACTTCTTATCCTAGCTATTTTTGTATGATTTTTCTTGGGTCACCCATAATGTTATTAACCCTTGTGTAGAAGTTAGAATTTTATATATTCATCCATGATAGTTCTAACTATTATATTGTCGCTTACCTAGATATTATGGTTTTTTCATGTAAGACTATTGATGAATTAAAAGTTTACACTCTTCATGATGAAGGAAAGCGTAGGTATATCTTGTTTACACTTAATGGTATGTTGCCTATGTCCTCTCATGACCAATTATAGAATATATCATAGTGGTTCTATGCCTGATGGGTCTTATCCTTGTGATACTTATGTTTTCTCTTTTCTATATTTTCTTGTTGAAAATAGAATTGAGGTTGGTAATCCTCTTAAATTAGAGATGCTTGGATTACCACCTTTTGAGTAGCTATCTCTTTTACCCCAAGACATATTGAGTAGTTTTGCCTTTACTTACATTACACCATGATATGAACATGCCTAATATTGGGAGCCCTACTTTGGGTGATTAAAGTAGTTGTTTGATGATGGAAAAAGGTTAAGAGGTGATCCCAATTTCTATTGGGTAACATCTCATAATCAACTACAATATATTTGTTTTTTGATGATTTCTATATCTAGATAAATGCCAAGGATTAATCATTCTCAGTTGAACTTATTATATTTATGTATTAATGATTGATTATGGGATAAGTGTGAGCCACTTATTATTAACCTATCAGTTGAATGTTCTAGTTATTACTAAAAAAAACTATTTCATAGTTTGATTAGTATATAGGATAAGTAGACCTCTTGGTGATGGATCCTTGTTGAAAATGGAATCCTTGAAGAGGCTTGTACTTTCATGAGTAATTTTTTCCAAGATAATAGAATAATTCTTATTCATTACATCTTGAGTTACTTGTAATGGTATTACTTTATATATATATATATATATATACTTTCATGAGTAATTTTGTCCAAGATAATAGAATAATTCTTATTCATTACATCTTGAGTTACTTGTAATGGTATTACTTTATATATATATATATATATATATATATATATATATATATATATATATATATATATATAATTAGTCTTATATGAATGCATGTGATTTAGGATGCATGTGGCTTTGATAATAAAAATAACTTGTGTTCTGCTCATATGAATCTAGTTATTTAAACCCATTCATGATATGTCTTATGCTAAGATGATATAGATACGATTGGCTAACCCTTTACATGGTTAAATCTAAGAAAGATAAAATCTTTAACAACACTTAGAAAAAGTGTTATTAAGGACCTCAATAGGCATTGACTGTAAATCTCCCGGGAGCGAATATGTCAAGTAAGGAGAAACTCTTAAGCTTATTTGACTATTTTAATAAGTTTTTTAATGTGTTATACTTGTTAAAAAAATATTAACATTCAACCTAATAAATATGCATTTTGTCTCATGTATTATATTGTAATTGACATTGTGAACTAAGCTTATCTATAAATGAGTGGAACTAAAACAAATGGACAAGTGATTATTATTGAGAATAACAATATAGAATGACTTAATAGTCTAAGGATTGATACTATTTTGGTTTTAGTTTATGTCATATGGAAGAGTTTCCTAAAACCTAGAAGATGAATAAGTAAACTATTATAAAGCTTACCCTATTAGAACCATTTCATATTACTAAAATATCTATGTTATAATTATCTCTTCCATTAAATTATTAATAAGGAACTAAGCCTTTAGGTTTGATTGAGGTATCCATTGTAAAGTTATAATAAAAGAAGAAATAAAAAAAACATGACTCTTAGGATAAAATTAATAATAGAAGGAAACTAGATCAGTGTAACCATAAATAACCTTGTACAGTTTAATTATTGATTGTCAATGTTCTAGTAGGACAAACCTAAAATCTGTATCTTTAATCCTTAATAAATTCATATCTTAAGCTTCTTGTTTTTGATTTAACAGATGAGGTATCCCTAATAATGATAAAATATTTAACTTCTAATAAATGAAACATTTATCTTTCATATTGATCTTGCTTTGAGATTTTTTGATGATCAATTAAAATAATAAGAATCTTTTTATATTGTCATAGACTTATTTAAGCCTTGTTGATTTTTATTTTATTACCTTCTAGTTTGATCATCTTTGTATTTTAGACTTAATGTTTTTGCACTTCACTTTAAACATTGGATTCTAGCTTGGCTAAATTATTCTATGCAGAATAATGTCATAATTAACATTTAATTTCTTTGGTTTACTTTTAATTGGTTTGATAAATTTAACATAGTCAAATTTAGGCTTTTTTCCATAAGCCATGTTGTCCTCATCAACTTAATTCATTCATTTGGACTTTGTATTAGACACCTCTCAATTGGTTCTTTTCATAGCCTTTTACCTTAAAATTAAGTTATGACTTTTTATGAGTGGTTCAGAGGAAGCCATGTGTCATCATCCTAATAAATTGAGAGTGATGTCATCATAATCTATGGTACAATTTCTTTTAGCTAGTAGGATAGTTGGATGTTGCCACATGAAATCATCCTAGAAACTTGTGATCCTAAGGAGGACTGTACATGGAATAATTCTTCTAGGTAAGTGGGATAATAGGATGTTTCCATATGGCATCATCTTAGTGACCCATGATCATACGGATGATCATATAATGTGAAACCTCCAAGTAAGAGGGCTCATAAAAATTTTCCACATGGCATCATTTTGATGACTTGATAACCTATATATATCCATAAATATTTAAAATCCTTAAAGAAAGTGGAATTGTAGGATGATGCCACATGGAATCATCTTAGGGACCTTCTATTCTAGAAATGTTTGTATTAGGCAATAAACCTATAGGCTAACAAGTGAGCATGATGTTACCATGTGGTAAAATCCCATTGATACTTAGTTTTGGATATTTATATATTATATGTCAATCCCATGGTCAAGTGGGTGAGTGTGATGCTTCTATGAAGGCAAAATACCACTACTCTAGTATTCTAGAGGTGTTTATATTTTGTGTGAAGCCTATGGGACATTAGGCTCACAAAATGTTTTTATATGGAATAATCCTACTACTCCATAGCCATAAGAAAGATATTATAGCCCTACATAATTGTAGGGAAATAGGTTAAAAATTTACGATAACATGGATATTTTTTCAAAGACACTTAGGAAGTGATAGGTGGTAAGAGTGGCCTTAGGAACCTAAAGAGAAGCTAACATGGACTTATATCCTACTAAAGTAACCACATGGAGCTCAAATATGTTAGTAGTGGTCAAGGACAATTTTTATATTTGTTTCAACATCAATACACATTACAATTTAATGTCATAGTGTCATAATCTTCAACATAAGACTACAAATGCGTTCATTAGTGATTGGTTAAATGAATAGTGTTTTTAACCTTTTAATCAGTGACATGCACTTGATTACATAATGATGGTAATGGTAGGGATTACATGAGTGTTATGATTAACATGACTTAATGTATTTTATTATGTGTATTATATTACTTTTTATTATTATTTATTATAGCATGATTGTTTTTAGATAAAAAATAAGCATGACCTTTTGGTATCAGAGCCTAGGTTAAACTCTAAGAGCTATGAGGATGATTTGAATGAGTTCATTTCATTTATAGCTTTTGTTAAAATTGATTTGAGTAAATTGAATGTGAATAATGATTATTTATAGATTTTTTAAAATTTAATTATGTGGACTAGATGTCATAAAAGGAAATAATGGAAAACACTACAATTGGGTGTTGCTAGAATCCCTGAACTATATAGCTAGTGGAAATCCATGCTCAAATTATTGAGACCCTACATAGTTTGATGATTGTGTTAGAGGAAAATTTTCCTCAAGTTTTTATTCTACAAAAATTGATCCTCAACACCCTATAGAAGGGATGGTTAGGTTAGGCAAACTTTAGGGTCTCATCATAGAAAGAGGAGTATGAATCACCTTCAGTAGTATCATAGGAAGAATTATGATTAGACACAAGCTCTACCTCTAAGAAACATGGAATTGAGACCAAGTACGTCCAAATGAATGTAGTCTACAAGGGAAACTATTTGGGGTGCTTGCTTCAACTATAGAGCTATGGATATTTTTTCACAAAATTATTCAATGAGTACTTAATTAAGGCATACTCAAATCTAGATATGGACTAGTTATGAAAACCACAATTTGTTTTAATCCCTATTATACTTATTTTAATTATTATATTCTAATGAAGTATGATGTGAATGAGATATATTATTATATTTGAGAGAATAGTAGGTATTTTTTATAAGGAGCATATGATGATAGATATATGGGTATATACATATATATTTTTATGTAAGTTGCCTATTATAGTTATTAACTAAATAAATGCACTTCTATTATGGGTTAGCATGTTAATAATGGACTTTAAATATGAAGTAAGTTGGCTTGTAATGCGTGAACTAATGATCAGATGTTGTTAATTTAACTTATCATTATGTAATTTTTTTATGACCTCTTTCATGAAATTGTGAATTGCCTAGATATGTTTACTACATATGACTTGATTATGGGAACATTATAGAAAGTGATTCTTGTTATTATAAAATTAAAACCACTTAAAGAATCATGGAGTAGTAAATATTTAATATTAGGTTTATGTCTCTTCCTATGAATAAATCTAATATTGTTTATGCTAACCATTTGAGTGATAACATTTCATTTTGAATTAAAAAGGTAAGATGAAACTCCTAGGAACTAATTAGAGCACCCTTCTAGTTATGAAACATTTGGAATGGATTGATGTAACCCTACACATTCTTGATATTATTATAAATTAATTAGTATATGAATATGTTGTAGATTAGCTAAATGAAATCTTAGAAGATTAGATAATCATGATTATTGAGATGCTATGTGGCATAAAATTTTAAAATTTACAATAGCATTGCTATTTTTTTTTTCATAGTCAAAACTTATCAATTTGATAGATGTAATTGCTAACTACCATGGTCATTTGTATAACACTATATGTCAACAAAAATCAAAAGTGGAGACCAAGATGTACCCTTCTCTTGATCCAAAATCCCTAAATCTCTCTTGCCATAAAATTTATATATGCACATATAGGTGGGACCTAATTATAGGTGTAATTATATCTAAATTCTCATGTTAAAGAATCTAAGGCCTAATTTCAATGTCAAATCACACATTGGTAGGTGGTGAATAAATACTAACTATATGTATGTCCTCTAAAGAGACACATGGTACCAACTACTTAGTTGTACCATTTTGTGTAGTGTTAATGGTATATCACCCTCCTACATGTTATGATCATAATTTAATAGTAGTGAAGTCAACATGATAAAGTAGTTATTGAATCTATGAGGAATTTTGTTAATTAAGGGCTAGTGTATCATCATTACTCTCTTACCTTATTCTGTATCCCCTTGAGTGGCCCATAGATCCACATAGTGATCATATTGTGATCTATTTTTTCTAAATGTTCTTTCCAAACTTATCTTAATTTTTTAGAAGTTTTGTTTATATTTTTTGGAAACCAATAGTGTTTTCTTATTGAATTTGAATGTTTCAAGCTAAAGGATGATCATGGAATTTATTAATGATTTTTTGTTTAATTTGATTTCAGTATTGAGACTACTTGGTCTTATTTTTATTATTTTTACACTTATATGATTAGATGATGTTCTTAAAGTGATTAAAATTCTTACTTATGTTGGTTTCATATGTTAGTATGTACATATATGTCACTTAGGTGGGTATAGGGGAATATAAATAGCTTGAAACACATATTATTGACTATGTCTTACTTTCTATGCCTTGACATGCCTAGTGCCATATGTGCATCACCTATCCCTTAATATTTACGCTTTGACATACCTAGGACCATCTTCACATTGACTCTATCTTACTATTTGCACCTTGACATGCTTAGGGTCATATGTGCATTGACTATATCTTACTTTGTGTGCCTTGAGATGATTGAGGCCATCTATATATTAACTATCTTGGCTAGTTGACCAATGTTTTAAGGGTCACACATATAATGATCTAAACATAATTATCTTAGCTAGTGGACCAATTTCCTAAAGGCCACATACATACTGATTGGTATATCAATTTTTTCGCTAGTGGACCAATGTCCTAAGGGCCACATACATATTAATTGGCACAAATATTATTTGATGGTGGACTAATGTCCTAAGTGAAATATACATATTTATAATAACATTGATTCATGGTTAGTGGATTGATGTCATAAGGGCCACATACATATTGATTGCCATATTGAGCAATGTAGTGAAGGAATCATACATTTTGATTGGTACATTGATTCTCGGCTAGTTAACTAATGTCCTAAGGGCCACATATATATTTATTGGCACATTGATTATTATATTGTGGATCCATGTCTTGATGGACAAATACATATTAATTAACACATTGATTCTTGGCCAATGTCATGATGGATATATACATATTGATTGGCATGTTGATTCTTGGTGTATGTAATCCAAAATGCATCAAGTATATAAATTAATCCTAACTTAAATAATATAGATCCTAATTACACTTTTGATTGGGAATACATTAGATAATTGGTAATATGACCAATATGTACCCAATTAGGGGATATATTATAATGAAATAAAACTATAGGGGTTCCAAAGCCTCCAGTCAAGAAAAATAAAAAAATAACCCTAACTAATCACTATGTTTTCATATTAACTAATCTAATAACAAGTAAAGTAAATTATAATCTAGTGCTCACCAAATCTTGTGGAAGAATATGAGGGTTAGTAAAGAAATGAAAATAAACATGTATAAGAGAATCATAATTAAGCTATGTATAGGTAAGACCCTAATGTATAGAGAAGAAGAGTGATATTATTCAAAATCTAATACTTATGATACTTATATCTACTAAAGAGAGGACCACAATTAGAGATACTTACCTAAAAGAGGAACCCATCGAGAATCAATCTCTCCCTTAGCCAAAAGGAATTCATAAGAGGTTGTTTTGGTTTGTAAGGATCACTAAGAAAGGCCAAAGCATCTAGGATTTATCCATAAGACTAAATTCTCCAAGTAGAAACCCTCAGTTAAGACTCCTCAGGTAGAATCATGGAAGATCATGTTGTAAAGAAGTAATAATAAATAATAACTTTTGATGTCTCTTTAATAATGGAAAAATGATCTTGTATATATATATATATATATATATATATATATATATATATATATATATATATATATATATATATATATGGATTTAATCTTAAGCCCTTTTAAATGTTTTAGCTGATAAGGTTGAACCAATAGACTAGTATTGTTATTTACAAAAAATCACTAGGTCATGGGCTACGTTGGCCATGACTTGAACTAGACCCTAAATGAATTTCACTAATAAGAGTACATGGTCGACCTAGTTGACCTAGTACTGTAAAATATTGAAAGGAGGTTTAGGTTAAGAAAAGGGGTATAGAATATGGTAAATGGATGGGGGAGTGTGAAAAATAGGAGTAATAGCTTAAGGGAATGGTTTTAAGAGCTAGTTAGATTGGTAATAAGTTAAAATAAGGGAAAATAATATTGAAAATCACTAATGTCCTACCCACACCTTTCCTAGTGCACCCCTTAGGTGTGATCTTAGAGAGATTGAGACTCAATAGGCTCTTACAAGATAGAAATCATTAGTATTTGATAAAAGTTGAAAATATTATATGTATATATATGCCCCACTCAAAGCTCATCATGTGTCACTTAGGTGCAATAGGGGATGGTGCTTAGAGAATATAACATAGAAACACATAATGTTGAGGCTAAAAAAATTTACAGTATTTTAGATCAAAAATAGCTAAAATTAAAGGACTAAAAGGGAAATAATTGAAAAAGTAAATGTGATGCATACCATGAATTTACCTTTATTGGTGAATGGTTGTCTATTATGTTTTTAGTTTTAATTATGGATGGCATAGAGAGAAATTTATCCAAGATAAATAGTTCTTTGTAGACATGACATACTTGGAAATTTGGCAAACTAGGGTGACAAGTGTTATGTTAGACCAAATGAGCAAGTTAAAAATAGAGTAAATCAAGTAACCAAAAATCCAAGGCTACTAAAGACTAAAAGACTCAAACAATTAAATATTAAGAAGATAAAATCACCAATTCAAACTAAGGATACATTTAAAAAATGATGGTAATAAAACATCAATGTGAAAGCAGTAACAAACCTAACTTAAACAAAGATGGGAAAGAAAAAAATGGGAAAATAACATTGGTGAATAAGCAGTATCAATATTTACTCAAACATCAATGAAAAAAGGTGCATAGAAGGGGGAAATAACATTTATGAGTGATAACTAGAAATAAGACCTCACTCAATAATGGAAAAAGTAAATGAAAGTAGAAACTAACTCAAATGTCCACAAAAAGGGTAGTAAAATATTGACAAATGGTAAAAAGAAAGTGAAGCACATCTAGAAATGTAGAGACACAGTTACTCAAAACATGTTGTTTTACTCTAAAGATGTATCAAACTAAATAAAGTAGTGCTAGCATGTTTTTAACATGTGATGAAGGAAGTAGAGAATAGTAGAAATGTTTAGAGAAGAAATCAGATAGTAAAGTTATACAAGATATTCTTTTAATATTCATGTGTTATATATTCAATTGTCAATTATATGTTTATTTTATCCTATCCTCCATGACTTCTAATAGGATTAGAAGATTAAAAAACTCCTCTTTTGGTACCAATTATAAGAATCTAAATATTTAGATACTGTAAATGATTATATATATATGTATGTTTGTATGAAGAAGAGAGTTTGACCTTTGTTGAGATCAATATAGACTATTTGGTTATGGTTACCTATTATATTTCCTATTCTTTTCATTTCATTCACTTTCATGGTTAATGTTTGGCTTATTTATATCTAATTTACTTCAAATAATCTATAAACATTAATAAAGTTCTGGGTGTTCTTCATTCCTATCTAACACATGATAATTCATCTTTGTTATGCTTTTATTTTCCTTGTTGAATATGAATTCTTTGCACTATCTTGATAAATTAATTAAAACTTAGCTATCCTCATCCTTAGAAGGTTATGATTCTTCATGAACATCTACTAAGAATGTTGTGGTGAGCATTGATGCACTCCTTCTAAAGGAATCTATGCTAAGATGGTTACCAGGGTAGAGAGACATTTATACATGGTTAGACTAAAAAGTTTGAAATTTCATAGAAGAAGAATCTAAACATAATGGTCTTACCACATGTGAAATCATTCAATAGCATATATATCAAGAGATATACAAATTTTTATGGTGATAATTATCTAAACTACTAGCTAATTGGTTGATAATATTGGAATATTATTGCTTTATTCCTAGAATGGAAGAAACAATCATTTAGACCGAAGAGAAGATAAACTAGTTGTAGAAATTACAAACCGATTAGATGATAGAAATATAATATTGGGTTTCTACCGCCATATATGGATATATCACCAAGTTTATAATACAAAGATATATAGCATTAGAATCTGTGTATTACCTATTTGTCTGAGGAAATAGAGGAAATTTTTTGCAATGACTACCTCTCCTTGTGAAGATGTTGGTTGTGGATAAGGCCATGGTGTCTACTCCAACCTTTATGGAGTAGTCACTTTTAGGCATATATGGGTGTGTGTAACATGATTTTTAATGATATTTAGATGAGTAAATAAGGCTTTAACCTAAATCCATAATGGAGAAATGAGTGAAAAAGAGTCAGAAGAAGAGTTTAGATTCAAAACATAAACTATGAAAATAAAATAAATGAAATAAATAGAAGAATACCCAAGTAGATGAATGTAGAGGTAAGAATAGTAGTAAATTAGATTATTAATGAGTAATAACACATGAAAATTGAGATGATAGAGAAGGATGAATGATGAAGAAAGAATATGACAAGTTTTGATAGATAAAGTGAAGTGACAAAGAATATGATGAAGATGAGATGTTAAAAGAAGGTGAGAATATTTTAGAAGTAGAGAAGCTAGATGATATATGTAGTGAAAAAATACAAGAATAAGAATTTTTAAAATAATAATAATAATAAGAAATATAACATAGTCACAGGTTATTCATAGGTTTAAGTGCATCAAAAGAATAAGCCATAGGGAAGAAGAATTCACTGGAAGAGCACACATCCTCGTAGCCCAATATTTTAGACTCTAGTAAAAGTTTTCAACCAGGAAAATAAGAAGATAATAGTTGGGAAAGACCATTTTTAGATAAAGTGCATCATTTTAATATGTAAATTCAAACAAGATCAATTAGAAAGGATTTGGAGGTCATAGATCTTGTTAAAACCAAACAAAACAAAAAATGAATTGTAAAAAAACATAGTACATACACTGACTTGCCTAGTATGCAGAGTAGTATGTAGGCAAGACCACCCAAAACATATCCTTATATTATAATTTATACATAGTATATTCCATTGAAACTAATTTACATAATTGGTCATTTAGGAGAATTCATAAACCCGTCAATCTATGATGGGTCTATAAACCCTGAATAATATTTGATAACCTAGGAAATGAGATAGAAAGCTAATTACATTATTGATGATGTTGTTAAAAAGTGTGAGTTGTTATGGGCAATAGTTAGAAGAGATCTTGAGTTCATATAACAAAGAGACATTCAATGAGAAAATTTACAAGATGTTAATAAATGGTGTATCATGGATTCTTAGATAAAGAAATGTATAAACCAGACCATTCAAGACTTGAAGGAGATATGATTTTTGTTTGCAAAATTAGTCTACGAGTATGAACATAGATTATTTGATGTGATGAATAAGGTAGAATTTACCCTAACAAATAAAGACAAATATTCATGGGTCATCAAAGGATTGCACTCTAGAATTGGGTTTACCACTATGTAGACTTAATAAACTACAAAAGTATATGCTAGAGGTATTGCCCTATGTGTAGAACAAATTGAATACTATGGAGAAGCTCCCATTTCCAATTCCAAGATTAAAAATATGCTATAGGATTTTATGAAGAAAATGGAGAAAAAACCTAAATTGAATCTCTGGTGTATGGAGTATGAAAATGAAGGACATCACAAGAATGATTGTACTAAGATAAAGATAGAATTATATGAAATATGTCAAATAGTGGGACATGCAACAATGCAGTTCCATATTCTATAAAAATATGTCAAGAGTCCACAAAATTTGTATTATAATTTCTATAATTTAAACAATCATGATGAAAATAATTTTAGGGCTTTATAGGATCTCAAATAAAGGCATCACCAAAAATGTCTCTACCATCATTGTGTAAAAAATGTCCTCAAATAAGGATACAGTTCTAGGCCTCGATGTCAATAAAGGTTATGTGACCTAAATAGGCACATAATGGATCCTAATTCACCACAATACCCACCTCAAGGTCTAGTAGGTTGGACCCCTCCATCAAGTTGGACACCACCATATCTACAATACTAGTATGTATCACCCTAAAACTCAACCATGATGCAACAACAATAAATGAGTTGTACCCCATCAACTACACAATAATATTTTAGAATTAGAGATAATAACTAGAAACACTAGCTTTAAAACACTGCACAGTACCAAATAAGGTATAAAGGAGGATATCCGTCCAATAGATGAGGATCTAGGGGTAGATATAGAGAAGGTTTCCAAGGTGGTAGAGGGAATATCTATCAATGGCCTCCTTTATAATGCTACTTGTGTGGAGAGTAAAATCATGTATAATGAAATTATCCTATTAATCCTCAAGGATAGTCTTATTTTTCATACTACATAATCTCTCACCATCACAACATATAAGATTATCATGTCTTGGAGAATTAAAGAAAGGAAAAGGACATCTAAAATGTGAATATGGTGAGTGCATAGCCTAAAGAGAATGCAATCCTCAATGATGTCACATGACAATAGCACATATAAAAAGGTTTGCCTCTACTTGAAGTGCCTCATGATTAGAGAATCCAAAAATCAAAATAGAATAAATACTGAGAACCAAATATAAAAAGGAGGCTCATGTATGAAGCTACACAAATGCTAAAAAATGTCCAATATCAAGAAATAATTAAAGGAGATGTTACAACAATTGATAAAAAAATGTATGGCTATATCATGAGCATTATGCATTAAGATGGAGTTGTCATTGCACTAATAGATATTTTAGAAAATTTAATCACACTTTGTAATGAATATATGTCATAGAACATCAAAAACCTACTACACAATATACTAGAATGTGTGTAGTGTGTATAATGGAAGATATAAAGTTGATTTGGTACATCAAAACAAAGAAGCCCTAGGATGTAGATGCATGAATCAACATTCAGGTTGTATAGTATGATTTTCTAAATACTATCTTTGATTTTTAGTAGGATAATCAACATGATTCTTAGGTCTACATGAGAAGCTATTGGATGACCAATTTTAAGTTACTGTCTAGTAACTTTGAGCTAAGATGACTATGGAAGGCTTGAGCCTATTGATAGACTATAGGATGTTGAGATTAAATTCATAGAATTTACCATGTCAGGTTACTTTTAAGTCATAGACATGAAGACAACATCAATAAATTACCCTATGTTGATCATCAAGAAATGGTCATATGATGGTTAGATGAATATCAACATGGTGTAAACTCAATTAAAGGCACATCAAAGAGATAAGATTTTTCTCATTCTTCTTAATAGAGCACACAAACCTTACATAATTCTAGTTGAACTATATTCTCCATACATTATGAAATAAACTAGCTAGATAAAGGTAAAATTAGAGGAAAATCCAAAATCCCTATGTGCAGCTAAGTGAAACTTCTTGTATGAGTGTATTAGAACTTAGGTACAATCATTACTCACTCAATATCTAGACATCAAAATAATGGAGGCCTAAGCCATTAGTTACATATTCATTGGCAAACTTATTTGTTATAGAATATTTTGCATCGATGTATGAAAAATCCCCTACTCAGTTAAATGTTGACTTCCTCTATCACAGTAATAATCATATAAAGGACTATATAGAGCTGACCAAAGAAAGCAACTTATCATTAGAAATAACTTTGTCTATTAGTGGAGACTTAGACACACTTAATCAATTGGGATTGAGGTGATCATGAACTCTAATAAATTAGAATGGTCTTTACACATGAATGATAACTTATTATATACTATACAATTAAAGATATCAATGACTTAATTATATTCTTAAAAATTCATGTACCTACTATTAGCTAGGGGGTCAAGACTCTGAATTATGATCTAAAGGGAGTTTCCATGACATGGTGGGAAATTCATTGAAATAACTAGCTCAAGTGGGATGATTCCTATGAGATCATCATTAGTAGGTTTTAGCTACCGTAGTTCATCCAAAATAATTGTCTTTTTTCTAAGAAGGTGAGTGGTCTAAAATTCATATTGATAAATGTGTTGAAGTCTAGATTGAGGAATGTGTGTTACCAAAGTATTGGTTTCAAATTTTTCATTATACACTTGATCTATTAACATCAACATGGTATATGCACCAAGAGCATAGAAGGGAAACAAAGCATTGGGTTTAGGTCCAAAGTGATTTCATTTAGATACTTTTTTTTAGGATTAAAACCCTATAGTTCACAATGCACTAGAAAAAATCAAATAATTATTATGCCATTGGTATACAAAAGACTGAAGCACCATGAAGGAATCCTCTACATAGAAGATCACAATGTTTGATCTCAAATTGGCATTATAAAGATACAAAGTTTCCAAAAAAGAAGAACAATCTCTTATGTATCCATGCCACTAAATATAAGATGAAGAATAACATATTAAGGATTATTATTTTTATGGTGATCTAGATTTGACTAATTTATTTATAGTTGAATGACTATTAGAACCCCTAAAATACATCAACACATAATTGACTTAAGAAGACAAGTTGCACAACATACAAATTCTTGAATATGAATGGTAATGGAGTATAAAATAATATATTGATGAAAAAATTAAATATTTACCATCAGCCAATCAAAAATCATGTAGCAAACATTAGAACTGAGGAGGTTCCAAAATTTGTGAATACATGTGATTATTGGATAGAAGCTGAAATTTATGATGCCATGCAACTTCTAAGGGATTATCATGATGTCTTTCCCATAAAATTATTATAGGTTTGAGGATTTGATCCATATCTAGGTAAGATGTATATAAAATTAAAAGAGTGTACATGGCATACAAATAAATGGCCATACAAGCTAAATTCAAGCATGAAGTTGAAAGTGAAGGATGAACTCAATAGGATGTAGGAATAATCTATCTAGTAGAAAAGGAAGATTGGTTAAGTCTCATGGTAGTGCATCCAAATAAGACAAGGGAAATCCAATCATGTGGGGATTATCAAACCTTTAATGATTCCTATGTAAATGATCTATTCCTGATTTCATTCATAGATAATGTTTTGGTGTCTATTGCAGAACATGAAGTCTACTCTTTCACAAATGGCTCTAGTGGCTATCATCAAATACCCATCATAAAAGAATATAGAGCTGAAATGAATTTTTACATGGAATGGGGATATTTTTCATATAATTTCATGCTTTTTTTCCTTAATAATGCACCTATGGTTTTCTCTCATATAGTAGTGACTGCATTTAAGGACTTCAATTCATGACTTCCTAAACGTCTATCTTGATGAGTAGGTAGTCTTTTCATTGTTTAAAGAATATTTGTCTATGTTTTTCCTAACATTATAAATATGTCAAGATTTGTGAATTATATTTAATTTAAATGAATGCATATTATTTAAACCTTTTGGTGTTTGTATAGGAAACGTAGTATGTAATGAATGCATTTTGGTAGATCAAACAAAAATTGCAGTAATATTGAGTATGCCTCCACTAGTAAGTTCCACTAAAGTATGATCTTTTTTGGGCCATATAGGCTACTATAAAAAATTTATCTAAGGATATGAAACTATTTAATATCTATTAGAATCCTTACTATGGAGAATTTCTAAGTTTTTATATAATTGAGAGTGTTATGTAGCCATCATCGAGCTAAAATAAAGACTAGTTATGGCCCCCATCCTCATTTTTCTAGAATGGAGCAAGACCATTCATATACATGTGGATAATTTGGGTAGCATAATTGGTTCTATGCTTATATAGGAGGGATATGGTGGAATCAACCATCCTATTCAATTTTATAGTTGTAAACTATCTAATGTAGAGAACTACACAACCACTAAATGAGAAGCATTGGATATCATGTTCACACTATAGAAATTTTGACACTATTTACTTGCAACACCATTCTAAGTCTTCACTGATCACCAAACCTTGTGATAAATTATCAACAAGATGATGTTAGGAGGATGTAATTATTAATTTTTCATGATATTTTCAAAGTTCCAATTCCACATTAATATAAATCCAAGCAGAGAGAACATGAGACCATATCATCTCAGCTACATTCTTAATGGCAAAGAATCAGAAGAATTACAAGAAAAATCTCTTGATGTTCATCTCTTTTGTGTTTTTATGATTCCAAAAAAATTCAAAGCAATTGCAAACTTACTTGAATAAGGAATATTCCCCTCCCATTATCAATAACATGACAAGAAGTAGTTGTTTACTAGATCTCTAACATACACCATCATCAATGGGCATCTATATCACTTGGGGAAAGATGAAGTTATACGTAGGGTTATTTTGGAACATGAACGATTGAAAATCTTGAAAGAGGTACATCCAAGTTTGACAAAAAGAGATTTATAGGTGAAGTTACTACCAAAAATATTTATAGAGTGGGTTATGGTGGCCAAATCTCTTTCAAGATGCACACATAGTAGTGTAACACTGTGATGTCTAGCAATGCATGGTTAAACCACTAAAAAAAGATGAAATGACATTGCATCCTCTATTATCTAATAATCATTTTAAATAATGGGTGATTGATTTTTTCATATCAATCTATCCATCAAGAAAATATAGTAAAATAAGGTATATCATTACTATGACTATTTTACTAAGTGGATTGAAGATGTTGTGACACCTAACTATGGTACAAATCACATAACAAAGTTTCCGTATGAGAACATTATTACAAGGTTTAGATGCACCATAAATCTCATGAGTGATAAATGAATGCACTTTTTGAATAAAATTATCAAGGCCCTAATTGAGTAATTTATGATTTATCATCATAAAATCACTATGTACCATCCTTAGGCTAATGGCCAAGATGAAGCTTCCAACAAATTATTGGGTAAAATGCTAACAAAGATCTATGATGTCAAGTAGGATGGCTGGGAAGATCACATTATTGAAATCCTATGGGCATATCTCATGCACTATAAGAGATCCATAGGTTTTATGACTTTTCAATTGGTGTATAGACTTAACATAGTTATATTAATGGAATACCTAGTACCTAGTTTGTGCATAGTCATGGTCATAAGACTAGGGGATTGTGACTCTCTAACCAATAGAATTATTGAACTCAATAGGATGGATGAGTATAGACATAGAGTAGCATGGATGAAATAAGTTCAAAAGTATAGATAGAAAGCATGGCATGATATGAATTTGTGCCATGAATAATTTCATAAATATCAACCAATCTTATTATATGATAGTCATTTCAAAGCATTCCCAAGCAAGTTATAGATTTGATGAAAGGGCAATATGTTATCCATGACTTAATGTAGTAAGGAACCATGGTTATAAGAGATATCTAGGGAACTATTTTACCATGGTAGGTAAATGGTTATAGGCTTAATCCTTATCACCAATAATTAAATTAATCACATTCTACTAAATGAGTGGATGCTCAATAGCACCAAGTACATTAGGATTTCCCAATTTTGCATGTTTTTTATGTATTTATTTTCTATCTATGTGTTTTTATAGATATATATTCACCATTAATTAAATACCAAGATATCAATAATATCATGTACCATTTATGTGTAGGTGGATCCACATGCACCATCAATGATATTAAAAAGGAGCAAATGCAATAAATTAAGTTTAAGAAAAGTATAGAAATATCCCATCAATAAGATCTCCATCATATGATAGTAATCCACTATAACTAAATACTAGATCCAAGATTCAATTGATGTGATATTAAATAAATCAATGGCTTATCAACATTATCTGCTCATACCCCTATACAAACACCAAAGAACATGGCAATGTAACTCCACACATGTGTCAATAACTAACTACCTTAATTTCCAAATTAGATATAGATTTACCACATCCACCATCACATTCATGATAAGTGGATACCTAAGTAAGGAATTAATGTATAATATAAGAGGTTCCAAATCTAGAAAGGTTAAGTTTAAAGGACCAAGTCAACATTTTATCCTTATGCATATTTTTTATGATCTATACTTACAGAGAGTTAAGTTAGTTTTCTTGTTTAGAAAGAATATAGCATTTTAATTCCATCACTTTAAGTAGATATGGATACTTCATGGCTCATCAAGGTTCTGATATAGGCTAAAAAAGAGGCAATGTGTGTCATCATGGTACCCAAGCAAACCAAGTTTAATAAACCCAAACCATTTAAATACCTCTATCAAGTAGAATTAAAGTTATTCTAACTAGACCCTACTAACATTGCTTAATTTCTCACTCTCATAACTCTCCACTGATTCCACAACATAGGTGTTGAGCACATATTGTGAATACCTACCTTTTATAACCTAGGAAAGATCACACAAGTTTTAATCAATCGATATAATGATGGTAACTTCTATCTTGGATTGGGCATCACCATCATAATAAACACAAAATTCATGGCTTGAGATTTTGGCATGCCTATGCAAGGAGACTCCCTATCTCCCTACAAGAATTCTAGGATTTGTGTGTACATAGAAATAAAGGGATTATAATTGAAAAAATCCTAGATGAGCTATAATTTGTCCTCATCGAATATATCACTAAGAGATTTTAGTAGATGACTAAGTCTATGAAGTAAATTCGAAAAGGGGTCATGGACATCACCCACTAGATGATCAATTAAAATGAATAATTAAACTAGATATAATAATTCATATAGGATCTACTAACCAACATATATAAGTGTTTCACCCCTATAAGGTATATGTTTTAGTACCAATTCCTCATCTTCCTATTTTGATTCATATAATAGAAGTACCTAGAGGTAGAAGTACACCCTGACATAGATTATTAGCTAGCACAACAATTTCAAAATATCATTTGGACATGAGATCATGGAGCCCTATCACATGAGGGTAAGTTTAAATCATAGTAGGAGGAATGTTTGGAATTGACTACAACACATCCTGGTGTACCACTAGATGTCATGAAATATTTGGGCCAGCACATAGTTATCACCTTGATACCAAAAGGAGTGTTCATACACATTCATGAGTTATTACAGTAACCATTCCAACTTCTCCCATTCTTCATAATATTGGACATGGAATAGGCTAAAGTAATTAGAAAAAAATCCTTCATAGCTATGTGGGTGATTCTACTTTAGGCCATACCACCTTGGTCAACCATCCCTAAAACACAATAACAAGAGGAAGATAACAGCTCATATCACTAAAAGGGAAAGCACAAGATACCAATATAACATCATTTGGTGTCCCCTCCCTTGAATCATAAGACATGCAACATAACAACCTAGCCGGATGATCTAAAGCTACCTTAGATTGTGAGCTCATGTAACTTTCTACAGATGGGCACAAATGAGTAAGAATTCTACCAAATCATCATGGCAGACATGGATGGGGATTTATATGAAAGGGAAGAGGAGAAGAAATTTTTATTTTGGAAGTTTTTGTGTATTATCTAAGTATATAATTAGGTTACCCAAAAATTATGGGTGGACTTTCCATCTTTTACACCTTTCATTATTGTTGATACCATCTAGGAGGAAGCAAATCAATTATAAAAGAGGGTCATCTTCTTCCAACCCTAACCTACTCCTAAATTTATAATTGAGGTCATATTTTCACCCCTTCTAGAAAGTCCAACTAAATTAATTATGCACATACCTCAAACAAGGCAAGAGGCCAAGGTCTCCCCTAAACTTAAAGAGTGCACTTTTGAACAATTAGCCAATATGCAAGAAGCATAACCTACACCTAGATTTACTACACCACCACCAAAATGTAGATTAATCAACTTTAGAGGAAGAAGGCATAAGTTTCTAGATCAAAAGTGTAACCAAGTGATTCACCTCCATCACCCTAGGCCCAAGAGGTTAAAGATCTCACAGTGGATCAACCTATAAAATAAGAACAACAATACTTTATGGAATAATTATCTCACACATTATAATGGTGAGTGTGGAAGGAAGAGAATAAGTGAGAAAAAGAATAAGAAGAACAATAACAAGCTACTTAATAAGCTAGAGAAGCTAAGTCTATACAAAAGTCCAAAGATGTAGAGGAAAATACACAAAATGCCATGGATGTGGCCAATAAAGCATAATAAGTGGTTGATGAAGCCCATAAGACACAAGAGGAGCAAGTGAAGAAGGAAAAGAAAGTTTAACTCAATACCAAAGTGAAGATATAAGAATTAAAATAAAAAAACAAGATGTATTATCCCAAGCACAACATTCCATGAAAGATAGAAATCATGCATAGTAACAAGAAAAGGAATCTACAAGGAAAAAGGAGGAAGAATAATCCGTATTGAAACAACACACATAGGCACAAGTATAACAATAACTGCAAGTACAAGCATAGGCACAAGATACATAAGAACATCCAAGGATATGACCCTAATAGAGTAGAAGAAGAAAGAGGAAGAAGAAGAATGGGAAAATAAATTGATGTCTTGAGAGGAATAGGAAAAGTGACAAGTTGGACAATAATATATAAAGAAGAAAAAAGAGGAGGAAACAAAATGGAAGTAGTTTGAAGATGTACACAACTTAGGATAGTAGTAGAGGCCACAACATAATATCAATAGGTACTAAAATAGCCTCAAACATAATAAGAGTAGCCCACACAATAATAAGTACTAATTATAGCTCCAATATGTTCACAACTACTTGAGTAGTCATTAATAGGTGTTTATATTTGGTATGTCCCAATAGTTAGTGCTTGGCATACCACTTTCTCACTCCCACTTGCCATAATACCCTAATTAGACACTACACCTTCTACAAATACATTATCCACACTCCAAATAAAGTAGGAGGCTTCTTTGGATGTTTGCATGTTTCCATTGAATAAATAATCAAAGGGTGCAGTAGCTTTGTAAGAATCAATTATTCATAAGGATGCCTCTTTGGAGCTAGAATGGGATAAATCTGAAGTGGAGAATGTGGAGTTAAGTTCTTTCTTTTATGATGATATAAATATGATTGAGTAAAATTGTTTGAAGTTGGTCACTTGAGAAATTAGGTACCAAGTTATGATCAACCAGCGTAGGCTCAAGACATTGGTATCTCAACTCGCTAAAGACTAGTGCATAGCCTAGCAACTCCATATAGTTAGTACATAAGGCTAAAACATGAATACTGAGGCACCCATATTAGTAACCTTGTTGGATTACTAGAGCATGCTAGATATTACAATACTCTAAGCACATTAGGTTGTATAAAGTTTACAAGACTAAAATCATTACTTCAATTACTCTCTATCTAGTTATAATGTAGATTTTACTACAAATGCATACACCAAGATAACCATGGGTAACAACACCACCTCTAAAAATGAGAATGACATAACTCTCTATGAATTTATCCATACTTGGGATAATTAATATGATTAAATTCTCAACTGATAGAGTGAGCTTCAATGTAATTCATTCACAAGTCTCTATGCCTAATGCCATGTAGACAAGGTGGAGAAGTTGAGTGGATAAATGTAGACAAGGGTTAATAATACTAAGGTATCAATGATAATCATTGATGAATCAAACCTAAAATAACTCATAAAATATCATACACCACTATGCCTCATATTTTGCATGGTCCAAGAAGTCATGATCAATTGGCATATTTATAAGACTAACTTATCTCCATTTTGTAGTGAGGTTGCCCAAATCCTCAACATTCCAATCTACAAGTCATAATCTAATCTCTAATAAGTCTACATATAGTACAAGGCTATATATTTTGATGCCAAATATCCTAATATCCAATCATCATCTGCATCAATTCCACCTCCTTCTGGATAAGTACTATACAAGGCAAAAATTTGAAAATATTTTGTAAAGAATTTTGTATTGGGGATGATTAATAATACAAGCAAGTCTAGGTTAGTTAAAAACCCATAAAGTGAAGCCACCTAATTATGATAACCTTTTTAAAACTTGAAAGGGTGGTAGGTTGGTATGCTACTTGGTTGAAAAATTAAAATGGCAACTAAGTAGTGCATAAGAGGTGGAACTAGAAATAACACCTTGAGTGATTACTACAAATCTTACTCGTCTAGCCATTTATTTAGATTTTTCCATGTGTGCACATTCATATCATCCCATGATGTTTTATATAGATGAAACAAGATTTTAAGTCTGAGAAAGTGTTGGGAGAATAATTCAGATATTAAATATTCATAGGATATTATTTAGATATTCATGCATTATATATTCAATTATTATCTATATGTATATTTAGTCTTATCCTCCATGACTTGTAATAAGATTAAAAGATGAATATATTCCTATTTGTCACCAACTACAATAAGTATGTGAATAATCAGAGATTGTAAATGATCATATATATTTATGTTTGTATGAAGAAGAGAATTCAACCTTTGTTGAGATAAATATAGACTATTCAGTTATGGTTATCTGTTGTATTTCTTATATTGTTCCTTACATGCACTTTCATGACTAATGTTTGGATTAATTATATATAATTTACTTTAAATTATTTATAAACATTAATTAAGTACATTGTGTTCCTCATTCCTATCTAATGTATGATAATTCATCTTTGTTATTATTTTATTCACCCTGCTAAATAAGAATTATCTGCACTATCCTACATAATTGAGTAAAACTTAGCTATCCGCATCCTTAACATGTTATAATGATTTAGAAACCTCTTCTAAAAAATTAGATTGAGAATCACACATGCATATCAATGGGGGAAGTGAAATGTTTAGAGGGGAGAATGAATGAAAAACCAAGTTAGAGGAACTCTTTATCGAAGTTAAGACACTCAAATTAGGTTTTTCAAAATAAGAGGACTTTTAACCTTAAGGACTCTAAAAAACTTCTTGTAGCCACACCAGTCTATGAAATATGTAGATCATCCCATGAAGGCTATATGCATGAAAATTAATATGGACCTACCTTCCCACAAGGTGTTCCCCCTTCTTTAAGACCCCTTACAGAGTTATCAATCCACTATAAAGATTGGGTACTTTCATGAGAAAGTAGGTAGCCCCATAGAGTTTGTTTAATTATCCTATTCCAATATACTAGCCCACCATACCCCAATTAACCTTGGCTCTATTTTGAGGCCAACTATGGAGTTTGAGATTCAATTGGAGATATGATATGTGTTTTTAATCACATCTTTGGTATGATTTTGAATTTTGAGATTTGTATGTTGCCTTTTTGTATATCATTGGATTTTGTTTCAAATAACTTGTCTTTTAACTTTATTGATCGATTTTACTATTCCTCCTCCATACAGATATGGAAGCCAAACATGGCTACTAAAGATGATGTTCATTTGAATACTTTAGACTTGGTTGCTAAGAGAGAGAACTTAGAGAGCATGGTGTCTAAGATTCTTGTAAATATAGGTGAAATAAAAGTGCTATCTTGGAATTGACCTTGTTTTATCTAATGTGGAGTGAAAAGAAATGAAATCAAGATGAATGAAATATACAACAATCCTGAATTACTTTAAATTGTCAAAAAAGTGACAAAGGGTGAAAAAGGGATATAATGACAATAAAGTGTGATTAATTATCATAAAAATAAGGGAAATGTACAGAAACATGATAACATAGTTTATTTGTGTAAATTTTATCTATAAAATGAGTAAAATCTAAAGTTGAGAGCAAAGGATCAAGAAATCATAACTATATTGTAGAAAGGGAATGACAAGATAATAATTATATGAGGAAGCCTAGGTCTTATCCATGGTCTTACATTGTAACTCATAAAAGAGAAACCCATGAAGGTATCATAAAGTGTTTAAAAAGTATGAAAACAAAGAGATTAAATGTATGTCATGAGGAAGACTGAGTCCTATAAATAGTTTTACATTGAAACTCATGAAAAAAAGGGAAATCAAAAGACCAAAGGAATGACTAAGGGTTATGAAAATAGGAGAGAAATGTTGTAAGGAGAGACCCACATAAGTAACTTGTAAAAAGTGTTAGATAGATAACATATATAAATCATGAAAAGAAAGGAAGGATCCTAAAATAATGTCTATATCAAGAATGAACATGTGAAAGACATTACTTTTTGTCTTGGCAAGTTTCTTAAAGTTAAATTAGTTTGGTAGCATGTAATGGAGAATAAGAGTGGACATCAAAAGATGCCCTAAAGGGTGGGTAGATGTAGGTATGGGCATTTCATGATGCCTTAGAGTCTAAAATGATAGATGTGTGGGTATTTTAATATGCCCCAAAGGCTAGAGTAATGTGTGGATGGGCATTGAAAGATGCCCCAAAATCTAAAAAAAGGAAGAAAATATAGGGAAAAAGAAGAAGAAAAGAGAACTAAATATAGTGTCTAAATGGATTTAGGTTTTCCAAAAAGATTTTGATAGGGGATGTGATGCTTGATGGAAAAAAAGGATGCTAAGGATGAGGAATGAGAGGTAGAGACAAAGAAATAAGTTGGATAAATAGAGGAATAAGTCATAAAGACAAGATAACAATAAGAGTCTATAATTCACAGGGTCAACCTAATACTACAAACTAGGGAAACAGAGTCTGATAAGAGTAGAAAGTCAATTGGTTTGACCTAGTCCTATAATATGATTAATAAAAAATATATAAAGTCAACTAGATCAACCTAGTACTATAGGTAGGAAGGAAAAATAATTTATGAGATATTGTGTTAAATAGAATGACAGTGTACTAAAGAATAAAGAAATTTTGTAATGTACTTGAAATCAAGAAATGGAAGCAAGCACACAATCAATTGGGTCAATGAGAATGATCCAATTTATTCAAATAACATAGAACCTTACACCAACATTGGCCAAAGTAAATTTTTGTAATACAACATGTAATTATCAAAGAGCAAGAAGTCAAACAAAAAGTAAATGCTAACTTAGTGGTCATCCTAAATGTTGTTAGATTATAAAGTTTTATTTTAAGTGTGATAGGGAAGTTGGCTGAAAGGAACTAAAAAGCAATCTATAGATGGTTTCAAGATGTTTAGGATGAAATGGATATGTTTTGGGAATGGTAATGGCTTGGTATTAGGGCCTAACCCATCACTTCACAATACTGCAATGATAAGGGTGTCAAGTAATTTGCTAATATACACCATTAACCATGTGTTTATACTTTTAAAAAAAACCAAGTCAGCTTCCCCCTTGGTGATGAAATCCAAGTAGGTAGGCCTTGGGTAGAAAATTATTTAAATGTTTTTTGAAATTATGCGATTTATTAGTGTGTGCAAGAAAGATAAAAATAATGCAAGTAAATGGTATATTGAAAAAACACCTAATTATACTATGTGATCTATTTCAAGCATGCAAATAATTGAAAGTGAAAGTGTGAAGTAATTACTAGTATGCAGATGTTAATTCCAATTTGAAACATAATATAGTGTTGATTGAGATGACAATGTATGTAAACATTCCAAAATAGAGTTCATAGTGTCACTATTATAATGCTAAATAGAGGGTCATTCAGAACTATGTTGATAGGGTCGACCTAGTCTTGAAGATAGAAGATATAATACTGAACTAGGTCGACCAAGTTGACCTAGTCTTGTAGATAGAAGAAAGAATATAGAACTAGGTTGACTAGGTCAACTTAGTTTGATTTATGAGTGTAGTTTAAAAGATTGTAAACTATCAAAAATAGAACTATAAGTAATAATTAGAATGAAATATAAAGAGATAAAATAACCTTGGTGGGTTGGAAGATGTTGAGCAATGTGAGATTGTTGTTGAAGTGCTTTGAATGTTATTTTCAAATTCTACTATGTTGAATGGGTCAACCTAGTTATACAGTTTCTTATTTGTTGATGCATATGAAGATGACTATATTATCATGGTTCACCTAGCATGTTTAATAAAATCCTATTAGAGTACTATGTTGACTTGTATGACCTAGTAGGTTATATTTGATAAAGACCTACACAAACATAACAAAGTCATTTTTGATGTGACTATGTGTTAAACCTATGTAAAAAATTTAGAAACTATTCCATCCCTATCGACCTAGTATAGAAAATATATAAAAATAATAAATAAAATGATAGAAAATGAAAAACATGAAAGAAAAATTGTAAGGGTTAGATTCACATTAGGTTCAATAGAATGTATGCAATTAGAAATACATCAATACTAGAAATAAATCCTAACTTAGAGAAGATATATCCTACTTACAATTCTAGTTGGGGATACATTACATAATCAGGAACATGACCAATATGTGGATCCACTAGACCCAATTAGGGAATATCTTATTATAACAATAATACTAGGGAGGGTTCCAAAGCCTATAGTCAAGTAAAATCAATCAATAACCCTAACTAATAACTATGTTTTCATATTAACTAAACTAATAACATGTAATGTAAAGTCTAATCTAGTACTCACTAAATATTGTGGCACAATGTGAGGGTTATTAAACAAATGAAAATAAACATGCATAATATATTCCTAATTAAGCTGTGTATGGGTAAGACCCTAATTCATAGAGAAGAAGAGTAATATTATTCAAATGCCAATAATTATGCTACTTATATCTAATAAAGAGAGGATCAAAGTTAGAGATACCTACCTGAAAGATGAACCCATTAAGACTCAATTTCTCCCTTGGCCAAAGGGAATTTATAGGAGGTTATTTTGGTTTGTAAGGATCACTAAGGAAGGCCAAATCATCCAACACTTATCCACAAGACTAGATTCTCCATGTAGAAACCCTAAGTTGAGACTCCTCAAGTAGAATGGTGGAAGATCATATTGTAAATTAGTGTAAATGAATAATAACTCTTGATGTCTCATTATTATTATTATAAAAATGATCTTGTGTGTGTGTGTGTGTGGATTTAACCCTAATCCCTTACAAAAGTTTTGGCTGATAGGGTTGACCTAGTTGACCTAGTACTATTATTGATAAAAATTCAATAGATCATAGGCTAGGTAAGCCAAGAGCTCACCTAGACCCTAGATTAATTTCACCAATAAGAGTACAAGGTTGACCTAGCTGACTAGGTATTTTAAACTATCAAAAGGGATTTTAGGTTAATAAAAGGGGTAAAAAGGATGGTAAAAGGTTAAATGAGTATGCAAAAGAGGATTACTAGCTTATGGGAATGGTTTTAGGATCTATTTGGATTGGTAATAAATGGAAATAAGGGACAACAATCCTATGAAGCACTAATGGTCTTCCCACCCCTTTCTTAGTGAACCCTTTAGGATGTGTACTTAGAGATATTGAGACTTTATGGGTTCTTAGAAGATATAAAGCATCAATATTTGAAAAAAGTTGAAAATATTGTGTATACATTTGGTAGGTAGACTGATGTCTAGAGGGCCACAAACATATTATTTTTCACATTTATTCTTAGATAGTGGATAGATGTAATTAGGTCACATATATATTAATCTACACATAATTTTATTGTTTAGTGGACCAATGTCATAAGACCATCGTACATATTAAGTTACACATGATATCCTAGTTGGTAGACCAAAATCCTAAGAGCCAACATATATTGAATGACATGGTAGTGGATTTCTTAAAATCTTTCATGAATGTCATGATATATGGAAAAGGGATAAAGTCCCATGCTTGTATTCTTATACATTATAATTGGTTTCATGTGAGGCATTTCCCCATGCTCTACTTATTTTTAATATCCTTTAGATCCTTTGTGTTTCATATGGTAATATATATGTTAACACAATAGTGCACCATATGTTTTTGATAATATTATATGATATCATAACAATATGACCAAGTCTTGATGTTTATTTTATCAAGATGGTTTTTTTGTGATTAGAAATTATCATCCTTATATAAGAAGAAATTACATATTCAATGAATACTCGAATTCTCATTCTTATAGTATAGAAATTGTGAGTCTCAATGGATTGAGATAGAGGAATTTTACACTATGATTTGCATCAGAATGAATCTCCTCTTTTAGGAATTAATTATGATTTAACCAACATCCAATGAAATCAATGAAATATTGTATAGAGCAAGGCCTAGGTATGAAATTATACCACTTTCATCTTTGAATTAGAGAGTTTTTTATGATAAGAAGCTCAAACTATTATGATCAAGGATTGAATAGTCTTTATGAATTAGTCATAGGAAACTATTGCTATGCTTAAATGAAAGTAATAGTCTTGCAATAAAATTATGGGAAATGTAAAATTTGTTCCCCCTTATTTGCATAAAGTGCTTATGTTATTATGTTCATGTAGTTATATGTTGTTGTGACATTGATTGATGGTTTTTTGTGAGTAACATCTTCATGTTGGTATTTTATAAAATTCCTCCTATGCTACACATGGTGTAAGGTTATTTGATCTTTGCATAATTATCCCAATAGTAATGTGACAAAGTCCTTCTATGTTGGGCATGGTGAAAGGTTGTTTAAACCTTACCTATATGTCATGATGGATTGGTTTAAGTCCTCCTATGTTGGTCATGATGGTAGATTTTTAAACTCTCCCATGATCATTATCAATAAAATTATGTGAAGAAGAAGCTTTGCACAAATGGAACTCATGACTTATGTTACAAAGATTGAAGTGATTATGTCACACTAATCTAAAAGCTAGTAAGATAATTTGTATAAAAATATTGATAATCTAGGGTTATATAAACCTTGAAAATAAAAATAAGACGTAGAAGTTTGTATTAATGTGGGTCATACACTCATATGTTCTTAAAGAGCCTTACAAATGATAAATGAAGAAACTCAAAGTATGATGGAAATATAAAGGAATAGTGTGATTTGATTGAGGTAGCATTTGGACTCCAAATTTTAGAATGTCCTTTAGTGATGTAATGAAATTATCACCTTGGCTACATAAATATAATTCAAGATGATGCTCTAGTAGTCCAATGTATTTATAAACCATTTTGGATGAACAAAGTAGTCCATCATCAGGGACGATTCCCTTTTAAGTTGGTGGATAATGTAAGGACCCTCATAATAAAATAATGTGACTATGATAAACCAATGGTTATACTCCCTTGCTAGTTCTGACTATGAATTTAAGAGGATTATACACATGGTAAATACTAGTTTAACAATGCTTAAATTATTAGTTTAGGCTACAATTGAAATTATAGATGAATTAAAGTGCCATAATAATATCACTTCATGACATTATGAATGTATTGTTAATATAATTAAATTGGTTTAATTAAATGATATAACATGCTATAATTGAAAGGTTTGACTATTAGGATATAATATTTCATGGGTAAAATAAGAGTGTAGGAACATGTCAATACCACTGAGGGAAAAAAGGACTATGTTAGGCATTATTGCATCATGTGTGATCCCACCTCTAACCCAAATATTGTCTTAAATATTCATGATCCTAATTGAGTGCCTTATATGCCATTTAACCCTTTATTTAATCTTGGTGTGTATTAATAGATTGAAATCATTTTTCTGTTGGTCAAACACCTTTGGTGGGTCATCTTTAATGCATGATGATAAAGTAGACTGATGTCTAGAATGCCTTGTATTATAATTGTAGACTTGTCCTTTAATGTTATTTACTTAATCCTTATATAAGGAAGTGAATTGTCTTATAAAAAACCATAAGACTCTACTAGAGATTCCATATGCCATTATCAATCATAGGTATAACTATTGTATTTTTTCTTACCTATATATCATAGTTTCATCATGTAAGACTACTGATGTATTGAAAGATTACACTCTTCATGATGAAGTAAGGGGTAGGTCTCTCATGTTATAAATGATGTTAGGTTTCCTAAGTCATCTCATAATTGATTATATAATATATCTTAGTGTTTTTATTCTTCATGGGTCATATCCTTATGATCCATGTGTTTTCTCTTTTGTGTATTTTACTTGCTCAAAAAAGATTCAATGTTGGAAATATGCTTAACTTAGAGATGTTTAGATTATCACCTTATGAGTAGCTATATATTTTATCCCTAGACATATTATCTAAGTTTGCCTTTACTTAGCTTACATCATGTTATGAATATGCTTAGAGATAGGAGTCGTGATTAGGGATACCTAGAGTAGTTTCTTGATGATGGAAAAAGGTTAGAGGTGATCCCACCTTATATTGGCCAAAGTTGAACTTGGAGTGAAAAGGAGCTCATCATAAGCTATAATATAATCATTATTTGTTCAAATTATTGTATTTATGTATTAATGATTGATTATGGGCCAAGTGTGAGCCATTATTATTATGAATCAACCAACTAAATGTTTTAGTTATTACTATATATAACTATTTCATAGTCTACTTAGTATATAGGATTAATTGACTTCTAGGTGATAGATATTTGTTGAAAATGGAACCCTTTAGGATACTTTTACTTTCATGACTGAGTCTATCCAAGAGGAGAATCTTAATATATAAACATATAGATGTCACTATGTTGTGTATCTGATTAATGCTTCATTACATTTTGAATTAGTTTTATATGAAGGCCTATGACTTATGATTCATATGCCTTTGATAATAAAAATAACTTGCATTCTACTCATATTATTTTAGTTATGTAAACCTATTCATGATATCTCTTATGCTCAGCTAGTATAGATTTGGTGGGCTAACCCTTGTTATGGTTAAATATAAGAAAGATAAAATTAGTAACAACTCTTAGAAATAGTGTTATTAAGGAAATAAATATCCATTAAATGTATATATCCTAGGAGGGAATCTATAAATTAAGGATCAACTCTTAATCATGTATGAATATTTTAAAAAATATATTAATATGTTATATTTGGTCAAAATTTCTTGACATTTAGCCTTAAAAATGAGCTTTGTGCATCCTCTTGTATTCTATTGGAATTGATATTATGGACCAAGCTTATATATATATGAGAGGAACTCAAATAAATGACCATGTTATTTTTATTGGGAATAAAAATATAGCAATACATAATAATCACTATCTTGATATCATTAAAATTTGAGGTTATGTCTTATGGAAGAGTTTCCTGAAACTTAGCAAATGAATAAGTAAATTATTGTAAATATTCCCCTATCAAAAAAAATTCATATTAATAAAATAACCTTCTTAAAATTTATCTATTTTGTTATATTTTTTACAAGGAATGAAACCTTTAGGTTTGATTGAGCTCTCCTTTATAAAGTTCTAATAGAAGGAGAATACATAATATATCATGGCTCTTGGGCTAAAATTAATAATACAAGGCAACCAGATGAGTGAAACTATTGAGACACTTGCAGAGATTAATTATTTATTGTGAATTATTTGGTAAAAAAACTTAAAATCTATATATTTAAAATTAATACATCATTGGTTTAAACTTCTTATCCTTGATTTAACAGATGAGGTATCCATAATAATTCTATAAGATTTAACTTCTAATGAATTAAATAATCATATTTAATATTGATATTTATTTTTACTTGTTGGATAATCTATTAGATCTTCAAGACACTAATAGGGGTTAATCAATGGTGGAAAATAATCCAATACAAAATCCAAACCCTTCAAACACTTAAGCATTCATGAAGCATTCAAGATGTTTATAGAAATAAACAAATAGATAATGCAAGATTACACACAACAAAAAATCTATGGGAAACCCTCTTGGGGAATAAAATTAACTCTCAATATTGTAAACACATGGAATAATTATCCTATAAGGTATTACAAACATGATATTGGTCATGTCCTTCTGACTACAATTTAGTGAAAGGCCTATTTCACAAGGAACACCTACCCCTAAGATGATTAAGTCCTTCTGATCACATGTTGCTCAAGTCCTTCTAACTAGATTTAGTGAAACACTTATTTCAAAAGGATCACCTACCCCTAATATGATCAATTCGTTCTGACCTAGATGTTGAGTACCCTCCCAACTCTTATGAAATGAACATCTCTTGATCACTGATTATCTACCAATATGATGGAGATATAATGTATATAAACTTTATTTAAATATGAATAATAAATAGTCCACACTCTGATATAAATCTAAAATCAAATAAAAAGATCACATAGACATCATTTATCCTTTCCTCACACTCAAGGCATTTAAAACATTCTTTTGGATAACTCTAGGCATCTTCACTCATCCTCAATCATCAAACCTACAAGAGCACTCTTCTGACATTAGAAATATGAATTGAAGGTCACACCACAATCATTAATTTGTTCTTCTCTGTAACCCATCCACTAGGTACTCACCCTTCCTTCTTCATTTTGCTCTTCAACTTACACACATCTCTTCTCATGAGTCTAGAAATCACCACATTTGATTTCACCTTTTATAGAGCCTTCATGATTATTATCTTATTAGTCAACCTTTAGACTTACATTAACCCTTAAGGATTATATAACACAAATACATATCTCAATACAATTCTCAAAGGTTGAACATACCATCTATGGGTCACCCTTGCAACTACACCTTTCAATTAGGCCTTAGTAGCCCTTATAGGTCTCATGCAAACCTATTCACCAATTTAGCATTCCATCAAGAAATTTAGAAATAAAGGACCACTTCCAAAAGCATTGGTCTACTCAAAATGACCCCTTAGACATCTTAAAATGATCAAATACATCATAACACTCCTATATGTATGCTCAATCCACTCAAACATTAGCCTTGTATACAAGAACACCATGAATGAATAAACATTCAACTTCTAAGCATTTGTTCATATACAATATACATTGGTCAAACATCCAAAGTCCATATAAATCATATATAGAAACTATAAAAATCTATCCGATATCTTAGTCCCCTTTAAACATCCACATACCAATAGAAAAACTCAAAATATCCTTCTTAGGTCACTCAAAAACCATAGTCAAACACACAATCAGCTTTGGAGTTCAATAACATTGACTATAAAAACATTTAGATATTGATATGAATATTTATATATGTGCCTTAAAGTCATCTACAACTTTTCTTTCTAATATAACATCAAATTATACATAGATCAAAAGCTATGGATCAAAAACCAAGCACTGGTATTTCCTTCATTAAATTCAAATATTTAAATCCAAGCATTCACAGTTAAACCTCAGTCACTTAGAATACATCTCATTCTCTTTGCTCTACTTGATCAACTCACATTGTTGATATTATTCAGAGGTAACTCAAAATTTAACTTATAGTGATCCATTGTCCAAACATCAAACCTCAAACATGTTGACCTGATCTCATGATTGTTGGCAATCTTGACCATATATGCATTGTTGATCTCTACTGAGTATCTTGCTTTTTATCTTATAGTGTTGATCATTAGATATTTCTTAGAACTCCTAAGATTATGAAACTTATCACCCTCACACTATACTAATTGTCCCTTATGATTTTTTTAATTTTTAGTCTCACGTACATTATTTACTCTTTGACTTGTCCCACATTATTGATCTTCATCAGTACAAACCACCTCTCCCCATTGATCTTCTATCAGATAAGCAATCTTGTGACACTTGTCACATACTCACGAAACCTTTTACATGTTTACTTCAATGTGCACTATTAGATCAAGATCTATGATATAATGTGCATCATTAGATATTATAGACAAGTAATTTGCAAATTCAATATGATTAAACTTGATGGTTCATGGTCCATCATAGTCTGCTAGAGCAACTTTGAAGATTTATAATTTGATATAGAAATCTCTTCAAGACTCCAAAATTTTAGGGTATATTATTTTCACTATATAAAACATCTCCATGTAAACCTTTTACCATTATTGACTTTCTTCATATTTGAATTAAATACATAAACATATTGGTTCATACATATCTACATGATGTGTAGTGATGATGTGGCTAAGTATGGGAATCTTTGCAATTTGCCTAGAAGGCCAAATTTTAACATTAATAACTTTTAATTTGATTAACCACATTAACTAAAAATTAGATCATAGAAACTTGGGACTAATTTTATCACACCATATGACCAACTCCCCCTAACTCATCTATATGTGGTAATGGTGACATCAAGAAACTACCTACTCATATTTTTATATCATAAAACCAATTGTGCCAAGATGAAAAAAATGAAGAATTAGATGAATAAAATACACTTCCAAAATCTCTCCAATTCTCTCTAATTATCCTTAACCTCTGATAAGACCCATCACACATGCATAATACTTTATAACCATACCTAATCATGCTAAAACTAAAGATCAATCAAGCCTAATTCAAGCATACTAAGATAAGCACACTACAAACTTTGCCATTATCATTTATAATATCAAGACACTTCATCCACTCACCTAGACACCTCCATAACATCACTGGAAACTCTCCAACAAACTAACCCTTTTTCATTGATGTCAACACCCATCATACAACTCATCTTCCTTCCCTCTCTTCAAGCACTCTCACAATAAGAACCTTATCCCCCTTTGACGTAATGATAAATTTGGCACAAAATGATCTTGAGGACCTATAAAAATAAAAATATGAGAGGATAACATTATAAATATGATACAAACTCCCACTTACCTTGAGCCTACCTCTTCTTTTTCTTGACAACTTCATCTTGCTACATGACAACACTCTCTTCAACCAAGCATTAAAACCAATGAGAAAGAACAAAAAATGAATTTAAATCTAATGGAAATCATCAACAAACATTTGAGAGGGACTCTCACTAAAATTTGTAAGCCATTTCACCTCTTGAGGATCTTCAGATCTTCGTACACCTTGAAGAACCAATAAATAAACTTACTATCCTTCTCTTTCAATCCACCTCAAAGACCACCAAAAAAACTTCATTAAACTTAAAAAATAATAAACATGCTCTAAACAAACTTGAGAACTCACCTTGAAATATGCATGCCTTGATCACTTGGAGAAACCGAGAAAAACATCAAATCTTCACAATAGGCCTATCTAGACTCCTTGTAACCCTACCTGGAACTTGTAGAGCCCACAATTTTTAGTTAAAACCTAAAAATTCATATTTGTATTTCTCTCATATTACCCTTTAACTACACCAATTTTCATCACCTAAATCCTCCTCTATAACACACTTACTTCATAAATCTACTAGCCCATTAGGGTTCTATTTTGACAAAAACTTGAATAATTTTAAAAACAAAAACCTTAAAATATATATGAATATTTATTTGAGAACACATTTGGCCCATTAAACCTATTAATAATTCTTTAACTTCAAATCATAAGGCCAACCACTTTTCTAGCATAGCCTAAAACTTTAGAATCTCAAACCAAATAGAATTAACAAACCTCCTTACAGTCATTGCCCACCTTTGAAACTTATTACACACCTAGAGGAAACCATCACACACTTCTAAATCAATATTTTATCCTTCAATTTTTTTTTAACCTTGACCTCCTATACCATGAATTTAATCTACAATAAGAGTGATAAACCTAGGAGCACACAAAAATATCCAAAAGGCAAAAATAAGATCATCAAGACACAAAACCACCTAGAGCACATCAAAAATAAGTGAATAGACTTTTTTTAAAACCAAAATTTTATTTATATTACATAAATATAATTATTCCACCTAAAACACCCATTCTAATCCTAAATACACTACATACACAGTGAAAACACCTTATGGCATCACTTTGTCCTCATCAAAGCACTTATCCCATATTCACACGCCGACTCCAATTGGAAACACTCATCTCCTAACTTATAGGACCTTTTAAATAACACCAAAAAAAACTTTATTCTCCACTAAAAGAATTCTCTTAAGAAGCATAGATAGAGACTCCTACTTCACATAGTTCCTTAAAAAATTGTAAAACTAGGAGTTACCCACAACTCATCATATTCCTTCTCCTCTTTAGTCATCTGATAATGATAATTTTTATTCTTATTATTCTTATTATTAAGAGAAATAACTTGATCATCCACTAAACTATTCTCCTTATCTTCTAAAACTATGTTGAAAGTACATGGGGATAACATAGATTCATGATATAGCTTTTTGGATTAATAATCTTCCTTGCAGTTTAAAACCTCTTCACTAGGTATTGAAAAATAATGTTCAAATAAAACATGTTTAATAATATAAATATGTTCAATTTTATCCATACACATCTTATAACTAGTCTCAACTAGCACCTTTATCTTTTCCCTGAGATTGGACTTTTCATTTGAAACATGAGCAGACAATGAGAGCTCTTGACACTCTTTAGCTTCTGTAGAATTTTGCACCATAGCAAATATATTATTTAAAACTATAGACTCATCATGACTCACACTCAAAATTTTTATTTTTCATTAGTTAAATTTCATTCTTTCTTCCAATCTAGGATCTTGATTTAACCTATTCCATCTTGTTGGCCTTTGCTTAAAAGAATCTAGCAATGTGACCTCTCTATTGATAAATGAAGCACACTATATCTTTTTCAAGAAGCTTATCCTAATTTTCATAATCAGAACAAAATATTTCAATATGTTCATTCCTTTGATAATTGAAAAGAAATACTCCTTTTAAATAAGACTCATCTTGCCTTACCTTATTTAGACAATGCTTAGAAAAATGTCCCTCATCAAGATAGTTGAGGCAACTATCTTTGTTCACACATTTTGACTGATGTCTCCAATCATAGTTTCATGCAAGCTCATTTCTAACAGGTCTTTTTCATTCTCTAGCTCTATGCCCAAACTAATTCCATGTGTAATAATAACCATTAAAAGTTTCATACCTCATGGAATTTGGTTGTTTGATATGATTTTTTTTCACTCTATCAACATCTTTATTCCTTGACTATTTGTTAACCTTCAAGATCTGATTTACATTATCTTTCATCTTGTCTTGAGTTACATTTTTTGGTTCTTATTTGTATCGAAGACTAATTCTATCACTTGCATGCTTTTGATCACTTAGAATATTATCTAGATCACTAGAACTTTTGTCAAAATTGACAAATGATTTTAGATTACTTCAGATCTCCCTAACTAAGCTTTTAATGACTCATTTTCAATTACATACCTTGAACATTCATCTTCTTCATGTTTTAGGCTTGCAAACAAGATTTACAATTTAAAACTAAGATGATTGACTATATATTCATGTTCCTTGGTGTCTTCATTAATTCTTGCCTTAAGCACACTAAACTGTTCTTCATATTCTTTGATTTGAGACTTCATCTTCTTGTTAATCTTATTCTCAATCTTTAGTTATTCAAGACCATTCATCAATTTAGTCTCACAGTGCACCTCATCTTTATCATCATCTAAATCACTCCAAGTGACTCCTTTTGATATGATAAACATCTTTCCTTAGACATGAAGAGGGATTTATCTTCAATAGAACCATCATCATCATGATCATACTCTAAGTCATTGTCTTCACTCTCATCTAATGAGCTATAATCTTCTTTGGTGTAGAGACTCTTCTTGTCTTTCAAGTACTTCTTTTTGTTTTCAAACCTTATGATTCCCTTCTTCTTTTTATCATACCTAAATGATCTCTTGCCGTCATCATGACCTTGACCATGCTCTTCATGATCATTATTATTATGTTTATGAGGGCACTTGTTATCAAAATGTCTTAATTATCCATAATTTAAGCATTTAAAGGGTAGTTTACCCTTGTACTTGACTGAACCTAATTTTAAATTCTTTGTAAATAAAGCAATTAGTTCATCATCATCAATATCATATATGTCATCCTCTTTGAGTTCATCACCTTGGAACTTCTTATTTGGATTCATTTCTATCTTAAATGTTTCTTCATTCTTTATTGGTATATAATCATTTATTCTCATCTTATAGGCAGTAAGGATGCCATGAAATTCATCCATATTCAACTAAGTAAGATCATAACTTTCTTCTACAATAGATACTTTAGAATCAAACTTGAGTGAGAGAGAGAGAGACATTTACTTTGTAAACTATAATATATTCTTCAATCTTCTCTCAAAAACCTCTGATGATGTTCATAATCTCATCAAATCTCTGCAAAAAAGATGCTATAAAATCTTCTTCCTTCATATTAAGACTCTCATATTGTCTTCAATGAGTCTAAAACTTTACCAAATAAACCTTCGAATCTCATTCATAAATAGTCTTCAATTTATCCCACGTTTACTTAGTAGATATGCAATGTATTACCTTGGTATATTCCATCTCTAAAAGACCACAAGTCATATCATTCATTGCTTTAAAATTGTTCTCAAATAACTTCTTATATGTAACATTGGATGGAGGAATAATAGGTGTAGAATAAACATCCATAATAGATTTCCAAGTTTCAAACCCTAGGGACATGATGTAGGTCTTCATCCTTGTACTCTAAAAATCATAATTGGATCCATTGAACATTGATTCTTGCTTAGTATAAAAACCTCCTTACATTTGATGGCTACCCATATTGTACATTGGATTTACTTCCAGATATCAAGCCTTTACTAAAGGTCCTATTCGAATAGCAATTTTTAAATTTAAAATCCACTGAGAGGGGGTGAATTATTTATGTAAAATAATCCAATTCAATTTCAAAACCCTTCAAACATTTAAGCATTTAATATAATCATTTATGAAGCCTTGAAGATGTTTATAAAAATAAATAAATATATAATGCTAGATTACACACATAACACAAGATCTATGTGGGAAACCCTCTTGGGGAATAAAACCCACTATCAAGCCTATAAAAATATGGACTAATTTTTCTATAAGGTATTACAAACATGAGACTAGTCTTGTCCTTCTGACTAGAATTTAGTGAAACACATGTTTCATAAGGAACACCTACCCCTAGGATGATTATGTCCTTCTAACCACCTATTGGTTAGGTCCTTTTGATTCGATTTAGTGAAACATATGTTTCACAAGGAAAACCTACCCTTAATATGATCAAGTCCTTATGACCACCTATTGATCAAGTTATTTTGACTTAGATGTTGATCACCCTTCGAACTCCTATGAAATGAAAATATCCTTATCACTAATTGAATACCAATTTGATGGACATATAATGTATATCATCTTTCTTCAAATATGCACACTACATAGTCCATACTCTTATTTTCCTCTCAAATCAACCACCAAGCTCACATAGATATCTTTTATCCTTTTCTCACACTCAAGTCATCCAAAACACCCTATTAGATCAATCTAGACCTCTTCATTCATCCTCAATCTTCAAACCTCTAAGATCACTATTATAACATTATAAATATGACTTAAAGGTCATACACATAGTCATAAATATATTATAATATATAACCCATCCACTAGGTCTACACCCTTCCTTATTTCCTTCACTCTTCAACTTACACACACCTCTTCTCATAAGTCTAAAAATCACCAAATTTGATTTCACATTTTATAGAGACTTCATGATTATGATCTTCTTAGTCAGCCTTTCGACTTAATTTAACCATTAAATATTATATAATATGAATACATCACTCAATACCATTCTCTTAGGTCAACCATATCATCTATGGGTCACCCTTAAGTAGCTACACCTTTCAATTAGGCCTTAGTAACCCTTATAGGTCTCATGCAGACCTATTCACCAATTTAGAACTCCATCAATAAATTTAGAAACAAAAGACCTCTTCCAAAAGCATTGATCCACTCCATATTAACCCTTATACATCTTAAAATTATCATAGACATCACAACACTCCTTTGCATGTGCTCAATCTACTCAAACTTTAGCTTTATACATAAGAACACCATGAATGAACAAATGGAAACTTCTAAGCATTTATTCATATATAATATGGATTGGTCAAACCTCTAAAGTAAATATAGACCATCCTTAAAGTGTATACAATACTCTATAATAGCTAAGTCCTCTTGAAACATCCAAATACAAACATAATAACTTAAAATATCCTTCTCACCTCACTTATAGACCATGTTCAAATACATATTCAAATTTGAAGCTCAATAACTATGACTATAAAAATATTTATACCTTCAAATTAATATCTATAGATGCAACTTAAAGTCCTCTACAACTTTCATTTTTACTATAACATCAAATATTTCATAGATCAAAAGTTATGGTTCGAAAACCAAGCATTAGTCTTTCCTTCATTAAATTCAAATATTTAAATCTAAATAGTCATAGTTAAACCTTGGTCACTTAACAAATCTCATGCTTTTTTCTCAGCTAGCTCAACTCATACCATTGATCTTATTTAGAAGTAAATCTAAATTTAACTTGTAGTGATCCAATTTCCAAATGTTAAACCTTGAACATGTTAACCTTATCTCATGATTTATAACAATCTTGACCACATATGCACCATAAATCTCTACTTAGTATCCTAGTCTTTATCTTGTAGTGCTCACTATTAAATCTTGCTTAGAACTCCTAAGATTATGACACTTGGCACCCTCACATGCCTTTTGATCACTTTACTAATAGTCCTTTTTGCTTGTGCCACTTAGTAGTCTCACATGCATTATTGACTCTTTGACTTGTACTACACCATTGAAATTCATTAGTATGAACCACCACTCACCATTGATCTTCTGTTAAACTAGTGGTTTTATGACACATTTCACCTATATGTGCAAACTTTGACATGTTAACTTTAACATGCATCTTTGGATCAATATCTACAATTTAACATGTACCATTAGATATTCTAGACCAATAATCTCATACTTCAATGTGATTAAACTTGATGGTCTCTAGACCATCATAGTATGCTAGAGCAACTTTGAAGATTTATAACTTGAGATAGAAATCTCTTCAAGACTCTAAATTCTTAGGGTAGCTTCTTGGCACTATAGAAAAAATATTCATGTAAAACTTTGACCATTATTTAATTTCTTCATTCCTAAATTAAATGTACAAACATATTGGCTCATACATATCCACATCATGTATAGTGATGGTCTGGCTAAGTATGGGAACTTCTACAGTCTTCTTCGAAGGCAAACTTTTAAACTTAATAAATTATACTATGCTCAATTACATAACCTAAAAATTGGATCATATCAAATTAGGACTAATATAATTATACTCATATGACCAACTCCCCCTGAATCATCCATACATGGCAATGGTGACATCAACAAACTACCTACTCAAATTTTTCTATCATAGAACCAACTACACCAAGATGAGAAAAATGAAGAACTAGATGAATATCATACACTTTCACAAGCTCTAAATCATCCTTGACATATGTTATGACCCCTTATAGATGCTTAATACTTCAGATCTATCCCTAATCATGCCAAAACATAAGATCAATCAAGCCTACTTCAATAATACTAGGACAAACAAACTGGACACTTCATCATTGACACTTAAACTATCAAGACACTTCATCCAATCACATGGACACTTCCATGAAATCATTGAAAACTCTCCAACATAATCAACTAAACTAATAATAATATTGATTTAGTGTTTTTTAATTGTTTAATCCTTAGTGTTTTTTGTTTTATTACTTGCCATTTTGGTCAGTTTTGTATTTTAGCCTTAATATTTTTTTATTTTGATTTAATCATAGAATTATAGCTTGGTCAAATTATTATACATATAAAAATGGCATAATCAACATTTAATTACCCTAGTCACCTTTTGATTGGTTTGTTAGCTTTAAATTAGTCAAATCTAAGACCTTTGTCATAATCGAGGTTATCTTTGTGTACTTAATTGATTTGTTTATACTTTTCCTTAGATTCCTCTTTATTGGGTCTTTTCATAGCATTCTACCTTAGTCATTTTTATGAGTGGTTCAGAAGAAGCCATGTGTCACCATCTTGCTAACTTAGGAGTGATGTCACATTTATCTATGGTATGATTAGTATCAAATTACTAAGATAATAGGATGTTGTCACATGGCATCATCTTAAGGACCTATAATCCTAGGGAGGATTTTATAAGGAATGATGTCTTAAGGAAAGCAAACTAGTGGGATGTTATTACATGATATCATCCTAATAACCTAAAATCCTAGATATTATCATATAGTGTGCAATCCTATAAGTAATTAGTTTTATGGTGTGTTTCCATGTGCCATCATTATGGCAACCTAATATCCTAGATATATTTGTATATCTTATTAAATCACTAAGAAAGTAGGAATGTGGGATGCTACCATGTGGTATCATCTTGGTGACCCACTATTATAGAGATGTTTATACTAAGCATGAGTCTTTCATGCTAGAAAGTTAGTGAGATGTTTCCATATGGTAAAATCCCACTGCTTCATATTTTCAATTATGTCCATATTATGCATCAATCCTATGGGAAAGTGGGTGAGTGAGATGCTTCCATGTGGAAAATTCTCATTGATCTGCTATTCCATAGGTGTCCATATCACTTTTGAATCTTACAAGCTAATCATCTAGTGGAATATTTATATGTAGCATAATCTCATTACTCTATATTCCCAATAAATCCATGTTATCCCTAAAAAATGGTATGGTTGTGGGTTAGAAAATTCTCACCATATGGAGATTTTAGAAAAGATACGTAGGAACTAACAAGTGGTAAGAGTAATCAGAAGAACATGAAGATAAGTTAATGTGGTTGTATATCCTACCTAAGTGAGCACATGGAGCCCAAATATGTTAGTAGTGGATGAGGCCAATTTTTATGGTTATGTCAACATCATGACATAATAACCTTAAATATCATAACACAATAATATTTGGTGAAATCCAATAAATGGGTTTGGTAGAGATTGGTTGAATGAATAGAGATATTGACCTCTTAATTAGTGGCATGCACCTAATATTATAATTATTATAATGGCATGGATTACATGAGAAATATGATTAACATGAGGTCTTGTATTTGCTTATGTTTATTTGATTGGTTGGTTGGATTTTTCATTATGTCATGCTTATTTTTAGAGAAAAAATGGGCATGACAATATAAGTCAAACCATGTTTTAATTTCAGTATATGTGATTTAAAAAATTATTTGGGGTCTAGATACAATTAGGGGTATTTCCCACCTCGAATAATGAGGATTTATTTTTATAATATGGTAGTTGTTAATGGTTTTTGAAGGATCTTTTGTTTCTTGGCTTACTACCCTAGACTTCATTTGTATTATTTGATTGGGTAAAATACTTGGTTCTATAAGGACTAGGAACCATAGTTAAAAATTTAAAAAAAAAAGAGAGTGGTAGGCCCCATGGGCTAAAATAGAAAAAAAAATAACTAGATAATTATCCCCATAGGAGGAAAAATAATAGACAAAAATAAAATAAATAATTTAGGAGGAAGGGCCCTCTGGTGGATCCTTCTCTTCTTTGGTATTATTCTCCTTTTCACCCTAATTTTTATTTGAAAATTTAGGCCTTATTATTTTGCCAAGTCATTCAGTGCCATCTCTGGGTAGGATCATCCATGGTATTTTTAGTACCTATTCATGAACTAGAGTCCTCTAGATGGGAGTAGTGTTTGGGGTATTAGGGGAGGGGTCTCTACCACCATCAATAATTCCTTCCTATGGGTATTTTCCAACTTAATATAGTGGGTGAAGCATTGGACCATTTTGTTAGCTTGTTGATTCATGGTAATCTATTCCTGTATGAGTCCCACAATATTTATTTTAGCCTCATGCAACTTACTACTAAAAAGTTCCATCTATCAATTATTTTGTTTTATGTCTGATATTAGGTGAAATTTACCCTTCTTACATGACTCCCTAGATTTACCCTCATCTATAAGGATAGGCTTGGATTTGGGGATAATTAGATATAGAGGGGGGTTCATCAGTAGAGATTTTTGATAAAGGGATAACTTAGGGGGTACTAATTGATGGTCAATACAATCCTTGGTTAGGTTATTCCTCCAGGGAGTCCTACTAATCAAAATAACTTTCTAAAGGAACCTTCTTGCCTTGTAGGTTTTGGTCATTCTTCACCAGAAGTAGGATGAGGCCTTGGTGAAATATGGGTTTTACATCATTAACCTAATGGGAAAGAGTGGTACTCTCTAGATATATTTGAAGATAAAAGGGGAGACTAATTTTATACCCCTAAAATTGGTTTAACAATAAAAAGTGATGGGATAAAATTAATGTATGCCTGCCTTCAAGTGTTATGTATTTCATGACTTGAAGGCACACCTTAGGACATTGAAAATAGAGGTTGGCTTGGGGGAATCCTTTCTTATCTATTTTTACAAACTTATTTGTGTAAAAGAACCTCTAAATCAACTTTTTATTTTTTGACTAGTCCTTGTATGCCATCTCTCTATCACACATCATGCTTGTAGTTTATTTGATATATTATTCTATGACTGAGACCTTAACTCCTCTCATCTCTACCACTCTCTTATTCTAATTAGTGAAAAAATACCTTACCATTCCTACATCATGCTTAGTTATCCTCATCATCAATTCAATAAGCCCACCCCATTAGAGCTTCTTTCATACTTTATTATTAACTTGGACATCAGAATAGGAGGTTTTTTTCAAACAATCCCTAACACCCCCATTTCCATAGTGCATATCAAACTGAGTATGCACTTTGGTAGATTATAGAAGTGTTTTGTTTTAATAGTTCAAAAAAATTTGATAGGCACACTTCTTCCCACCTTGTATAATAAATTCACCTCACATTTGCATAATGGTGTATCATGAAATTTTAATTCCCTCTCTTGGTGAGATATGTTCATGCATGTGACTTCCTAATCATCCTATTATGATGTACTTTCATTACTAATGGTTGATGAGATTCCTTCAAGAACATGTCACCCTAGACTTCATTTGAAATAGAGTATTTTTTGTTTAAATTGATTATCCATGTTTTGGGTGGAGTAATTATTTTAGTTAAATAATAAGGCTTTGACTATAATTTGATGGATCCTTATTTAGGTTTCAAGGTAAAAAGTATTATAAAAACCTTACCCAAATATATTTAAGGGGTGAATATATACACCCAAAAACTAAATAAAATAGAAGAAAAGGATGGAGAAAAGAAAGGGGAAAAAATGATAACACAAAAGCAGAATCATTTCACATCTAATTTAATAAGTTTTTACATGAAAAAATCAACACACTAACCTTCATATATGTGAATTATCTAGGTATGGATAATAAAATATATGAAAGGATAATTAAATGGGTCTTTTAGTGTTTTATTTTATCAGGATGATGAGGTTGAGGTATTTGAATGAGAAGTGCTAGAAGGGCTAGTTGGTTAGACTAATATATGGGAACTAGGTTTTGAGTGATAGGTGGTAAAGGATGTTCATGAACAACAAGGTATTTGTTTTAAACTCATGATATACCTTCACCAATGTGTGTAAATGACTAGAAGATTAATAAAAATTGGGGTTAAGTTATTAAAAATAACATAAAGATAACTATGTATATGTGAAAAAATTTAAAATTTAATCTCTAATGAAAATTTTAGATCAAAAATTCTAAGAAAAGTGAGATACTTTTAAGGAGTGAGAAGTTTTTACTTGGAGTTAACTAAAACTAGATTGGGAAGCTATTTGAGTTAACTTAGAGATGGTTGAGATTGACATAATCATGAGTAAAGGTTTACTATGAAATAAATAATATGAAATAAAGGAAAACCAATAAAAATTGCAACCAAAGTTTTAAAAACACATGATACTTGAAGTTTTAGGAGTAAATTATAAAAACAATTATATGATGACAAAATTATAGCTCAATGTAGGTGACAACTTTGAAACTACCATGATATTTTTACTAACCATTGAAGTAGTTCATAAAACTATAGAGGTAGTGACATAATAATTTAGTTGGATGTGTAAAATACCATGATGTTTTTTCCATAGTTATAAAGTGTTCTAGACTAAAGGATAACGAGTATAAAATGAAAGTTTTGAAGTTACAAGAACTAGAAAAGAAGAAAAGACTAGAAATAGGAGTTGAACTAGTCTGACCATGTTTTATTTGAGGTCATCACATCATCATAAAATTTTAATGGAATGTTGAAGTATGAAAATTTTGGGTGAATATGGTACTAATAAATATATTTTAATTACTATTTTTATCATATGCCACTTTTGAAATCATTGTAATCAATTTTAGGATTTTACATTCAATGTGTGCTTGAATGCCATATTTAATTATTTTGAACTAGCCTACTAGTTTTTATCATATTACATTGTAAAACACAATTAGGTTAAAACATATTGGTGGAACTATACACTAATTTAATCATGTAAAACCATAGGTGTAACATAATTTATCATCCTTCTAGGGCTTTAAATTTTAGCTTTATGGGTTTATTTTTAAAACTTATTTCTAATTTTTCCCTAATAATACACACTAGCCGTGGATATAATGAATGAATAATATTAGTTAATGTAAGTTATGAATTAATATTTTCATATTATTTTACTTAGATAATGTATCTCATTTGGATCAAATATGTTTGAAAATATATCAAATATAAGAACACCAATAATGTTAAAATGATAATGAATGATCTCAAGCCTTCCTTAAATCTTATTAGTGTAACACCTAATCTGAGTCCACTTTTATTACCACTATATGGGAAAGGGTATGCATGACCTCCTTTGTTCTTCCTAATACATATTATAAAATACCTATTTTTCACCTTATCGATGGAGATATCATGAAACAACTACTATGAATTGTGATCATAGGAATCCAAGAAAGGAGATTAGTATAGTGTTAGTTCAAGTAATAAAACTCAAATAAACACATTAACAGTTACACTCCTAGCCTAGATAATAAGGAGATATTAGTAATAAAAATTAAATGAAAGCACAATAAAATTATAAAATATAATAAATCTTTTACCTTCCTTGGGATCTCCAAATGCTTTGTTCAATGGATGTTTTGTCCTATGCTTCAAGAAGTCTTTGGAAATGGAAGTTGATTGGTTCCTCCTCTCATTGGCACCATGGCTTGTGATGTTACTTGGATTGATATTTTGGAATTATAACACTATTTAAAAAGGTTGTATCTCTTCAAATTAACATTATAACTTTGGTTTATCAGAGCCTATGAATTAATATGTATGGCCTTGTATTTAAAACCTTGGGAATTAACTCTCACCCAAGGTGAGTTAAGGTTGAGTTTGGGCATGGAATGGGTTCAAAATAAACATAGGTGAGTTAAATATAACTCTAGTTGCATTAATAGTTTTCAATTAATTATGATTTCTAACTACTAATCATGGATCTCAAAAATAGGTAATTTAAGATATTTTTAAAGATCTTGACAACTCGTAAAGGCTAGGATATTTTGAATTTTTGAATTTCCTTTTTTAGATATTCATTAATTTAAAATGGATAATTAAACTAGGCATTTCGTCTGGTTGATCTTGTTAATATATTTTGATTAGAATTTTAGCTATTTCAAGATTTGATTTAAGTGTGCAAGTGCCCCACTTAATAAGTCTATAGACCAAATTGACTGCTGTGATGCTGCAAAGTGATTAGGGATGAATCTATGATAGGTTATTATTTCATATGATAGAATAACCAAATTAAGGATGTATCAATATGATTATGATCTTTGATGAATGATTCAAAATAAAATTTTACAAATTTACTAATTCTTAGGCTTAATTTATAATGGCCAATAGGAATCAATCTTAAGTCTGATCAAAATCTAGTTATGGCAAATTTTAGGTGTCTATAACTTTCCCATATTTGAAAAGGAATTAAAATCTATAGGAAAAATAACATATTATCAAATAATTAAAATGTCATATATGCCTATGACTTTAATGACAATGGATGAACTATATATGCTTCCTTAAAGGAACAGTTAGAAAAAAGGGTCAATAATTGGCCCCTCAAAAGAATGAAATAATGAAACCAAAAGGTAAAATGTGGTGGAAAAGAATAGTTTTCACATTGGTAGTTATAATCAGTGGCATATGGATCTACCCCAATTGGGTAGATAAATAAAATGATTTGCCCATAAGCGATTATAATCATCAACATAGGTAGGATGAAAAAGATAATAATTTTCCCAAAGGTAGTTATAATCATGAAAAAAGAAACTAATGATTTATCCATAGGTGGTTATAATCATTGGTATGATATAAACATGCCCCATTAGGGTGGATAAAGATAATGGTTTGTCTAAAGGTATTTATAAGCATTATCATAATGAAAACATGCCCCAGTTGGGTAGAAGAAAGATCATGATTTTTCCATAGGTGATTATAATTAGTAACCTTCAAATAGATTGAAAACACCATGATTTAACCATAGGAATTTATAATCACTAATTATTCCAATGGGATGATACACAATGATTTACCCAAAGGTAGTTATAGTCATCGACATCATAAATGGCATGAGATATAATAATTTTTCCGTAGGTAGTTGTAATCATTAGTACCTTGATGATGGAAAATATGATAACGGGTCTTATGAATTGAATCCACAATTACAAAAAATATTAAAATATTAAAGAGTATAAAGGTGAGTTTGGGAAACCTACTAGTATGAAATTGCACATCCTAACTAGTAAGGTATAAAATTATTTTATGATTGAATTACTCAGTTGGGAAATGATTTGGGGAGATCAAGATTTTTTCAAGTGCTAAGGAGATATATCATTTTAATAATTTTAATTTAGAAATATGGATAGATTCAAAAATAATACACAAGGAATCACCCAAGGAACACACATATTAAATCAAGGAAAATAATAGAAAAAAAGTCAACAAGTAAATAAAACACCAAGAAAAGAAAGAACAAAAAAAAAAAGAAATAAAAACAAATAATGGTTAATCACAATGTTATTAAAAATAGAGGACAAACAAGATGATGAACATTACCCCTAGGTTATAGTAGATAAGACAAAAAACAAACAAAATGGGGGGAATATAAGGAAGGAAAGGTGGTGGCTGATTTAGTTCAGATGCACTATGCAAGAGGACATTGCCTACATAGTTATATAGACACAAGATCCAACATGAACTCCAAACCAAATATAGTTCTCCCAAGAAATGAGATAGAATAAAATGATGAAGGAATAAAAACATGATTGTGTTCTAGATTAATATGGGAATGGACTCGCAAAATGGTGAGTGCATGGGATGTTAGGATAATAAGGACAGGGAAACTAAATGACAAGTAGTTTTTTGTGAATTAGCTAGGGTTCTTAAAATCTTTAATACAAATAAGTGGTCAATGTGGAACATTTTTTGATTTTATAGATCACTTTACAATTTTTTTTGTAATTTTCTAAGTATATGAACTCAATCAAGAATGATGAGATACTAAATAGTTGAACTCATAAATAGAGAGAGTGTTCAAACTTAAAATGACTTATAAAATGGTGAGATCATGGTAAAGGGTGACTGAACTAACCTCAATGTGAATCAATCACTACCTACATAGTCCTAGGATAGGACCTCAAGTCGTTATAGTTTTACCTTACAATGGAAGAGTCTGACTAAGTAGCAACAAATTCATAAACTAGGCAAAGTAGGCAAATGGCACAATATGACATAAGAATGGAAATATGGTACTCCAAGGCATGATAAAAGTGGTGTTCCAAATTTGTCCATAGAAAGTTATAATTAGGAAACAATAGAATATATCAATTATAATAATTTGTCCATAGGAGTTATAATTATTAGAATGATGCTTAGTACTCTGATTTGCCCAAAGTTAATTATAACTAGTAGTACATCATATAAAATGAAATAAGAAATAAATGATTCAATGGTCAAACCACTATCACATGGATCCAAAATATGAACTCTATCTATAATGTTCAATCAAATACTAAATTTAGATCAAAATCAATTTGTTAAAAGTGTCCATGGAAACAATTGAATGGAACCAATGTGAAAGGGGTTATATAGGGAGGTCTAAAACAACTCGATCAATATGAAAGGTATGATAGAATGGTATATGGTATGGTATAAATAAAATGATGACTTATTGTAATGGAAATGGGCCTCATAGACAATAGTGCAAGTATCTTAGTCAAATTAATTCTTGAGGTGTATAATGTTCAATGGCTCATCAAGTTCATCCCCATCTAGTGTAGAGAGCCTGTATGCATCAATGCCATAATTTGCAACAATGATGAATGGGATTATACAATTGGGTTTGAAATTTCCCTTCTATTTCTTCTAGTTCATGGTACTCTATTGGTTTTCTTTGAGTACAAGATCACCAAGCTCAAATTATTTATATTTTACTCACTAATATTAGTAGCCACAAAGTCTATTATAATATGTTTAAAGGATATTAACTATGTCCAATATTTGTGCTGCTGCTGTCAATATAGGTAAAAGAGCCAACGAGGAGACCAAAGCCCTGGAGGGACCCAACAAAAGGATGAGACAAAGTTATAGAAAGAAGGTTACACAAAAAGGAGTTATGCTGGCGGTAACCACTACCCAGGATATTGTTATGAAAGGAAAAGAAACTATGAAAATGATATTGGAACTGGATGAATAATCTGGTTCTTCTTGTTGGTTTAGTAACTGGTCTTGTTCTTTGTTTTCTTTTTGTAATCCTTTGCCTTTGGTGAAACCAGATCTCTGTTAAATCTGGGTTTTGACCAGAAGTCTTTCTGGTGGTTTCAGGTCCATTAAAAACCTGTTTTTACTACTTCCTTGTAGTAGTTTTTAGGCTTTGCCTGTGGTCTTGGATGATCTTTCTTTCTTTCATTATAACATGGTTTCTGGGACCCTTTAAAACCTACTTTTACCTCAATCTAAAACTATGGCCCTATATTTTTCATTAACTCTAGTTCTTGTAGGTGAGATACTTGATAATATTCATCATCCATTACATGTTTGAAAGAGATGCACAAAGAAGGTAATTTTACCTCAACGGGAAGAAGGGAATTAGTTATAGAAATAAGGGAACATGGAGTGGCTCCTATTGGATTATGGTAATTAGTGTAATATTCCTAGAGGGCATGGAATATTTGAAGGTGCCAATCATGGGCAACATTATTCACAATTTTTATAAGGATGTTGATAATGTTTTTGTTAATTACTTCTACATAACCATTACCTTGAGGGAAATATGCCATAGAAAAATGTTGAGTAATCTTGTATTCAAGACACAATGATTTGACATATATTTTTTAAATGATTCACCATTATCATATATAATATCAAATGGGATACCATAATGGTAGATGAGATGGTTAAATATGAATTTGTAAATTTATTCTATAGTGACATATGTGAGGGCTATAGCTTCAACCCACTTAGTGAAATACTCGGTAGTAGTGGGATGTGTTTATGGCCCTCATATGAGGTCAAGTTTATCTTCATGATGAGATCAAGGCCCCAGATAGAAAATAGACATGGTATAGCATTGGTTTTAGAGTCTTGGCTAGAGCATGAATCAAATTAGCATGACTTTAACATTTGTCACACCTTTTAACATGTGTAGCTACGTGTGTATCCATAATTAGACAATAATACCTAATATCTAGAATATTTTTGGATAGGATGACTACATTGGTATGGGATCTACATACTCCTTAATGAACTTCCCATAATGTTAATATTGATTTTCCTAAAGTTAAATAACATAGAAAACTTACATCAAATCTATGATGGTAAATGGTTGGTCCAAGTAAATTATAATGGGTGGCATTGTGAATAAAGGCCTTCAAAAATTTGCATAATAAGTCTAGTGGTATAATTTTCTCATGAAGGTAGGTATAGGGGTCTAAATGCCATATAGAGTTGGGACCAACAATATCAAAAATTATTATGAGTGTTTAAGGTTCATGATATAGTGCTAAAATATTTTCAATGAGGAATTGATATTCTTTTTCCTTGTATAGATGACACATCAAAGAGCCAATGGTGGCCATGGCATCCATTATTCTATTACTAGTCATTGGTATGTGTTAAAACTCTACATCAGAAATTTTTTGTCTAAAAGTATCAACCATGGCCTTATATGACACTATCTTTTCATCCTTAGTCTGAAAGTGGTCTATAACCTGATTCATGATTAACTAAATATCACCATAAACCTTGAGATGATGAATATTCCATTGTACTACTTGATAAATCCCTATAATGAGTAATTCATATTCAACCATTTTCTTGGTATAAGGAAATCTAATATGAAATGATTTCAAGATAATATCTCCTTATGGTGTAATAAATAATAGGCCTACCCATAATCCATGTGTTATGAATGATCCATCAAAATACAGCTTCCAATACTTCTCCACAAGAGGTGTTTCAATGATGGTCATGATGGACTCATCTATTAATTAAAATGTTAAAGGTGTCATATATGTAAGGGGAGATTAAACAAGCTAATCTGTAAGTACTTGTCTTTTGATGGCATTCTAGTTAGCATATTCTATCTCAAACTTGCTTATAAGAATGATTAATTTAGCCATGTGACCTTTGTAAAGTTATTTTAGATAGTAGATACTTGAGAAGATCTTCTTTTGAAATAGCTATGGTCTTTTTGTTTAACATGTAATTTCATAGTTTTTGAGCTCTAAAGACCATAGTAAAATAAGCCTTTTCAATGGGCATATAATTATGATCATATGTGACCAATATATGACTTAGATAGTACAAAACATGCTATTTTACATTATCATCATGCTAAGATAGAAATGCCCCTTGGGATTTGTCATGATAGATAGATACAATTAAAAAAACATTCCTGGCATTGGTGGAAATAAAATAGGTGGATTGGTAAGATAATATTTTATATGTTGAAAAGATTTTTGGCATTCATCATCCCAATGAAATGTGATTCCCTTCTTCAAAAAGTGTGTAAATGTATGGGATTTGTTGGGAAATTGAGAAATGAAGCATCTAATAGACTGAATCTTGCCTTAAAAAATGTGGATATGCATCAAATTTGAAGGTGGTGGCATATCGGTAATGGCTTTTACTTTTTTAGGATCAACTTAAATGCCTCTAAAATACATAATGAATCCAAGTAAGTTTCCTAAAGTAACTCTAAAAACACACTTCTTAGGATTGAGTTAGATTTTTTATTCATGCAGTCTCTTAAATATTATTCATAATATTATTAGATGATCAGCGCTGGTCTTTGATTTTCCCAATATGTCATCGACACAGTCTTCAATAATGTCATGTAATATATCATGAAATATTATGGTAATGGTCATTTTTTAGGTGGCTCCAACATTCTTGAGACCGAATGGTAGAACATGATAACAAAATACTCCTTATGGAGTGGTAAACACTATTTTATGTTGGTCTTCTGGTGTAATTTGAATCTAGTTGTATCCTAATTTTTTTTCCATTAGTGAAAGCACATATTATCCTAGTACAAAGTTGACAATAATGTCAATGTTTAGTAGAGGAAATTCGTCCTTGAGACATGCCTTGTTTATATCTCTAAAATTAGTGTAGATTTTGATTCTTTTTAGATTCTTATTAACTGGCACAACATTTGAGATTGACTCTGAGTAGTCAATCAATCAAATATGTATTGCTTGTAATATTTTTTCTAGCTCTTTCTTTACTAATATATCAATGTGAGGATGCATTTTGTTTAGTTTTTGCTTCATGGTTTTGGCATTTGGATATACAACAAGGGGTGTATAACCAAGGAAGGGTCCAAACCTAGCATGTTGGAATATTCCCTAGCAAATATGTTAGTAAATTCCCTTAAAATGGTTGTAAAGACTTCACATTCCTCCTTATTAAGGTATGTGCCTAATTTTATCCATTTTAAGTTGTTTGAGTCCCAATTTTGACTTCTATAGAGTCTTCCACAAAAAGAGTCAAATGATCTTATAATTGGTTAGTAAATATTTAAATTGGCCTATAATATAAAAGTCCTTTATTTGGACTATCTCTTTAATTTCTCCTATGAAAGATGAATTAGAATCTCATAATGGTAAGTATGGCCATGTCATAAAAATTGTTGGAAACTCTTGAATGATTTGGTTGAAGGTATCTTATTTGGTAGAACTAAACTCAGACCTAGAGGCAAGTTCATCATTGGTGGTATCTTATGCTTCATTAAGGGAAATGTGAACACCCCCATATTGTGGCACCTGAAATGGGTTCTCACTAGAAGACTAGACTTTCTATTTATGATTACCCTAGTCCAAATGTGCCTCAAAGAATTTTTCAATTTGGGACATCAATATTTTATCTAATTATTTGTGGCTAAGGGTGTTCATCCATTCTCCAAAATAGGTTGTAGGATCTAGTTTGATTGAGAACCCTTATTTGTGGTCTCCTAATAGAACATTATCTCTTAGGCCTAGAAAACCACAAAAGGTCTCATCATTCTCAAACTCATCTACCAAAACCATGGATTAGTATTGTTCCTAAGATATAAGTTGAGGGTGATATAAAATAATGGGATTATGGTAAATAACTAGTCTAAAAGTACAAATGGCATGTGTGTCAAACATATTAGTATTGGATAGGTATTCATAAGGGTTGTGATCAGATTCTAACTTACTATCAACATCATCATTAAGCATGTTAAATCCCATACCATAGGTTCCTTTATATCAATTCATATATATTAGATAAAGTCTTCCTTGATGATTTGGACTGAGACCTCCTCCTTCATAGGCAAGTTTCTCCATGATCTTATAAGGAATAGGATACTTTGCATTTTTATATCAATCATCCATCTTGTCATTATATATCCAAGATTCATCATTTATAAGTGGGTCTTATTCATGGCTAATAGTAGGTGTGAAAATGATAGGAGTTGGACTATGCATTTTGCCTTTTCCTTTTCATTGGGATTTCATGTAAGGTGGCTTATATTTGTGTCCTCCATAGGAATTGGGGTTTTGTGAAAAGTTGGCAATGTGGAATATATCATGGGTCAAATATTATCCTAGGACATTATCTATGATTTTATAATTATTTGATATCATAGGATGTGGCATGTGAGAAGATGAATCAAGGGTATCTGGGTTAATGCAAATGACCTCTAGAAAATTAACAAGTATTTATTTTGCCTTTTCCTTTTTGGGTAGTGGATCCAAGCCAAAATGGTAGTTATAGCTTTCATACTTGGCCTGTAAATGTTTTTAATGTTCATAGGGATGTAAATATTTGTAAATGGTGACCTCCATACCTAAGTGAGAGAACTTGAGACACTAGAGAAAATTTGATGGGACTACATGAATCTCATGTATCCAAGGTCTTCCCATAAGGAAATTATTTCATAAGTTGAGGTCTAACACATGACATAGTGTATTATCAATCAAATGCCCAATGATAATTGGTAAATAGATGGTGCCTTGTGATTCTTAATCTTTATTATCATAGGCCTTGATTGTGATATTTTTTTGCTAAAGATCAACTATTATGTATCCAAGATGATTGATGAGCTTTAGAGACACAATATTTAGGCTTGATCTATTATCTATGAGGACATATTTCACTTTGTATCATATTATTACAAATTCAATGTACAATGGATTGTTATGAAGAGGTCCAAGGGATGATATATTAGTTTATTCAAAGGATAATAGATATTCTAAGGCTGGATGTCTAACTAAAGCTTGAAATTGTTTAGGGATTATGTTATTTCAAACTTGGGATTAGAAAAGGAATTATGTTAAAATGTTTTTATGGATAGGAGACATTCACAACAAGTCCAAAATGGAAATTTAAATAATCATCTTTTGTATTTATTCTATAATATCATACATCTTGTCCTTTATAGTATCATATGGCTTATTTCAAACTAGAACAGTGGGTTGGATGGGAGTAGTGGTAGATGGTTATGGGCCTAGGATGATAATCTTTGATCGTCAAGTTGTGATTGCATAATCATGATTAGACACATAACCATTATTTTTAGTAAATGATGGTGGAGGGGGATTAGATAGGATAAGTCTTAGTTGTTAGTGCACTTTTATGTGTTCATAGGGTAATTATGATTTATCGATATAAGGTCTAAAAATAGTAATCTATGCATGATGGTATGATTGTATGTAGTTCCAAGTCAAGGGAGGATCACCAACATAGGTTGGTTGTTGGGATTCATTAACAACAATCATGTTTGGTTCATATGTAGTCTTGGATTAATGGAAATGGTGTAAATGAAACCTCTTATAATATGGCCTACAATTTTTTTTAGTCATGTACAACTATGTGATAATTCTATTAATTGTTATTGGCATCATTCTAGCCTTGGTTATGTCTATTTAATTGAATTTTTTGTTGTTGTTGTTGTTGTTGTTGTTGTTTCTAGTATTACTTTTATTATCTCATCTATTGATACTACTATTTCTATTTTTATGGACTTTATTATTTTTGTTATTGGTTGTTATTATTATGTTGTGGAAAAGGGGTTTAATAAATACCTAGGTTCTGATTGGATGTAGAAGCTCTATTATCTAATGTTATCTCCCTATTTTCTAACATATTTTGAATGAAATGTTTGATTTTCACATAATATAATAAATTATGTGCATTAAGCTAATGGTATCCATAGAATTCATTTTATGTATACTAATATGGATAAGGAATGCCCTCATAATAGTGCTTTGGTATTGGCAAACTAATCAAATTAAGGATAGCTAAATTGCAAAACACAAATTCAATAGCCTCTCCAAAGTCTCTAGAAACTTGATGAATAGGCACATTTTGCCTTATAAGAGAGGTTTTCAAAGGAAAAGGTTGTTACATGTGTTGAGATGGTCTAGGCTACTATTAAGGTTATGCTTACAAAAATGTTTGTTTATAAGGAGTAATTTGTATTTGTGGGATGGATTGAGAACATGGTGTTTGCACCATTTGGACATGTCATGACTTGATTATTCCATTTCCAAAAACATTATTATTATAGTTAAACTACTTGGATTTTTTGTAATTAATGGCCTAGATCAGTGCTGATGATTATGCTTGGACTTGTTTGTGGTTTTGGTTTTGGATATTTCCTTAGTTTTGGTTATGGTTCTAATTTGATGAGGTAATCTTGGTAATCACTTTGTTAATAAGGGCCTTTTTTATCAACAAACCTTTGTCAATGATTTCCTTGAAAGCGTTTACATACTATAGCTCCATATGATAAGATATCTTGGTATGAAAATTTTAGGTAAACATAGTGGCTAATTATTTATTTAGTAAATTATGGGTGAAATGGATTGTAAATACTCTCTATTGATGTAAATATCTTTTAAAACTCATTGGCCTTCTATTTGGATTGAGTCAAATCTACTAATGAAATATCATGTTTGATATTGTTGGAGAAATATTGTATGAAATTGTCTAAAAGGTTATCAAAATTAAATACTAAGTTCTTTGAAAAATTCATGAACCACTCCAAATCCTATCATACTAGACTCTGAGGAAATAACAATAGGAGGTATATGTCGCTATAATCCACTAGCTGACAAGAAATAAATAATTCCATAAAATGGGTCTTTGGGTCTCCTTTAACCTTGTATGTGTCAAAATTTGGGGGTTCAAACCTTAAAGGAGATGGTATCTATAGATACTCCATGTTGAATGAGTAGGAACACACATCATCCAACTTAAGCTTCTTGGTTTATCTCCCAATTTAGATGGTAGTAATTTCATCCTTCGTTTGATATAATTCTTATGACAAGAAATTGGATGGAACATTAGCCCCTAAGGTAGAGTTTGGGTGGTCAAAATTGGATTATTATGACTAGGGTATAGTGGAGGCATGGTTTGTTGTGGAATGTTGGTTTGGTTGTGGAATTGACCAGGAGTATGCATATGTATATTAGGATGTGATTAATGGAATTGCACATGTTGTGGTGTGATATTATGGTTTGGGTTTGATATATAGGCTTGGTTTTGGGGGAATTATGCATAATATTGAAGAATACCTCTTATAGTGAAATACTGTGTCTACTAAGGTTGAATAAGAACTTGATTTTGACTAATTAAACCTAGATTAATAAGGGGAACTTGTTGTGAAAGGCCTTACCATTGAATTTATGACATGTTTAGAATAACAAGAAATTATTGCTTAATTAGTATTTATGGAACAATATAAACTCTTAGTTACATGAACACTTATTTTTAAGTATAAAATTGTAGACTATTAGACATTTGTCATTGACCAATAGACATACATATATTGGTCTATGAATGAAGAGGTATACTTGTTACTACCTGATGAGGTCAAACATTGGTGACTATCTAAAAGCAATAATGCTCCTACAAATATTCTTCTTTGAGGTATACTTGTTACTACCTAAAAGTCATAAAATATACTTCTTGAGGAAACCAAGATTTCTTGTCATATGAATTATTTTCCATTGTTGAAATGCATAGTTTATATCTTGGCTAAAAGTGTGTTAATATTAATTAAATATTAACAAATATATTTTTGGTTTCATAAAGACAAAAGAGAGCCCATGAGGAAGTCACAAAATCATCAATAAATACAAAAGAAGAAAAGGATGCATTTCTCCATGAAGGGTCACCTTGAGGAATCTAAAGAGTCATCACTAAAGACAAAAGAGGGAAAGGATGCATTTTCCCATGAATGGTCACCTTGAGGAATTTCAAGATTCACCAAGTAAAGATAAAGAAATTATTTGAAGGGTCATGTAAGTTTGGTGCCATTTTATATGTGAATTGAAAAGTCTCAAAGGGTGAATGATGTTTGTGATTGTAATAGTATGTTGGTTTACGAATGAAGATGTATACTTTTTACCACTTGATGAGGTGAAACATTAGTTACCCCATATTTATGTGGAAAAATATTTGATCACTATTACATTTTCATGTCATAATGTTCCTATTGTTTTATAATATTAGTCATCACCTATCATGGTGGAGTAATAATCATCACATTTGTTGGGAGTTGAGCTAGCTATTTTTTGCAAAAGGTACACCTATTCAAGAAAATACTACCATCCCAATTAAGGACCAATAGGATGTTTTTAAACCATGTCAAAAATTCCTAAGTTATATTCTATACACATTCCAACAATCTCCCCCTTAGCCTTACCTAAGGGTATTCAAACCCATGACCACGCTCTGATATCACTTATTGGGAGTTGAGCTAGCCATTTTCCTAAAAAGGTGTACCTATTAAATAAACCACTACCATACCTTTTAAGGAATAATGTTATCCTACTAAACCATGTCATTAATCCCTAAGGGAGATGTTATACATGTTCCAACAACATTTTGCTGAGGCAAGGCACTAGCTTGTATTTGACTACTTAATCTTTGTGATTGCATATTTGATGAAGTAGTTGGTTGAGGATTAGAGGTAGCTTACTATGGTTAGGAGGTATAAGTTATTTACCCCTATAGGTATGAACCAATCATGGTGTTTACTAAAGGCACTTTTTGTGGGCTAGCTATTTTTATAATTATACCATTTGGCCTAGATTGGTTGACACTTGTATGTTATTGGTTGTGTTTGACACATTTATCTATATACAAGGAATAGATATTTCTTTGATAGATATTGAATTAATTATATCTCTAACTAAATTAATTTGCATGAATGATTTTATACACAAATTTTACTAGCCTATAATTTGGTTATGACTCTTGTTGAAGGAGCTAGCTCAATAAGTAAAACATTTTACATGGTCATTTTATTGAAATTATGCACTAAGTTCAAATGGGTTTAATATGATGTATGTATGTATGTATGTGTATATATATATATATATATATATATATATATATATATATATATATATATATATATATATATATATATATATATATATATGTATATGTATATATAAAGTGGTCCTCTATGAGGCCCTTCACTATCAGAAGAATATGTGGGTCTTGGCATGTCATCGATACTAGATCTTAAGGATTGCTAGAAGAGGCATGTTTGATGGTTTGATTAGAAGGCATGTTGTAAGGCACTCTAACTAGACTAATCAAATTTTCATGGGGGAAGTCTATTTTAAGCTTGGCCCCTACCTTTGTGGCTCTAATTAAAACTTCATCATTATTTTAAATCAAGTGACAACCAAAAAAATAAGGATCATATGTCAATGGTATCATAATGTAGTATGGTTCTTATTTAACTTGGTCTACAATTGAAGGTTTTTTTGCCCATTTTTGGCCCACATATGAAATTCTTGCATGGTTTGATGAAGAAATCAAGAAAAGGTTTAGAAGTGAATCCAACAATGCAAATATAGGGATCCAAGTAGGTTATCATATGTTTCAATCATTTATAAGCATGGACTAGATTGCATAAACCTTAAGAATTCATCAGAACTTTGAGGGATTAATCAAAGGATGAATTATGCAAGATTTTAAAGTAGGCTGTCATGTAGGAATAAATGAACTAGTCCACTTATGCAATTTTTATCTTTTATAAAAAACCATATCACAACTATAAGATCACACCTAATTTTATTTCTACATACTAATATCATCCTCTAAATTTTCATGCTCACATGAGCTTTCTGGCTCAAGTTATAAGCTTCTAAAGTTGGACTTGGAACATAATAAATTTGTGCTAATGTCAAGTTTAGGATCTAGTAAAACAAATACTTCTAAGATTAAATTTTATAGTCACATGAATTTTAATATAGTCACATGAACATCATTTTATGGGAGTGTAGATGTTAGTTTTAAGCTCATAAATTAGCCATTGGATTTCAAACAGTGTGTCCTAGTTGATGTAATAGTCCTCTCTTGATCATACATCATAATCCAATGGTGAGAGATGAGTCAAAAGGTCAAAAATATTAAGAGATTGACACATGGCATAAACACATGAGATGATAAATTGATATTAGGATCTTAAGGATAAACACGTATTTAACACATGGTATAAGCTTGGATAAAGTTAAAAAGTCAAGGGAAAGATCAATGGCTCTCTCTCGATCATACAAATTAAGATCAATGGTATGAGAAAACGTCAACATGTTTACATGCTAAGTCATATATCAATAAATAATTAACATAAGAGTGAGGACATGACATTTCATGAAAGTAAATAGGTTTTGGAGGATCACCTATTCATCATTAAATCTCAATCTAACACCATTAAAGGGACACACTGATGCATTAATATATAACATAAGGGACCACTATTAAGGATAAATATGGACCTTTGGTTGATAAATTTATATAAAATAAGGTTATTTATACAACTATAAGGACCTATATTTATCGTGAACTCTTGGTTCTTATACAGATAGATTGGGTATTTTAGACCTATTTAGATCTAGAAAAGAGGATATGTAGTCTATAGATATGTATTAATATGGACAACTATAGGAAAACCACTAATATCAAATTCGTTTTATATCTATATATGAACCTATGATATAGATATGAATATGGATAATATATGTGTTTAATGCAAAGGTTCTCATATGTCAACATGGATCCATCATTGATTATACAAGTACTAAACACCATTAACATCATGACATTATCTATTTCAAGATTTGAGTATTTTATCCTCATAACATATCAAGTGGAATTAGGGTCCTAAAGTGGTGAATTCATAGTTGGAAGAATATTTAGGAGCATTGATTCCTCTCTAATAGACTTTGTCATCACATATAATAAGACCTTGTTTTCTAATGGGATCTCTCAACCAATGAGAGAAGATTTATGATTATTGGGACAATAAAAGATTAGTTTGTTGATCAAAAACTGCATGTAAAAATCAATAAATGAACTACCGCCTCACTTCTTGATCTTGACGACTTTTCTCCATTCTCTAATGAATTATTCCCATATCTCTCTCTCCCTCTTTCTTCTATATATCCTCATCTCTTCCCATTATGGGTGTTCTCAAATTTTAAACTTTTTTATCTTTTTGAGAGATAAGGATAATATCTAAGATATTTCAAAGTATGCTCAACTTGATTAGGCTTAACCCTATCAATAATTTTTAATAACTACCTATTGATGTAATATAAGGACTTTATTTACATATATCTTGCCTTGAGTTTGTGTTTGGTGAGTTGTGAATGATGGCATTGTGTGAAGGAGAGTCTTCCTTATCCATTGTCCTCTTTTTTGACCTTGTTTATGGAGTTTTCAATGCTACTTATAGGTATATATTAGTGTTCTACTTTGAACCTCTTATATGAAATACTTATATAATTAGCTTTATCTTGAGTTTGTGTAAGCTAATACTATCTTCTATAGATCTAGTGTGGGTTCAAGCTTATGGGAGTTTCCCTATTAAATTTGGTGCATCACCTAGTTAAATTTATTAATATCTGTTATCCCCTTTCTAACCTTTTTCCATATGAATCATTATTTTAGGTGAGAATCAAAGATAAATCCAACCTACTATGGAGGTTCAACCCCAACATAGGTTACCCACAGTGTAGGGTTGTCCCAATATTATGACTTAATGGGAGAGATACTGAAGAAAAATCTTTAAGGGTGCACATTAATGTTAAAGTAGTTTTGGAACATACAATGGGACTAAATTTATCATGAACTAAATGAAGAGTTTTGGTGATATTTTCATTCAATCAACCTTACGATGCAAGTGTGCAAACATCAATGGTGACTCTGACCATTAATCAATTGGTATAGGCAACCCAAGTGTTTAATCACCTTTATTTGGTATGTATAATTACTAATTTTATAAAAATGAATGTTCTCTTTTTACTTATCCTTCATTTCAAGTTATCAATGTTCATGGCTTCACCCCAAGTGGCCCTCAAGATTCAATGTATCAACTTTATCAAAATTTGCCTCTCTCTAATCAACCAGATATGAGACTTAAATAAATGATGCTTTATCATAAAAAAAGGTTAATAAAGGTTGATGGGGAGGAAGAGTACTATAAGAACCAATAGAATCTTGAATACCAAGCTCATGTTTAGGAGTAGAAGTTAATATTTTAAAAAGAGTGCTTGGTTAGACAAGATTAATCCAAGAGATAAAATGACTATCAGTTGTTCCTAGGATAGATAAAAACCAACCCTAGGCCCCAAATACCCTCTCCCACTCCTATTCATACTTATATCCAAACCCATAACCCACCTTATCAATTCTCATCCTCGTCACGTGATAGACAAGCCACTAAAAACCATTCAACTAAAAAATATCAAGACATCCCATCATGGATCTTATCCTATGTAAATTAACCTAGCTATGTCATTTAATTTCTTATGAAAAAATATTCTCCCATACTCTTTCAAGAAAAGGAAAAAGTAGACAAGCCTCAGACCTTCCCTTCTTGGAATTCAATCAAAAGAAACTCAAGATTTCAGTTATCTTCTTCATAAAGACCCTAACCATCTCTAAGAAGTGTATTTACAAGAATATATAGATAGAAAAATCAAAGAGTTAGAGATAGAAATGAGGAAAGAGGAAGAAAGACAAGATTAGAATAAATTAGCCAAGTCTTATGCTTTCCACTCATGGAAATCAATCAACGAGGACACACAAAAATGAGAGGAAGTGTTAGCTGAGGTAGTTCAAGAAGTGGTCTTGAGGGAGGAGTTAGTTATGCCAAAATTAGATAAAGGAACCATAACTTAACTCAATGAGGTTGGTGTATAAGGATTTGATGATCATATCTTATTTATCAAAGAGCCACCTATAATAACCTTAAAGATCCCTAGTTGGAAGGATACTCTCCTGAGCTACAAGCAAGGTGAACATTTTCACCATCCCACCATCTCCCTCATGGAGAAAGACCCTATTCTACAAAGAATAGAGGAGGAACTTGTAGTCAAAGTTGAGATTGAAGAGGACAACATAATTTGTTATGATGAAGAAATCATGATAAGTAGGCCACTTCATTTAAAAAGCAAGGAGTTGACTTTTGATCTAACTTCTTGTCATGGCTTTGATGTATTAGAGCTTGAAGGTAGTACTGATGCCTTCACATTTGAATATGTGGATAGGAAGGATGTGGCTAAGAATAAGGAATATTCTATTTGGTCTCATAAGATTCCTTTTAGTATTGTTGAAGATGAAGATGAGAAAGATGTAGAGACTGATATAGTCAATCAGTCAATTGACCATGTTTGAAAGGTTATAAATGATCATGAGGAAGAAATAGAGGAAAAGGAAGATTAAGATGAAGTATGGAAATAAATATACCATTAATTCAAGGAATATGTATAGGTTATCAATCAACCCATGCCTCCTCTAGAAGATGGAGATGAACTTGTAAATAAGGCTATAAAAGATGACTACTCTCAAGATGAATTATCCCTTGAAGACAATATTCATGTCTTCAAGAATGAAGGAGAATGGTTAGATAAAGAGCCATAAGAACATGACATTTGGGATTGTAGATGGGTTGATGAGATGACATATGGCTCCTTTTAGAGTAAGCAAAGCAAAGATGGTGTTGAAGTTGGCATTGCCTTAGAAAACCAAGAGGAGGTTGCCTTTTGGGATGACTTAGAGATTTTTTGCCTAAGCCTAGAAATTTAACCAAGCACTACATTAAGAGAAACATCACTTGTTGAGCTTCATTTAAAGAAAAAAATTGAGTCATCAAATGAGGATGATGAAGGATACCTTATTGTATAATTTGGATCAATATTTTAATAAATGGACTAGTATGTCTATGTTTAAGACATGTTTGTTCCATTTCATCTACTTGAGAGCATGTCAAAAGAGTCAAAAGTAAAAAATATTAGATCACATATCATAATACCTCAAAATCAAGGTGTCTTCCATCCTAATAAATCACCAGTAAGTGATGAAAAATCTTTCCCATTTGACCTAGGTAAAAAATACTTATTAATTTTAATCCTGCATATATATATATATATATATATAAGAGTATTTCTCATGCTTTTATCCAAGTTCCTTATGCACATTTTTTCTTAGTAGGTTAATTTTTGTATTTCCTCCAAGAGCCTATGTGTACTTTTATTTGTACTTGTATTTGTTTCAAAAGAGGTTAGAGCAGGATTGGTAGCTAGTATTAGATCTAGGTCATATGTTGGACCCAATTAGAGACTCTATGCCCAATGGACTAGAAACATCTATATTGTAACTTCTCTTACATAGATGTACATGTAACCCTTGTGAGTCACCAAAGATGTTGGCCATTTGTGTCCCTCATATGAAGTTATTTCATGGTTTAATGAAGTAGTGGATCAAAGGCTTATAAATGAGTCCAATAATGCAAATGGAGGGATCAAAGTAGTTTCTTATATGGTCTAATCATTTAGGAGCATAGACCAAGTTATACAAACCTTAGGAATCCATTAGAACCTTAAAATATTAATCAAAAGATGAATTGTGTATGTTTTTGAGCAAAACTATCTGTAGACCATCATGCATGAGAAAATGGACTATTCTACTTGTATAATTTTTATCTTTTCTTAGAAATCCTCTTATAACTAGTGGATCATGCAAAATTATACTTCTACATACCAAGATAATCCTTTGAAATTTTCATGCACATGTGAGCTTTTTGACTTAAGTTATGATCTTCTAAAGTTGGAACTAAAACATAAGATGTTCATGATAATGTCAAGTTTAAGCTCGAGGAAAACAAATCCTTATAATTCTAAATTTAATAGTCATGTAAACTTCAATGATGGTCACACAAATGTCATTTTATGGGAGCATATACATTGATTTTAAGCTTGTAAATAGCCATTATGTTTCAAAAAATGGATCCCAATTGATCTAATGGTCCTTTCTCAATCATACATCCTAATACAATGGTATGAGATGAGTCAAAAGGTCAAAGAGTTTGATAGGTTGACATGTCGTGTAAGTGCATGAGCTAATAGACTGATAGTAGGATCCCAAGGATAAACACACATTTAAAACATGAAACAAGATTAGATAGAGTTCACAAGTCAAGGATAAGATCAATCACTCTCACTTGATCATACAAATCAAGATTGATGGTGTGAATAAAGGTAAATATGTCAACATGTTGAGTCATATATCAATAACCAATTAAAACAAAGGTGAGCCTAAAACTTTTGATGGAAGTTAAGAAGCCATTTTGATGGAATTTATATACCACACCTTGGAGTAGGGTTGAAACTATGTTAGGATATTATTTTCTAGGTTAATTCTTCCCTAGAGAACCCATGAGGAGGTGATGAACTCCTATTCACAAACCAAAATGCATGAAAACAAATACAAGTGAAAAGATTTTAGGGTCACATTTGGGTTACCCAAACCATATGTATTTGGGGAGGGACATAATGATGTTCTTTTCAGGCTTTAGACTAAAGTAACCAAGGCAAAGAATGAGAATTGTTGGTCACCTGAGTTCCCTAAATGGGGCGGGGGAGAACTTACATGCATCAATCATTTTATTTAAAAAAATAAAAAAATAATCAATAAAAATGAAACTCTTAAGAGTATGTATCTAGTGTGACTGTTCATTTTAATCACAAAAACAAGATGTTTTGTTAAATTTTATCCCCTTGGCATTATTTTTTTGGAAAAACATGCAAGAAATTCAAAAATAACTAAGGCATGAAAAAGAATTAAGTTTATTTTAAACACCAAAGACAAATTGTGCAAGATTTAACCATGTTCAAATTTGGACTTTCCCACCTAGGGACCTATAAATTTTTAGAGGGTTTGCCTACATATAATCCCAAAAGTGAATGAGAAAATAACATTTCAAAATTTTCTCTTAGGTTTCTCTATTTTTTTGTCTCAAAGATCGACATCAATCCACATAGGGATCGATGTCGATCTATCAGGATTGACATCAATGAATCCAAAGGAATTGATGTTGGTTAACACAGATCTATTTTGGTTTCTTTCAAAACAAAAAAAAAAACATAACATGGATTTCATAAAATGGATTGTTAGAGAAATGGGCTTAAAATCAATAAATAATACTAGTATATAATAAGTAAATGGAAGGTCAAATAATATTCAGGCTCTTAGACACAAAATAAAAGCCTAAAAACTCAAGGAAAATTTATTAATGATGTTTATGATGTGATCTATTCTTCACACAGGGGTCAAATTTGGTTCTTATAGGATTGACATTGGTCTTAAAGAATCGATTTCAGACTCTATGTAACATGTGTTAATAAAAAAATAGAATTATGTGAAAACAAAGTTAAAAATCAAATTTTGAGAATTCTTAAGCATTCATTAGCAAAAATAAAAGTTGAATATTATCTCCTTACTTATATAGTATTTTCCACAAGGTCCCACCAGACATGCCATTTGTGATCATAAGAATCCAAGAAGGGAGATTAGTATAGTGTTATTTCAAGTAATAAAACTTAAATAAACACACTAACACTTACACTCCTAGCCTATATAATAGGGAGAGATTTGTAAAAAAACTAAATGAAAACACACAAACAACATAAAAGACAATAAATATTTTACTTTCTTTAGGATCTTCAAATGATTTGTTTAGTGGCTTGCTCGATTTGTGTTTCAATAAGTCTTTGGAAATGTAGGTTGATTGTCTCCTTGTCTCCTTATCACTATGGTTTGTGATGTTATTTGGCTTAATATTTTAGCATTATAACACTATTACAAAATATTGTCTCTTTCCAAATTAGCATTATAACTTTGGTTTATGAGAGCCTATAAATGAAGAGGTATAGCCTTGTATTTATAGCCTTAAGAATTAACACTCACCCAAGATGAGATAAGGTTGACTTCATGCTTAGAATGGGTTAAAAAAAACACAGGTGATTCAAGTATAACTCCACTTGAGTTAATAGTTTTCAATTAATTATGATTTTTAATTACTAAACATGGCTCTCAAAATTCAATATTTTAGGATATTTTGTAAGAGCTTGATAACTCATAAAGGCAACGATGAAAGGTTAGGATATTTTGAATTTTTGAACTTCCTTTTTTAGATATTCATTAATTTAAAATGGACAATTCAACTAGGCATTTAATCTGGTTTAGATTGTTAATTTATTTTGATTAGCCTTTTAGCTTTTTCAAGATTTGATTTAAGTGTGTAAGTGCCCCACTTAATAGGTCCATAGGCTAAATTGACTGTTGTGATGTTGTAAGGTGATTAAGGATGAATCCATGAGAGTTTATTATTGTATAGAATATAATATCCTAATTAGGTATGTCTTAAAATGATTCTGAGCTTTGATGAATGATGTGCAAGTAAAATTGGGATGTTCAGTGATTCCTAATATTAATTTGCAATGGTTTGTAGGAATCAATATGAATTTTGGTCGGAAGCTAGTTGTGTCTAGTTTTAGGTTAAATCAAATTGATGCCATGGATAACCAAAAATTATAATAATATCTTAGCCTAAACCCATGTTAGATTGATGCAACATTATATATCATAAAATATGAACAAAAAGTTTTTCTCAAGTTACTACATTTGGGGAACAATATAACCCTTATTATGATGTCAAACAATCCTTTCAAGCTTATACTTCCACCTTAGGTGTTCAAACATCTACTATTGGAACTATTCCTACATCTACTCCTATAATGACATATATGACATCCACCCAAGTATTATGGGGGGAAAAATTCTTCTAAAATATTTTGATACATATTCTTACATAGGAAAACTTTGTACATTACAAACCTTAAATATTTCACATCTGAGACCTTGAATATTGCACATTTCCTTCAATAAAATATTACAATTATGCATGCTAAAGTGATAAAATTAGAGTAAGGTGCATTTAGAGCTAGTCATTTCATGGATTCACATGCCTTGATTCTATTGGAAAAATTAATGGTTAAGTGGTGATATTCATGTATCCTTACCATAATAAATTAATCAGGAAAATACAAATGTAGTTTATTATTTAACACGAGTTAATCCTCATGTAAATATATAACAAAATATATTAATTTACCATTATATATGAAGGAGAGGATGGACCCATTGGTATCAATGGTTCACCTTGCACTATAAAATTATACTTTATCTTGTAAAACCAAATCAATGCAAATATCACATTTGCACCCAATATTTCAAATTAAAAACAAAATCAAGGTTTTGTAAGCATATTTTGAAGAAGTGAGGATAAGGAAAAATTGTACTATGTGAATTTTTTTCTCATATAGTGAATAATATTTTATTTTTGTTTTTACCTCCTTGTGAGGTTTTCCACATTATCTCTTGTGTTCATCTTTTTGTGTATCTTTTTCTTCAAATACGCATCTAGATATATTATTTTGTATATGTATTTGTATATATTTTATAACATGGTTTCAAAGCTATGTTTATATGCTATTTGTGGTAAGACAATCTAAATTATTCCATGTGTCTTGTGGTCATCACGTGAAAATAAAATTTCATCAAAATCTTAGAATTTTATAGTTGTTGTATGACCATGGCAAGCATATAATGTTTTTTATAAATTTTTTAATCTATTCATGCTTTGATCTGGTGTAATTTGTGACCATTAAGCAACTAGAGAATAAATTCAATCAAACTTAAAATTAAAAATCTACTTGGGGCATCCTTGTATGGCCTAGCATGAACAAGTGAAAACTCTATAAATATTATTCCTTGTCCCTTTGAAGCTTGTTTTTATCTCTTTAAATGTTGGTTCTTAATTTTTTCTATACCAAGATAGCTTATAGAGCCTATAAATCATTTAAAATACTTATGTAATTCGTAAAACCTCATTTCACATCCTATTATAGCTTATGTGCACAAAAATTAATCAAAAAATTAGTTTTCTAGAATAAAAATTCATTTATTATTGTTTTGGATGCTTCAAGACCCTATGGAAGACTTATACATCTAATCTCATGTCATGTGGTAGATTATTAAATTTATTATGTAGTGCACTATTTCCTCCCATGCACCACATTAAACATGAAAGCATTGCAAGGTTGATAATAATGTTTCAAAAGTCTATTTATTAAATAATTTTTAAATAAATCACCAAAAAACCATGTAAATAAAAAGGTAATCCCCACATTGGATTATATTTTTTAACCAATGTAAAAAAAATTGATTAAAAAATTTTACATGTATGTTTTTTTTCAAAATTAGATTGTCTTAAATAAGTTTTCAAAATAGTCTTTTGCATGTAATATTTCATATATTATTGTAGTGGAATTGGTGGTTGTAAATTTACAAAAAACTTGTAAAATTGAGGATTAGAGTTTAAGCCCCACAAAACCTATTTTTTTATTCTATCATGTTTGGTAGTCAAAACTAATTTATTTTTCAAAATAATTAATTAAGAAGTTTTTTTAATTTATTTTTGTGCAATTTCCCACTCTCTACACTAGTCCACTTGTGATACTTATGGCACCTTTCTAGTCACTTCTTTGTCAAAATTGGTCATGTGACCAATTAATTTCTAAGGTTTTGCACATTTCAGACATACTCAAATATTATTTTTTTAATTTAAATCTTTATTATATAGTTTTTGAAACAAATTTTAAAAATAGTTTCTATATAGTTTTTTTTCAACACTTACTTTAGTTGCAATATTTTGAAAAAAAATATAATTATTTTATTTTTAATTGAACAATTTTAATTTTTTATACATTATATATATTTTTAATTACAAAATTAAGTTTAAAAACATATTATTTGTTTTTTTTTCTAAACTTTCATCATATCATTTTTACTATAAAATCAATCTAGTAGTGTTAACTTTAAAGGGAAGTTCTGACTTATCCTAATTTTGTGTTATAAATATCAAAAATGTTAAATTAATCCAACTATAACATTTGTAAAATAAACATTAAAGCTGAGTTTAAGTATTTAAAACTATGGAACATTATATTTTTGACTAAAAATCCCCTATTAGGGAGGCATGTAATGATTAAACTTACCAATGCGTTTCAACAAAAATCACAATAAGTCATTTCAAGAAAATTGAGGATTATAAAGGATGATTTCCTAGTCCATATCATTAATCAAAAGTGACTCATGAATGCCTATAAAATCCTTGCATCTATGCATGAGAGCACTTATCTCTAAAAAATCATTAAACTTATTCTTGAACTAATTACTAATACCATGAAAGGTGAGGAAAAATTAGTTAATTTTATTTAAAACAACAAATCTCAATTAGATGGTTATGATTTTAATATTATTCATGGTAATATTTTTTATTTCATTGTTAATTTAAATATTCATGAAAAATTTTAAAAATTTATTTTTATTTTTTATTATATATATCAAATAGAGCAAAACATTCATGACCTCACCACATTGGTTTCTATTCTTATTCAAGAAGAACAAGCGATAAAAAAAATTATTATAAAGATAATGCCACTCAGGAAATTCTCGTGCTTAATAACTTTTTGTAAACACTGTAACCAACAATATTCTAAACCTGAACATGCCAATGGAAAAATGGGAACAATAAATGTGGTAACAGGAATCTAAAAGTTAAATTTAATGGAAAATATATTTTATGTGGTAAATTTGGAAATAAAAGGGAAGATTTTTATAAAAATAAAACTCTAAAATTTACAAAGGGAATATAGGTTATAATAAGAATCAAAATAACAATCAAGAAAAAAATTATATCATTATTGCATTGTATGTTGACTTATTTGCTTTTCATGAAAATGAATGGATTTTAGATAGTGGTGCATTACATCACATGACATGTTTATACAATATCTTATCTGATACTAAATATATATTTTAAATGATTTATCTATATGACAATTCTTTTTTAGAAGCTACTAAATAAGGAAAAACTAAATTTTCAAATATAGTCATAAATGGTGTTTTCTATGTTCTTAAACTTAAGAAAAATCTATTATCATGTTCTCATCTTACAAATGATAATTTAATAGTAAGCTTACAAATGGTAATTTAATATTAATTTTAATTAAGGGTAAATTGTCTATTAAATATTAATTTGGTACTTTGATACTAAAAGAATTTAAAAAAATGGTTTATACATGTTATCTTTCATTTCAAAATAGAAACCAATCTCAATTGTGGCATAAAATATTATTTCATGTTAATTTTATAATTTTATATGATATGTATCATCATGATCTTGTGGTTGGTATTCTTGTTATTTCTTTTCATCATGAACCTTGTGAGGGTTACTTATGCAGTAAGAAATACACTAAAACCTTTCATAAAAATTACAAAGATAACTCCTCTCATCCATAAAAATTTATTCATAGTGATGTTATAGGACCTGTATAATTTGATTCTATTAACATTTTTTTTATATTAATTAAAAATTTACTAACTAAATTGATAATGTCTTAACTAAAATGGTTTTCATTAGTAAAATTATTTAGTTAAATTCTTGTAAAATGATAATTATAAATTATATTGTGATATATATGTATATATATATATATATATATATATATATATATATATATATATATATATTTGTTGTAGTGATTGTGAAGGTCATAAAAGAGGTATAGGTTGACCCTAAGTGTTTTTTCATTTCAAAATTTATCTAATGGCAATAAAAGGCATGGAAAGGACAATAGTGCCCCAACTGAGACATTATAGTCATGGGGTGCTACTATCCAAATTATGGTGCTAGTGTCCAAGTGGAAAAACCTATGAAATTAGGGGCCAATATGTTAAAGTGGGGGTTTGAAACTACTTTATGGATGTGTATCACCCACATAATGGCTAGATAATGCCTAAATAGGCCCTAAGATAGGTCTATGCATAATCTATGGATTGGTGGTCTCAAGTAACACTCTTAACACTCATGAATCATTTTTAGATGACTAAATTTTCCTTCCTTTATTCTATAAATATATCAAAGAAAAATTACTAGGATAAAGTAAAAATAATTATACCTTGACTTACCTAAGAGGTGAAGCCTATGAATTGGGGTCTAAATATGTGAAGCATGATCCATTGCATGTCCTGAAAATGAAATGTGCATAGATAAATCCCTAATATATATCAAAATGAAATTACAAAACTAAGTATAAGGATAAGAGAGATGAAACAAATGAATATACCTCACTGTGCACATGAACCAATATATAAACCCGGTGACAATATTATATGTGTGCATGTAGATAGTGATCAATCAATGAATAACTTGGATTAGCTTGATGTATTTCTCAATCCCCATGTATGGGTGGCTCAATAACTCAATATAATTTTGACTCCATCATTGCCCAACCCTATTGGGTGTAAAATGACCTATGAATAGCCTCAATTGGACTAATGGTGTGTCCAACCCTCTCATGTAGTTTCCTCAACAACTCAAGTATATGACAAATACGTCATTTCCTAATCATGTGTAGTATATTCATATAAAAATAAAACTACATGATGTAACTATAGATGTGTAAATTTAATTAGAATTATATTTGTTGGCTCTATGACCACTCAAGAATATTAGGCAAGTATAGGTCACCCCAAAATGCCAACCATTGTAGATAGAGTAAGGAATGAATATAGTCTGTATCTTGGAACATGGTGTCTACTGTGTACAACATATAGAATGATATGGAATTTGTCATTCCATCTGACCAACTAGTGTATAATTGAGCTTACATAAATAATGTGATGTGCACATACCCCCAAATTTGATATCTAAGTATATGGATTCTAGATTGAGTTGTAATAGTTTTTTTAAGAATCTAAAATGAAATGGGAAAGATCATGTCATGTATTATGAACCTAATCTAAGAAAATTGGTGTGAATCTGAGCTAAACTAATCCAAAACTAGTAATATATAATTGAACCTATACAAACCTAGACTGTACCTATTGTACCTTTTTGTCTAATCTATAATTTCTTGAAACTGAGGCTACTGAATAGTAGCAAAATATCTTGTATAGTAGCATCATATTGCATGAGTGTCTTAATTTGGATATAAATGTCCAATTTTTTATGATTTATGTGTAATTAAAACTGATCTCTATGTCATTTTTTTTGACTATGTTTTCTCAAAACTAATTTATATATTTTGTTCCTATATGCTAAAAATTATACTCTAAGTGCACTCAAATACCCTTATCTCTATTAAAAACCTTTTTTAATTCCCCCTATTTTGAGGGGATTTATTGTACATGTGCAAAAACTATCCTTAAAATAAAAATATCTAAAAATATGTGTTAAATGGACCATTTATAATATTTGTGTAATAAACCAATATAATGTGCATAAATAACATCATAATGTAAGCTAATCTAAGCATAATTTTTAGTGTATGATGCATATTAGATCTAAAATTCACATGGCTATCAAGATATATATATATATATATAAATAATAAATCTATGTGATAACTGAGTATCTACCTAGGGGATGGGGAATTGCATCCATCGAAACTCCCAAGTAGGAAGGGTAGACGCATGAGGTCCCTCATGAAATATAAATTTAGAGTTCCTAGTAGGAAAGAAACAAGTATTTAGACCATGATGCTTACAATAAATCATACATATAATACACATGAGGTAGAAACAGTAGGATAAGGGGTCAAAATGTAAGGGACATGGGTACATGTCACTAAATCTTATAAATAAAGACATACAAAGACATTTTCAAATGTCCACATATGAAAATATAAATCAAGTTGTCTTAGATCCACATGGAAATACATGTTAAAATGTCCATATACATAATTTGGAAGGCACACACAAAGAGATGAGAACATGTTCAAAGCATACATACAATGAAAATAAGTGGCCTAGAGCCATAGAGAAATGATATATTCAAATTCCCTTGAATAGAAGAATTATAGAGACACAACCAAGTCTAAACTAGGAAATCTAGAAATGAAAGTATGCATGAGCATGTGGTACAAATATGTATAAGAGCTAAGATTTTAATATATTGAGTCTAAATTAGTAGTAATCACCAAAAACTTAGAGTATGTGTAGGATGATCAATATCAATATATATATATATATATATATATATATATATATATATATATATATATATATATATATATATATATATATATATATATATATATATATATATATATATAAGTGCTAAATATTTGATGTAGAGTTTATAAATATGTGAATTGAAAATCAAAACTATGTATAAGATGCCACCAAATGGTGAATGTATCAAATCAAGAACCTGTGTATCTATATATATGTCCTTTATGGGTAGATAGTAGAACTATGGATCTATCTATTGGAACTCAGTCCTATAATTATCTATGAACACTTGACAACAATAATCAAAACATGTATGTATTATAAAAATTGACTATGCTAAGATAGCTAGCATATGTAGCATGTGTAGTAAATATAAGAGTTATACATATGGAAATGAATAAAAACTATAATTTAGGTATTATGAGTAAATATTTTAATGTTTTCATGTTTTGACATATTATATTATTTTTTTATTTTCTAGATATAAGTTATGTACAAGTGACATTAAAATGAACCTAAGAGAGTGAATTAGACTAGGTACAAGTATGGAGGAACATACTAACTGATGAGTCATTATAAATGTGGCCTATTTCAAATAAAGGAATAGTAATCATATGTGATATGTCAAAAGATAATTGATGTCCTAAAACCTATTATATAGCATGATATATAGCTAACATTGCATGTGAATTGATGCTAGGAATTTTTTAAGCTAACTAGAGTGTCCTATGAAGTAAAGGGGTTTTAAGGACCCATATAGTATAAGATGTTATAGTTGGAATGGGTTCCCTATATTTATTAACCCTAGGAGATCAATAACATTGATCTCAAAAGGAAAGGGGTAGAGGGAGGCCCTATATAATCGACATCATTCCTATGGCATAGGGATATTTATAATAATGGTCTCTATGGGAGAGTATGCATACATGGTAACATTTTAGGAGTAGAACTCACCTAAACTTGTGGATCCATTGAACTCTATGGTGTATTGATGGGAACTGTGCTTAAAACTATAACTAGTAAATATGGTGTGACTTCTTGTGGGATAGGTAAGGGATACACATATGAAATAACCTCAAACATGATCACTTTATTATCATATATATACTTGAGGAATATTTTTAACATGGATGGAATGACTCATAGCTAATATATTCATATTCTACCCAATAACATGTCAAATTTGCCTACACTAGGTACTATTAATAATCTAGTGGCCACATGTGTTAGTCTAACATGTAGTGGACATCTCCCAAATAGATCTCTAAACATGGAAACTAAAACCATGAATAACTATGTTGGTCTGAGAAATGTCCTACTTTAAATCACCTAAATGTTATAAATGTTGGGATAAGAAAATTAGATAATAAAGATTGCACATGATATTCCTTGAATATTTGTGTGTTATCTATATAGTTATTAACTTGTGTATTTTATTCTATCCTCTCAAGTTGTGAAAGGATAGAAGGTAAATACTATCCTCATTTTGGTTCCATCATACACAAAAGAATATGAAGAATCAAGAACTAGAATGACTATAAACGTGTACGCTTGTAGGAACAAGTTGATGACACCTTTATTAAGATCAATATATGCTATTTGGTTCATGGTTACCTATCTAATTTCTTGTGTCTATCCTAATTTTTAATTATCATGTTTAATGCAAAAGTTTAATCTTTCTTAAAATAATCTAAATGTTATATACATCTGAAGAACTCTTTGGTTAATCTAGTTCCTTGCAAGCACACATAATTTGTCTTTGTTATGCTTTTTTTAACTATGAATTTACTACTCTTTCCTTTGAAAACTAGGAGAACTTAGCTATCCTCATCCTTATCTTGTTTTGTTGAACTAAGAACCTCTAATAATAATGGTGCAGTGAACATGGAAACACTCCTAGGGAGAACTATGATAATATGGTTACTAGGATAATGAGATATTGAAACCTAGTTAGACCAAAAAATATGGCACTTCACAGAAGAATAATCAAAAAGGATCGGCCTCACTATGATTGAAATCATTTAGGAACATATATATGGTGAAATTTATGAAATTTTCTCGTGTGAGCTACCTAAATTTATAGATAATTAGTTGACAAGACTTGATTACTATTTCTCTCATCCCAAAGAGGGAGAAACTATTACTTGGACTAAAGAAAAGATAAACTAGTTAGTGAAATTGGAAACTAATTAGACAAGGGAAATAGATTATTGATTTGAAACCATAATAGATAGAGACACTATTAATTTTATATTACAAATATATATATATATATATATATAATTTGATGAATAAAGGACTACTTCATCCAAGGAATTAGATGGAAATTTTTAAAGTGACTACCTCTTCTATTGAAAATGTTGGTGATGGAAAAGGCCATGGTGCCTATTCTAGCCAGTATGGAGTAGGCACTTCTAGTGTATGGTAATATGTACACATGATGGTGAGTGTTGGATAAATGAGTTATTATATATTGATCCTAAATCTAGAATGAAGATGCAAGGGAATAAGAGTCAAATGAAAACTTTATATTCAAAAATGGAATTGAAACAATAGAGTAGATGGAATAAATATATGGATACCCAAGTAGCTACAAATAGAAGTAAGAATAGTATCAGAACCATTGATGAATGAGTGCATATATATGATGAGTAGGATTATGATGGATGCTATAAAAAATAATGAGAAGATGAAGAGTGAGTTGAAGAAGAGACATGTGAGGAAGAAGATGAGAGTAGTTTAGGAGTAAAATGAATGGAAGATATAACTAGTGCACAACTATAGAAAAGGGTACTCATAGAAGAAGAAGAATTAAAAAAATAAATAGAACCTAGTAATAGGTTAATTATAGGCTTGATAAAAATAGATAAATAATTCATTTCAAAGGATTATTCATCATAAGTGTATGTGTCCCCATAGCCCAATCTTATATATCCTAGTACAATTTTTTAGCTAGTCAAGTAAGGGGAGAAGGGTTGAGAAAAATAATTTTTTAAGCATGTGAAATTGGGTCATGGATATTATAAAAAAAAGTATGAAGGATTTAAAATATATAGGATTAGGTCAAGTTAAACAAAAATATTAAGAAAGTAAACACAATCAGAGTGCATACAAAAATTTATTTGGTGCATACAGTAGAACATAGGCAAGAACACATATGCCATAGTCACCTAAAATAATAGATACACAAAAGAATCCATATATACTAGCCACTATGTTGAACTAGTCAGGAGGATTCTTAAATATAACCATTTATTATGGGTTTATGGACCCTGAACAATACCTGCTAACTTGCAAAATAAAGTGGCAAGTTAAGGGCCTCACTGATGAACACTTACAAAAATGTGAATTAGTAGGATCTATATCTAGGAGAGTGATATAATTCATATAAAAAAGAGATATCAAAAATTCAAGTCTAAAATATATCTAAGACTGACTAATCATAGAATTTAAGATTAAAAAATACACTAGCTAGACAATATAGGACTTAAAGGAGATCAAGCAGAAGTTAGAAGAGTCGGTCTATGACTATGATCATAAATTTTTTGATGTAATAAACAAATTCGAGTTAAATTTAATAGATGAAAAAAATCAACATGGTTTATTGAAGGATTACGAGGTAAGATTTAGTTTTCCACTGCACAAACTGAAATGAGACCAAAATAGATGCCATAGCCATTGCACTACATGTTAAACAAATCAAAGACTATGGTGAAACTCCTATAGCTAACTCAAAATTTTAAAATACATTATAAAATTTCATGAAAAATATGGAGTAGTATCAAAAAATATAAAATCCTAAATTGAACCTATGATACACAGAGTTCAGAAAGGACAAGACTAAAATGATTTTCCTAAAGTAAGATGGAATTTTATGAACTTTGCCAGGTAGTAGGGCATGCCACAACACAAAGATATTTGTTTCAATAATATATCAAAATTACTAAAAATATATATTGTAATTTTTAAAAAAAAAACTACCCATGATGAGAATAATTATAGAGATCTGGAGGAACTTAAAGAGGGAATATCCAAAAATTTGTTTGTCATCACAACACAACAAATTTCCTCAGTGAAGCAAACAATTCTAGGCTTAAATATTGATAAGAATTATGCAACCTAAATGGGTCCATAATGGATTCTGAGTTCACCATAGTACCAACCTCATAGTCTAGCTAGATGGACCCCGTCTTCATTAGGTTCGACAACCTTATCCCCTTAATAACAATATCAAGCATCTTGGAGTTCACCCATAATACAGCTACAAAAATCAAATTAGACTTTTCTAGTTGTGTAATAGAAGTTCAGTATGGGAGACAATAATCAATAGTATCAATAGTATAATTCTAGTAGCCATAATGAGGATACCAATGAGGTTTTTAATAATAGAGGAGACCATAGAGTATACAAAGGAGGATACTAAGGTAGTCAAGGAAATAATTATCAATAGCCTCCTTTGAAATCTACCTATGTGGAGATTACAATCAAATTTAAAGAAACTTTCCAATGAATCCATAGAGATAATCATATTTTTCATATTGTAGATTCTCTAATTAGCATGATACATAAGATTATCCTATTATATAAAAGTAGAGGAAGGATAAAGATGTCTGAAATGTAAACATGGTAAGTGAGAAACCTAAAGAAAATGCCTTTCTAAATGCTATGACATGGTAACAACATGTATAAAAATGACTCTCTCCACTTGAGATGCCTTGAGATCAGGGTATCAAAAAGGTTAGATAAGAAAAATACCTAGATCTAACCATAAAAAAGAGTCTTATGATCAATGTTGTGTAGTTGTTGAAAAACATTCAATAATAGGAAACCATTAATGGTGATGTTGTAGCTATCAATGCAAAAATGTATGGTCAAATTGTACATATCATAGGATAAGATTGAGTTATCACTATGCTAACATATTTACTAAAATTCTTGATTACTCTATGCAATGAATACATGTTGAATAACATCATGAACCTATTACATAATATTTTAGAATGTGCACAGTGTGGCTAGAAAAAGATAGAAAAGTTGGTCTGGTACATCAAGATAAAGAAACCATGGGATGCGGATGCATGGATTGATATTGAAGTTATAAGATACAAAATTCCAAATGTTGTCTTTGATTTTTATAAAATAGTAAATATGATTCTCAAATCCACATGGGAAGTTTTTAGATGACCAACCCTTAGTTACAGCCTAGTAACTTTGAGCTTGGATGACTATAAGAAATTTGAGTCTATTTTATGATTAGAGGATGTTGAGATCAAAGTCCTAGATTTGTCCCTATGAGGAGAGTTTGAGTTTATAGACATGAAGACTATGGCAATGCACTACCCTACCATGATAGGAAAGAAATGGATATATGATAGCTAGATGACTATAAATATAGTACTCAACTAACTAGAGGCACATCAAGATGATAAGTTTTGGGTCATTCCCCTTAACAATGTGACTAAACCATATATAATTCCTACTAAACTAGAGACTCTACATGTTCTACAATAATCTATCTAGATAAAGGTTAATATAGAAGAGAATTATAATGCTTTACACATAACACAATGTAACTTCCTATACCAAAAAGCTAAACCCCAAGTGTAGTTGATGCCTACCCAACAATTGAATGTAGCAAAACAATGGAGATAGAAAACAAAACCCTGTAGCTAATTGTAAATCAATTCATTAGTGAAGATTGTGCCTCCATGTCTATAAAATCACACACCCACTCATAAGTTGATTTCTTATACCAAGCTGATAATCACATGCATGATTAGATAAAACAAACAAGGGAGTGATAGTGCCTTAATAAGTAGCTTCTTCTATTAATGGTGATTCAAATATGCATCTCCTTAATTGGGCTCATGGCAACTATGAACATAGGCCCATGAAGATGGTTTTTGTGAAATAATACCATCTACCCATTTATTAATTGATGGACATAAATTATTTTATTCTATGAATGTAGGTCCATATTTTGACTATCAATCAGTAGGTTAGCATAGTAAACTATAATTTTAAGGGAGTTGCTACAACTTGGTGGGCAGCTCATTAGAATAATCAATTGAAGTGGGATGATGCATGCGAACTCCTTATTAGTAGATTTTAGCTCCCAAAATTCATCCACACTAAATGGTTATTTTTTTAAGGAAAGTGCCTTTAGAATTATTTAAATAAATGTTTTGAAGTTTGAAATGAAGAACATGTGACACCTAAGTATTGGGTTCATAGTTTTCACTACAAACTAGGTCCACTACCCACATCATGGTATATGCACCAAGAGCATAGGAGAGAAACCAAACATTGGGCATAGGTGTAGAGTGACTTAATAAAAAATTTTGTTTTTGAAGATGATGATTTTTTAGTCTATAATGTACTTTAAAAAATCAAGTACTTTATATTCCATGGGTGTATAGAAGATATGAGAACCATAATAGAATCAACTACACAAAAAAATGCATTTTATAATCTTAATTACACACTCCAAAGGTATAAATATGCTGATTGAACTTAATGGAATCATTTTATTAGAGGTTCTCTCAATTATTTCATGGGTTATAAAGGTGAGATAGAGCATGCAATTAGAATAAGAAGAGAAATGTAATGCAATCAAAAAGAGGGTGGATTGAAGAAGGAAGGTCAAGCCTAGTCCTAAGATTACATTCAAGTATATATTCCCTTATTGATTAGTTTTTTATAATTTAATACTTATTGTTAGTTTTTCATGCTCGACATAGATTCTATAATTAGGGTATAAACCTTTATAAGTATACCTAGGTATACATATATGAGTAAATACATTATTTTAGATAAAGATTCCTATAAATATAACTACATAGAATAATCCATGTTTTAAAGGATGATTTTGTATGAAAATGGTTGAATGTGGTTTTGCATTGATATAAATGGTTAAATATTCAAATGGATATCCAACCCTAATTGCAATAGTTATTATTTCCTATGTTCCTCTTTGTAATAATTGAATAACTTTCTTTAGATGTTGAAACTATGTTGAAATTATTTAAATTTAGGTTTTGGGTATTTTTGGTAGATATTTGTTTATTTTTTAGTTGGTATTTTTTTACATGTGGAACCTATTTCATTTAGGCATATGATTATTTTTCTTATGGTGGATCAAACTAGTAATTTGTATGTTAAGTTATTTAGTGGCATTTGTTATTTTAATGATACTAATATATTGGTTTCAAATATGAAAGAAGGGTAGTTTATTATTAAATTAAACTACTCATTTGGACTTGTGTTAATACTCAAAGGATATGTAACTTGATAATATCATGTAATAATGGGTTGTTAAAATCTTCATTTTTTAGTAATTCATTTTAAGATCTAATCTTGATATGTAAATATAGAGATTCCTATTAATCCCATTGTGCGCTTACAAATGGATTCTTGATGCATCAAAACTATATTTTTATATAAAAATCATGTTTTTTAGTAGTTGGTATGAATGGAAAATAGGTGTATGGTTTTACTCCACCTATTCTTAATTTTTATAGAGATTATTAAAACATTCTTCCCCTAATATTTGTTTTCAAGATGCATTTTGGTTTACAAATATTGACAACACTTTAGAAAAGTGTGATTACATCCTTAATTTCCAAGAGATGATGGAAATATTCCACATACTAATGCTATTATATGTAATATTAAATCCTACAAGTATTACAAAAATGTTTACATTTTTATTCTTTAATTACTAAAATTGATAAGTAAATAAAATGACATAGGATAAATTTATGTATGTGGTAATTTTCATTCTATTATAAGAAAATGTTGAATAAATTCATTTCCAAAGTAAGTTTAATTTTATTTGATAAGATGAAAGTTAGGTTTTATAGGGACCAAAAACCATGAGTTTAAATAAAAAGTAAATTCAAGAAAAAGGGAGTAAAGTAGAACTAGTATAAGCAGGGTAGTTGACCACTAAACTTTTGTAGAATTTTAGCAAAAAATATTACTTAAGAAAAACAAGACTCATAAACTAGGACATATACTATATTTCCTTTGAGGGAAAATTAGAGCCATATTTTTTCTCAGCATGTGTTGAATCCTTCTTATTATCACTAACTTTCTTCTTGATATTATTATATTTTCCTCTAGTTTGGATGCTAGGGCCTTCTGTCATTCTTCTTTTCTATTTAGCAGTTCCTTCTTCTTATCAAGTATTGTCTTCTCTTTTTTTTTATGCTTGAAAGTTATTTCATTTGGGTGATAGTTATGATTTCCTTTCATATTTTATTGGGAATTTCATTTATCCTCTACTTATTAGGTTTAGTCATCTTAGGATTTCCCTAAATTTCCCTCGACCTATTTTAATCTAATTTTAGGGTATTCCATTTTTACATTAGAGGGACCAATTTACATACCATGTTATTCATATTATCATATATGTACAAAAACTTCTACCTGATTATTTCAAGGAGGTCCAACAATTTTCTACCATCTCCTTGCCTCCTAACATCCACCACCTTCATCTCATAACTTTAAAAGTTAAGGTTTTTTTATACCCTAGGGGACCTCAAAACTTATGCTAACCTTCTTGTCAGTTTTATTATCTTGGGAGGAGGATTCAATGGTCTTTATTTTTCCCTTCTTGTTGATAGCTCAAAGAATGAGTGGGGAGATAGGTCAAGGGGAAGGTAAAGATGGCTCTTCCTCTAAGTCTTCAACAGAGTTTTTTGGGGCCTCCCACAAATTTTTTTCCTAACTAATTTTTCATGGGGTGATCTCAATGCCCCTAAACTATTTCCATTTTTTGGTGAAGAGGAATATTAAGCCCTAGTTTATCAAGTTAGAGGATGTTTTTATTGAAAGGTCAAGATGAAGAATTCAAGGGACATGAGCAAATAGTAAGGAAGGCTAATACAATTTCCATTGAATTTGTTTAGAAATAAAAAGTAATGAGAAAATTTATGAGTAAATTTTCTATATAAAGTTAAACATTTCATTACTTGGAGACATATATCTAAATAATGCCTTATAATATTGGCTTTGGGGTAACCTTTATTATCAATTTGGAAATTTGAGTCCATTTTATATAAATTATACATCAGATCTTGTTTTCTCCTCTTTCCCTTGAATGATTTAGTTCCCTCATAGGACATATATGTGACTTACCTAACCAAATCCTTAGTGATGCCAATTTTTGTTCCCCTAAATATGACTTGCATTTATTTCAACCCCATGACAAAATCCTTAGCAATAATTTCATCATGGCATTCAATACAAATCATGAATTATATAATCCCCCTTTTTTTGAGATTCCTTAAAACCTTATGATTCATTTGGACTTCAACATAGTATATTGTCTCACACCTATCCCTATCACCTCCCATGGCTATGTTATTATTCTTACTTGTGTAGTGTGAAATGGAGAGTGTTGAGTGAAAGGTTGATCTTTTGCAATTTTGGTTTATCTAACTATTATAATTGTGGTGATTTTTGGGATGACATCTACCATCCTAAAATTTGAAATTAGTTTCATCATCATGACACTTATTATGGATCAAT
>JARHVA010007846.1:305000-475000 GCA_037957365.1 Torreya grandis
TTGTCATATTGGTCATAATTTTAGTTACTCAAATGAGAATTTATGGATATCTCTAACTATGAATGGGATAGAGTTGGTGCTTACAACATGTATGCTTTACTTAAAAGGGGCTAATTGTCTATCAATGTCTACTTAGGCATTAGGATGAAACCTTTTTATAGGATGAAATATATCATATCCTTATTATAAAACATAATTAAATTGGAAATAATAATTTAAATATAATTTAAATAGAGCATTTGATATGACTTATTTTCATATTTGTTTAATAGATTTTTTTAATGTTTTACGAGCATCATTATCTTACAGTAAATTGTGTATGTCAGACATATTTTTTTAAATTGGTAATGATTTTTTAGATGCATTTCTATGACATTATTCACCTTGTTTTTATCTATCACAAATTTTAAGTAATATGGTTATGCTTTATTATTTTAGCAAGCCATATTAATTCTTGGATATTGTAAGCTAAAGTAATCAAAGCCTTGGCTAAGACTTAGATTTTGAGTGAAAAAATGTTTTTATATTGCATATTATAAAATATATTGGACTTTGTTTAATTCATGAGAATATATCATCTTTTTATAACTCAATAAAAACTAAATACATCAAGCATTCATTTATTGATCATGATTAATAATAAAGTTTAGTGACCATTGAGTTGATATGATACTAACTATATAATTGGTCAAAATCCAAGTGAAAAAATATTAGATTTTGGTTGAATACATTGGCTAAGGTTAAGAATAATAACTATTTGTTGACATATAATTAGGTCAGTGTCAAACTTGATTAATTATTTTAGTGGCATGTGGGTTACTAGACCTTTGAGAACTTAATCAAGGTGATAATAATGTTTTACATGATTATTTTGAGAAATATATCAAGGTTAAATATTTTAATAGTGTTTTAAATGGATCATTTTAACCCTAATTTGGTCTTGGATTTTTTTTAAAAAATGATCTCTTTTACTTGAAATTTGTAAAATGTTGGCTTCTTTTTTGGAGAAAATGGTGAAGTTCTAGGGCTTAGGAACTTCATGGAAATTATAATTGAGGAAAATAAGTACCAAATGTTGAGTTATGTTTATGTTATAATGATGTAACTTAATGGACTCCTTGATTTAAAGCACTCTCAATGCTTGCATGGGTGTTAAATTTGATCTATGGCATGTAATCATGCCGAGAAGATAATTTTAATGTAGTCAGTAAGAGGATGGAGTGAAGAAGGAAGGATAAGACAAGTATTTATATTAGAGGTATGTATATATTACCTTATTTATAGGTTCTCTATGATTTAAATATTATGTTTGGTTTAGTATGATCTACATATATTCCCTAATAAAGGTATGGACTCATATAATTATAACAAGGTATACATATACTTGTAAATACCTTGATTTATATAAAGATTCATATAAATATACTACACAAAATAATCCCTATGTTTAAGGATGATTTTGCCTAAAAATGGTTGGATGTGGTTTTGCCTTGATAGAAATAATTAAATTTTTGGGTGGAGGTGTAATTCTAACCCTTATTTTTATAATTTCATGGGTTACTCTTATTATAAACTAAATACATTTCTTATAATTTTGAAATCATTCCATTTGGCTTTTGGTAATTCTTGGTAGTTATTTCTATATTGTTTATCTAGTATTTTGTTTCATGTGTAACTTGTTTTTTTTTTTGGGCATATCTCTATTTCTATGGTGGATATAATTGGTAACTTGTATGTTAGGTTATTTTGTGACATTTATTTCTTATTTTATACTACTATTTTGGTTTTGAATGTGAATAAAGGATGTTTTTTATTATTCAAACAAAATACTTATTTTTACCTTTAGACCTATGTTAGTATGCCTTATTTGGACTTATGTCAGTATGAAAATGTTATCTAGATTATGCATTCCATATAATAGTGGATTTTTCACCCTAAATTTTTACTGGAATTCATTTTAAGAAATAATCTTGATATGTAAATAATCTACATTCTTGTTAATCCTTTTGTGTAATTCCAAATGGATTCTTGATGCAAAAAACTATATTCTTTAACAATAAAACATGATTTATACAAATGTGTATTAATGGACAATGGGTGTATGATTTTATTGCACTTTATCTATATGTTTATAGGATATAATTAAATATTCTTCCCATAATATTAGGTTCACATGATGAATTATTGTTTATAAATCTTGAAATCACTTTAGAAAGTGTGATTGCATGCTTAAATTCCAATATATTATGGAAATATTTCATATACTAATGATATTATGAGTAATATTAAATGCTACAAGTATTGAAAACATATTTGAATTTTGATTCTTTAATTAATAACATTGAGAAACATATAAAAGGACTTATGAGAAATTTGTGTATGTGGTAATTATAATTCTTTTATAGGAAAATGGTGAATAGATTCATTTCCTAAGTAAGTTTAATTATATAGTTATTTACTTATGTATTTTCTTGAGTTATAACCTTGAAAATTGATTTTAATATAATATGGTTTTATTATAGCTACATGCTTTACATATTATTGCTGCCCAAAATTGCACTAGAGCAATTGGGTCCCTATCAGTAAAATTCCCATGTGTAAACTTGATGAGTTTTAATGTTTTAATCACCAACCTCAGCCCATCAAAAGATCATAATACATATTCTTGATTAGTTAGGTACATGTATTTTCTTTCACCAAATATTAAGTATTTTCTCATTCCTTGCCAAATTCTTGAGGGGTACATTCTAAAGATGGAATTTGCTCTTGATATCTTTGAAGGAATCATGAAATATTAATTAAAATTCCCATGGTGGGAGAATTCTTGGTGAGAATACAAGGGTATGACCAAGATTTTCTCTATGCTTGGATTGGATGCTTTATGCTCAAGAGAGAGGTTTTTGAGACGTTGAATGAAATTATTGATTTAAACTTGGTGTATTTTGATGATTAAGGTGTGAAATTGCCTGATGAATTGAATAAGAATCATGCATTTATATTAATATACTTTACATAAGTGTTGTCTAGGGTCAAGGAAATCTTGTACCTTTCCCCAAATAAAGAGAACTAGTGTAAATTGGTAAAAGTGGCTGAGAAATTCAAACTCATGTCTAAATTGGACATGTGGCAAATTCTCGAGGCTTCAAATGGTTTGGGCTTGTTTTTAAAGTTTCCCCTCTTGATATGTTTGGGGCAAGGTGTTTAAAGTACCTAAGGCCTAAATATCCCAACTTGTAAGAAAAAGTAATGCCACGTGGTAGTTCTTTATAAAAGAAATAGTTTTGACCACTTTTTCAAGATCGCCCCACTTACTTCTTGGTGGGAATAATAAAAAACCTTGAAGATCTGAACACCCAAACTTATGAGATAAAATTATGACACGTGTTATTGTTGGTCATAGAGAGGGTTCAAAGATTATTGAAATTCTATACCTCCAAAAAGTAACAAGTGAAAATATGTAAACATCCTCAAAGGCCCAAAAATATGTCATAAATGTATGTCCCACTCATGTCAGTTTGCACCCTATAAGGAGGACTGTTTGGTGTAATAGGGGAGTGTTTGTGTTTTCCATCTCTTTTTTGAATAAGGTTCAAGCAATTAATTAGAAGTAGGTGGTGATTAGCTATTGTGATTTGGTGAATTAATGGTAACCCTAATCTTAAGATGTAAGGTATTATAGCTTCAATATTTGTCTTCATTCTAAAATTACCCTTTGCATCCAGAGCTTGCATCCATGCTTTTGAGTTATATGTGCCCAATATAAGTGTAGTGTGAGAATGTGATTATAGTGAATTCTTCATATACTTTCAAATTCTAATGTGCATAGTGATCCAGATTAAATATTAACTTTTCCATTTGCTCCTCATATTATGTTCTTTTAAGAGAGTTAAGAGGCAGCTGAGGGTTATTCAATTGAATATTTTGTATGGTATAAAAATGTTGCATCTAAGAATTCAAAAAATGGTAGTGTCTTATACCATAATAAAAGGTAATGATGTTTCAATTTTGGATTCAATTAAGGATACTAATGTTATGGTGTTGGATTCTGAGGCCCTATTAAATTCTCTACAAAAACTTGACCCCCCCAAGTAATTATCAATATTGGCACTAGTTACATTGTACCTATAACAACATTCACTTTGGCTAGCCCATACTCAAAACTCATTATTGCATGTGCTTGAGCATACCAACCAAACATAAGGACTATTATTTATTGTGGCCATTTTTTTTATGCTCCTTCACCGCTTTGGCCCTCAGTGCCATGTTAGAAATTCCTCCCTAACCAGAAGGCATTTCATTTTGTTTGGAGGAATGCCAATATTATGTAAAAAATAAGAACACAGATATATGGGATATTATCAATACTTGTTGACTAGCCAAGAGGAGACAAAAGGTCTCCAGAATGTCTAAGAACTTCAAATTATTAGAGTTTAATGAGTTGCCCCAATGTGTCATGGCCATGGCCACCAAGATTTATGGGGTGCCTACCATAAATAAGTTTGAACCATGGATGTTTCTAATTATGATCTATGTATTAGAGGGAAAGAAAAGGTTGGAATAGGGATCCATACTAAGTGACAACCTACATATACAAATGATGCATCTCCAAGCTATAATTCTTTCTAAAGAAGCATTTATAGGTATTTTTTATATTTCTTCCTATTTGATGAATAGCCTTGTGCATAATATGACTTTCCAAGGGCTCATCAAGAATATTTCATGAATGAAAATATATGAGGTATATCTAGAGGTTACCCTAAAAAGATTCAAGAACAATTTTTGTTAAGTTTATAACTACTTTTTTAATGAAATGATGAGTATCTTCTTCTTGTTAAGAAGCTTGAATAGAATGTCCACAACTGGCAAGAAAGTAATTAAGAAAAATAATGTTACTTATATATAATTTAGAACATTCAAATACATCAGGGTAAGTGGCTATTCTAGATGCCCACTCAAATTGCCTAGGTACTTAGATGACAAGATGGTAGTGATGGAACTAACCTGGAAAATGGTACCACCACATGAAATGATCATAGAAAAAAAGATAAACAATCCTTTCAAATTTCTTGTGGTGATAGGGTTTTATTCATGTCCTTTTGTGGCTAAGGCAAAGGGGTTAGAACAAGATATGAGTTCATATACACTTGATAAAATGCCACCCTAACCCAATTTTGACATCAGATGCTTGATAAACATGGAAACTAATGTAATGATGTGTAAGTCTCACTATGAGGACATTTGGTTTGACTACACCATAGAGGAAGATGTCTAAAAATTGGAATTTATGAGGTTGACTGTGTAGGATCTCATAGCCTACAACATTCATCCCATCCCCAAAAACATGACAGATGATAAATTAACATTGTCTTCATTGTAAAACACCAATAATATTGAAGCCTATCCCATTAATTATCTATATTTTAGTACTTAAGAGGATGATTCCATCCCTGGGAGATCAGTCTAAATTATGAAGAGAACCTTTAGATGGATTAAGGAACATGGGGTCAACCTGAACACATAGATACTCATGCTCTTTAATAGTTAAGGTAGGCTAAAGAGGTGAAGGGCTTTCTCTTAGGATACAATGGTGACTAAGGTTCCATATTTAACAATAAATATTAAAGGCAAATGGAAGTTTGGGGATGTTGAGTTTACGAAACCAGTGGACATGAAGAAGATGATAGCAGCATGATCCACGGTTGGGTTATCCTTTTCAATGTTAACAAGCTTGGTATAGAACTGGGACAATATTATTATAGGGTAGGTCATAATGACTAGCACTACTCCCATTTACATTTTAGGAAAGGGAGCCTAACAATTATAACCATTCCAATGGCTACTTTTACAATTACCCCAGCTATGGTCCCACTGCTCCACCCACACAACAAGAAACAATCTATCTTCCCCTAATGACATATGTAAAAAAAAAGAGGAAGGGAATACCAAGGGGATTAACCAAGGTCAAAACGATTCAATAAGAGTTTTTAACCCCCAAGTAAATCACCTATGAATAAAAGGGATGTTGCATTCAAAGACCCAATCTCTAAGGAAATTATTATGAAGAGAAAAGAGGACCAAGCCTCACATGACCAAAGAGTGAGGGGCATGAGTGAGAAGGAATATTCAGATGAAGGTAGACCAATATCTAAATTAATGAATAAATAGCATGCCTTCACCCCTCCCTAAGTAAAGGCTAGGTAAAGGACTCACAAGGAAAGGCCACAAACCCCAATAAAGGCCCCAACATGAGAGAAACCCATATAAGAATAGGTATTGGAAATATAAAGAAAAGGTGATGAGGAGGGTGAATTAGCCTCAAATGACCCTTTATCATTTGATGAAATTGTACAATTTGGAGTAGAGGAAGCCATCCAAGCCCAAGTCCCTCTTGAGAAAGAGGCAGTCTCCCTAGATATAGAGGCATTTGTTAAAAATGACATCTCCTAATCAATTTGTTAGGACAAAGTACATGAAGGTGAGGATAGTCAAGTACTTAATGGGGGAGTTGAGAAAGAGCCAGAACATGGTGACCAAGTCCTCACTGATAATGTATCAGTAGAGGGAGATGGGAGAGAAAACTTGTAAAAGGGTACCCTCACCCTTTTAGAGGAAAATAAAGAGTTGTATATAGTAAATAATTATTCTAAGTAGGTTATATTAAGAGGTGCTACTTCCTTTGAATTACCCTGAGGTGTCCTTCATCTCACCAAAGTTTAAGACCCAACCCACAATAAAGGTCCTAAGGCCATGATCGATGGCAAGTTACTTGAATGCAGTAAGGAGGTCACCATAGCCTTTTCTAACCTAGGGTTTAAAATAAATAAATAATTCAATCTAGTTATTTATCCTTCTAGTTAAACCATAGCATAAGGGAGCTCCATCAAGAAATTACTCATGAAGTCCACTAGCCAAGATCAGATTTTGAAGTTTTAAAATAGGTAGAGCCAACATTAGAGGAAAATCATGGAATAAAAGGGGATGGAAAAGAGAATGATAGTGATGATGAAATTTATCAATTCATGTTTATCCCACCACTTAAGCCCATGGCATTCCATGCATCTAGTTCATCATTAGCACTACCCCATGTTGAGTCAAGGATTTCTATAATGTCTACAACCTCAATGGGTTTCCAAAATAAACCCCTTCTCTAGGTCATAGAGAAAGTGAAAATAAAGGAATATATTATGATAAAAATAGGGGACATTGATGTGACAAAGATCTTTCAAAATCATAAGGCTAAGCCCCCTAATAATGTTAAAACTTACTCCAAGACCACTTACATAGACAAGGGGGAAAGAAATGTTGAGGTAGTTGTTCCTCCTCTTGATGCATTGAAGAAAGATGCTCACCTAGAGAGTTATTAAATTTATAATTATAATCTTAGGGAGCCATCATGAGAGGATTTGAATCACATTTCACAGGTTATAGCTAACATGGTGGCTCAAAAGATGGGAAAAGATAAAGCCATCATGGAAGAGCTAAAAGTGGAAAATTAGGTTATGATCCAATACTTGCATAAGTTATTGAGTTATCCAAAGGTAGTAACCCCCACTACCATTAAGACTCCAAACCATCCCCTTTTCCCCTTGGTGTTACTAGATTTTGGCTGAGGTGATGAGATAAAATATAGAGGGTGGGATATATAAGATTGGCAAGAAGATCTAAGCACTTGAGCCAAAGAGATCATCCCTTTAATATTAGAATGCTTGGATGACATAATAGATAAGGGGAAATATTTTGAAATACATGTCTCTTTATGATGTAGACATAAAAAATTGGTAGAAGATCTAGCTTAAGGTAGATGAAATGTGTAATATAAGCAGTGATTTTTTAATGATGGAGGAAATTGTCTCTACAGATGATCACAAGAATCCCAAAGAATATCAATTATAAATAAAGAATTTTTTGATAGTGCTCAAAGAGGGAATATTTGATTTAAAAGGATAAGAGTAGTCTCTCAAGACTTGTACTAAGTAAATAGATAGCACCCTTAGAAATATGGTGAACCTTGATGGGGCAAGTGATTTGATGGAAGGGGAAATACATAGTGTTCTAAAAATCCTCATTGATGTGCCTTAAGGATATTTTGATGCCCATAAAATATGGTAGTTAATAATACTTGAGAAGGATTTTGACCTACTCAAGCTACTCATTGGGTGGAAATAGGACACAATTCAATATATAGCCACTTGGGTAGAGCAATATGATGTCAAATTCAAATACCAAGCTGGCCCAGATCAAAAGGATATCACCTCCATGATTGATAGGTATACTTATTACAAAAACAAGTTGAGGAAAGATTTGGTTATAAGTATTGATTTTGGAGCATAACCAATCATTTTGGTTTCTTCTTAGCTAATAATATTTTTCTCTATCTATCTCTCTTATTCTTTAATCTCATTTCCCACTTCAAAACCATTTTACTCCACCCATTAGTATCATGTCCCTTTCAAGGTTAGTTTGAATAATCATGTGTGTAATAAAGGGACATATTTTTTTGTTGTATAAAGAGATAAAGGTTGCTTTTTCCTTTGTAGGGTTATTCCCCATGTGTCTCACCAAAAATCTTCTACCATGGTGGAGTATCATGTTTTTAATCGTCATGGAAGCATGAGCACAAGTTCAAGGAATCAAGTTTGTTACAACAGACTCCAAGATCAAAATAATTTTCTAGTTAGAGCATCTTCAGGAGTGTGTTAAGTTTAACTAAAATTATATAAGTAAAGGGGGTTTGTCCCTTTAAAAAGGTTAGTTAATTTTTTTATACAAATCTATAGCTTAGGAAAGTTCTCCCTCTGTAATTTTCTAATGCCAAACTAATTCCTCTTGTAAAATCATTGGCAATATTTGAGAGCATTCAAAATGTCTCCCTTGTTATAGAAATGTTTTGCATGGTGTTCTGACATGTAATTTTAAAGACACATTATATTCAGCTCTGATTTAGCTAATATATGGAATCTATTCATGATTCATTATGTCTTCATGATGTTGAAATATAATGCTCTATTTTACATGCTTAGTGGATTATTTATTTGATGTGTGCTTCTTTCTGGTAGTCATTTAGGGTTTGAATCTAGAGTATAAAATCCTTTCCATTTTGACATGTGAGAATAGGGAATTGATAGACTTCTTAAGGGTAGTCCTAGCTTTATGAATTCAACTGGTAGGAATTCTTGAATGGTTATTTATAGTTTTGTAGGTAAACTTTTGAGGATCTTTTGTGCATCATTTCATCTTATCTATTTTGAAATGAAAAGGATTTGTTTAATGAGGGTAACATAGTTGTTATGTGAATGTCTTTGTACTAATTTACTAAGCCATCCACACCCTTATCCATAATTCAAACTAACCTTGTGTTTCCCTGTAGATAGTACACCATTTGTATATTATAAGTATTATTTACCTTGTAGATGCATGAAGCTTTGAATATTGAAATGTGTTTTCTTTGTGTGATTTAAACCTCAATGCTATAATCTCCCACTTATATTTTGATGTCCATAGTAATTTTCAAAGTGAAGATTGCAATCACATATTTATATATCTTTAGTAGCTTATTTTTTAGTTTAGGATATTTCCTCATTCCATGTGATAACCCTTCTTGGGTAGATTGAGAAAGCTTGGATATGTTCTAGTCAAATTTGTGTGTTTTTGCATTAATAATTCATATGGAGGTTGAAATGTAAAATCTCTCCATATTATTTAGCTATCGTACAGGTCCTCTCACCTTGGTTTAGGTAGAGACAAAAGAAGAAACAAAATAGCCATACCCTTTTTAGTTGCATCCTAATCATTTTCTCAAGTCTGGTCCATTATTGATGTTGAACCCTTCCTCGGATGCAATGACATTTTAGTGGGCTCTTTATTTTGTTTGTCATTTGCTTCAAATGTGCAAAGCTAGATTAGAGAGGTGTATAACTAGGAACCAAAACATACAAAGAAGGTTTACATGAATAATTATTATATGATAATCATTTCCTAAGATTAATTTACTTGTATCTATATTTAATTTATTATATTTCTTATCCATGAGGGAATACACATTACTAGCCTTTTATTGAATTATCAATTTGACACAAGTGATGGGTTTATTTCGTTAAGCTATATTGTGCAATTTTACATTATTCATGAATTATATCTCTTTGTTTGGCATTATTAAGTATTAATTACATGTTCTACATGATCACTTTCATTTAAATGAACCTCAATTATACCCATGATTTGGGAAACACATAAACAAATTTAGGGTTATTTATATGATATGTCAAGACAATAGAGGCATCTTAAGTAAGTACAATATTATCCATTGATTTTAGATGTAAGCCATGGAAACCTTAAACAACATTGTATTTTGATGACAAATATTTCTTGCATGGTTATAGATATCAGTAGGATAAATAGTTGTAATAAAAATTACAACTTGTCAAATAGTTATATTAATTTTCATCATCATTGATGGATTTTGTATGTTGATTTCATTGATGAAACTTGATTTATTTATTGATTAATATGTCATTAGGTAAAATATGAATATGATAGAGAAGTTTCATCCTTAGTTGTATACCTTACATTATCTTGACACCTAAGGAACCATGTTCCTTGTGTTGTATTACTTGTTTTTGTTTCATTCACTTAACATCTAAATATGTATCTTTTTGTTTGGTTAAGCTATAGGTATTTTTGAAATATCATAATTATAGTGTTAGTATAAACCTAGATGGTGAAATTATTTTGTACATGATCTATTTTTAAGTTAAACATGAACTTGAATAACATATTACTACTTGTTTATTGACAAATACTTATGGATGCAAATATAAAACTATTTCCATAGTGGGTCATAGTGTGCAATATTAAGTTACTAAAAGTACTAGATTATTCATGTCTAAATCATTATTATCTATTATGGATTTAACTTTTATGGACATTGTTAGAGGTACAACCACTAAGAGGGGGGTGAATTAGTGAGCCCAAATGATCTAACTTTAATTATTATCTTTATAAACACTTAATTAGTTACAAAAAACATTCATGAAGCATACACATCATTCATAGCAATGATCAAGAGAGACAATCCCAGATGAAGCACATAACACATGTCATATGTGGGAAACCATCTTTAGGAATAAAACACACTAGAGCCTCTAATTGGAATACTATCCTATAATAAAAAGTTCCAATTTATACCAGCTACAACTAATCAAGAAACTACAATCCCTATTTAGTGAGATTTCAATTCCACAAGGTGCTACAACACCTATCTAGTTGAGCTGAAACAATAATTAGACTTTTAGCAAGTTTCACCTTGCAAGGAGGTTACAACCATATTATATTCTAAACTACCACAAAAAGTCCTATGAACACATCCACCTTTAAACTAATTTCTTCAAAACTTAATGATGGACCTTTGATTAACACTCTTCATCTTCACTCATACTCAATTAACAAGAGTTTTATTATACCAATAGAACTATGACCTATATGACTTAAAAATAGTCCTCAATCTATAATTATCTTCCACTCATCCATAATGAAATTTACCCCTCCTTCACTCCATAATACAGACAAACCTATCTCAAAACTCTCCCAAGTCTCTCTCACACAATCCAGAAATAATCATATTTTATTTCACTATTTATAGAGCATTTATGATCATCACCAGCTTAGTTAGACATTAGGCATGACTTAACCCTTAATTCATCTATATCACTAAGACATATCTAAAAATAATCTTCATAGGTCATCCATAGCATTTATGGTTCAACCTTAAGCAGCTACACCTTTTAATAAGTCCCTTGTAGCTCTTATAGGTCTCATGGAGACCTATTCACCCATTTATCACTTCATCGATCAAAACAAGAACACAAGACCAATTTCAAATACATGATTCCACTCTTTATGTCCCATTTTACATCCTCAAATTATCATAGTCATATTTTATCACCTCTTTTTATGCTCAAACACTGACATGGTGCATAGGAACATTATGAATGAAAACACAATCAACTTCTTAATCATTATTCTTACTACGTATAATAGGTCAAACCTTAAAATTTCACATAGAGAATCCTCATAGAGTATAAAACATTCCAAAAAATATAATTCACCATGAAACATCGAAATACTATCTACATAATCTCAATTAATCTTCTTGAGTCACTTGTAGAATAAGAATGAACACATAGTCAACTTGTAACCTTAATATCTTTGATTTTACACACTTATAGATCTTCAAATTAGGTTCATTATATGCACCATGCATTTTTCTTCATTTTTTTTTATATCACGAGTAAATTATATCTAGATCAAAATTTATGGTCTAAAGACCAATCATTAGTTTTCTCTTTTTAAATTTGAATATTTAAATGACAATGGTCACATTTAAACCTCAAACACTAAGCTCGCATCTCATGTCCTCACTACTTAGAAAAATTATGCACCTTTCATCTTTTTCAAACTTTAATGCATAAGTTTTAATGTTCAAATGTTAAAAATTAGTCACTTTGACCTCATATCATGTAATCTTGCAATGTTGACTCATCACACACCATCGATCTATATGGATCAACTAGGTCTTTATTATGTCACATGCACTGTTCGATCAATCTATATGAACACATGCTCAATGTTGATCTTTATCCTTTAAATTTTTTTAGTTTATTGAAAAATTTAACTTATTTCCATCTCTCTATTTCCTAACATCTTAGAGAAAATGCACTCTATCAATCTCATTGAGACTTACTCAAAATTTGCCTCTTGCATATTTCATTAAGTATGGGAAGCTTACTTATTTGACTAACTATTTTTGAACCATAATAAATTCTTATGAGATTAGATGCATGATCTAAAATTTGGATAATATGATATCCTTACATAACATAATCCATCCATATAATAATTTTATCCTAGAATCACACATGTGTGAGATATGCCATCATCAACATGCTCACTCTATATTTTTTACCATAGAGCCAACTATGTATATACCTACCTAGAAGGAAAAATTTAAACATCCATATATTTTTATATGCTTTGGTGCTTGACTTGAAAGTTAACACAAATCAACTAGGCATGAAAATGAATAAACCCATAATATCACCTTCTCTTTAAATGTCTACATGTGTGAGATATGACCAAAAAACATGCTTACTCAGCTCTTCTTACCATATTGAAAAATTGGCTAAGTATGGGAAAACATTGTCAAAATGCTTGGGAGCCCAAATTTGCATATTTTCTTGTCACACTACATCACATGATTTAATACTTAGCACATATAAACTAGGGACAAAAATGTATAAACCCATGTGATCATTTTATACTGACACCTCCACTCATGCGAATGTTGACCTCATCAACATTATTACTCATCGCTGCCTGATCCCTTTTGTAAATTTGGCTAAGTATGGGAACATAGTGAATTTTTTTTTAGTGCTTAGCTTTACATCATCATATCTTTGATCATGCTTCATCACATGACTTGAGATCTAGCACATAATAACTAGGGAGTAATGTGATCACAACCATGTTACTAACTCCACTTGACTCATTCCCACATGGCAATGGTGATGTCAATAAATTACCTATTCAAAATTTCTACCACTAGACCCAAAGTGTCTAAATGAGAAAAATGACAAATTGAGTGAGTTCCTCTCATGCATGCAAGAACTTAAATAATTAATGAATTTTTATGGTACCCCTTACACATGCTCAAATCACCATACTCATCCTTGAACCTCTCTAACCATGCCAAAACAAAAGAATCAACCAAGCATACTAAGATAATCACATTGCACACTTTATCATTGTCACATAGACTATCAAGGCACTTAATCCACTCACTTAGACACCTATATAAAAATATTGACAATACTCTAACAATATCCTCCTTTGTCATTGATGTTAACAACCATTATATAGTAATATACAACTCACCTTCTCTCTTCAAGAACTCTCATAATAGGAACTTTTCCCCCTTTTGACACAATGATAAAGTGGGAACAATCTAATCTTGAGAGTGTAAAAAGACTAGAAATAGGATAGGACAACCTTATAAAGATGATACAAAATCCCCATTACCTTGAGTTTACCTCTACTTGCCTTGACATCATCCTCTTATTCCATGCCAACATTCTCGTCAACCAATCACTCAAACCATTGAAGAAAGAAAACACAAAAAATATTGAAATATAATGGAACTCACCAATATCCATTTTATAGGGACTCCCCTAATATTTTTGAGCCATTACACATCTTGAAAATCTTTATATCTCCACACACCATGAAGAACCGCTACACATGCTTCCTAGCCTTCTCTCTTAAGCTACCATAAAGACCACAAATATAACTTAATGCCACTCACCAAATAGGAAATATGATTTCAACTAAATTAAGAAATATTATTGAAATAAACATACCTTCTATTTTAGAGAAACTAAGCAAAAGGCACTCTTCATCAAACTAAGCCTGTCTAGCCTCCTTGTAGCCCTATCTAGAACTTGGAGAGACCACAGTTTTTATTAGACACATCTTTAAGACCAAAAACTCCATATATGGATTACTCTGATATGCCCCCTCAATCACACCAATTTTCATCACTAATTTCATCCTATACAACATACTTCCTTCACAAACCAACTAGAAAATCAGACCTCCAATAAGATAAAAATTTGAATAACTTGAGAACTAAAAACCTTCAATTCTATATGAATATTTATTTAACCACCAATTTTTCCCATTAAAGATATTACAAAGCCTTAGACCTCAATTTAAAAATTAAATTATTTTTATAGTAGAGCCCAAAACCCTATAATCTTAAAATACACAAGGTCTACACAATACCTTCTAGTCAATGAACAATTCTATAACTTATTGCACACCTGGAGACATACATTACACACTTTTTGACCAATATTTGAGATTCCATACCATTAAGAACATAGACTTATTATAAGCCATTTCAGGCCTGCTTGCCCTTAAGCAAAAAATTTGAGAAAACTGAGAGCACTCCCCAATCTTCAATTTGCACAAACATACCTTCAGTTCTAAAAAATAGCTAGAGAATATCAAAAATAAGTACACAAACCTTTATGATCAACAAATACTTATTTACATGTCATCAATATCATTATGACATCTTTATATATCCATTGTAATCATGTATTATAGCTCCTTCACAAATATCTAGAACAAGCTCATGATCTTATTTATCCCCCTTACCAAAAGACCTTCTATAATTGGAATTATCATATTTGATAACACAAACATGATTCTATATAATAAAATATGTCTCCTAATATACATAATTAGAGACACCCTATACACCACAATGCTCTATCATGGTGTGAAACTAGGAGTTGCCCACAACTCCTCATATTCCTTCTCCTGCTTGGTCATATGATACCTATAGTTCTTCTTCTTCTTCTTCATATTCTTTGGCTAAAAAGAAATAACTTCCTCATCCACTACAACATTCTCCTTTTCTTCTATGATTGGATTGATAATACATGGAGACAACATAGATTCATGACATACCTTTTCATCTAAAAAATCTTCCTTACAATTTAGAACCTCATAATTATGCACAATCAATTGATGTTCTTTGTATGATACATGATTATAAACAATAGGATGTTCACTTGGATCCATACACACTTTAGGACTAGCTTCAACCACTATCTTAGTCTTCTCCTTGAGCTTGATTTCTTCATTCTCAACATGAGTAGACAATGAGATGCATTGGTACTCTTCAACTTCTAAAGTACTCTCCACTATAGCAAATAAATAACTCAAACTTTTAGTCTCATCATGACTCACAATTTTCACCTTTGGATTCCATGTGTTAACATGCCTTCTTCCTTGCACTATAGGATCTTGATTAAACATATTCTAACTTATAGACCTTTACTTCCAAAACCTAGCAATGTGACCTCTCTATTCAAAATTATAGCACACCATACTTTTTGCAAGAAACATATCTTACCTTACCTTATTTGGACATAAATTCAAAACATTAAATATGTCATGAAAATAAAAAAACTTAACTCTATTCATACATTTTGACTAATGACCCTCAACATAGTTCCATACAAACTCATTTCTAATAGGTCTCTTGCATTCTCTAGCCCTATGACCAAATTAATTACATGTGTAACATTAACCATTGAATCTTGAAAACCTCATGGAATTTGGCTATTTGATCTAATTTGTCTTCATTCTATTGTCACCTTTAGTCCTTGTTTGATGATTTGTATTCAAGGTATGATTATCTTGGTTTACATTATTCTTCATCTTATCTTGAGTAACACTCTTTTGTTCTTCTTCATATCCAAGACTAGTTCTATCACTAACATGATTTTGAACACTCAAAATTTTGTCTATCTCACATGAGTTATTTTAAAATTTTAAAAATGACTTCACCTTACTGGATGTCTTATCTAACTTAGACTTTAAAGACTCATTTTCATAAACATGCCTTGAACATTCTTCTTATTTAGCTTTTAGGCTTGTAGACAAGATTTCTAATTGACAATTGAGATACTTGATCATATCTTCATGATCCATGGTGTCTTCATTCAATATTTATTAATACAAACTAAATTATTCCTCATAATCCTTAATTTTATATTTCATTTTCTTATTGATCTTATTTTCAATCTTTAGTTCTTCAAGCATATTCATCAATATAGTTTCATAGGCCACCTCATCTTCATCATCATTTGAATCACTCCAAGTAGGCTCCTTTTGATGTGATAAACTTCCTTCCTTAGCCATGAACAAAGATTCATCTTTAATAGGACCATCATCTTCATGATCATATTCTAATTCACTATCTTCACTATCATTTGATGATCTATGATCTTTGGTGTAGAGTCTCTTCTTATTTTTGAAGGACTTCTTGTTAAATTTATTTAATCATTTCTCAATATATGTCTTCTTGTCATCATCTTGGCCTTCAATATGCTTTTCATCATCTTTTTTTCTCATACTTATGATAAAAATGTCCTATCTTTCCATAATTGAAACATTTTAATGGTAGTTTACCCTTATAATTCCTTGAGCCTATGTTCAATATATAGTAATCAAATAAATTACTTCATCCTCATCAATGTTAGATATGTAATTATCTTTGGTTTTCTTACTTTGGAACTTAATTTTAGGATTCATCTATGTCTTGAATGCATGTTCCTTCTTTGGTGGTATATCATCATTTACTCTCATCTCATATGTAGTAAGGGTGCCATACAATTGATCCATATTCAATTGAGTAAGATCATGAATTTATTCTATATCATATACTCTTAGATCAAATTTGAGAGATAGAAAACTTATTATATTTTTTAATATAGTAACCTCTTTAATATTCTCTCTAAGATCTTGAATTATGTTCATAGTCTCATCAATTATCTATAGAGAAGATTTCATATAATCTTCTTCCTTCATCTTGAAACTTTCAAATTGCCTTATGTGATCCTATAACATAGCAAGCTTAACCTTTGAAAATACTTCAAGAATGATCTACATTTTGTCCCATATCTCTTTATAAAATTTACAATGGATTACCATTGTGTATTGAGTCTCTAAAATACCACAAGTGATATCATTCATTACCTTGGAATTATTCTCAAATAACTCCTTATTTGCATCACTAGATGGACGAGTAACAGGAGCAGCATAACCATCCAGAATAGATTTCCATACATCAAATCCTAGGGAAATAATGTATGTCCTCATCCTTTCACTCTAAAAAATAATAATTAGATCCATTGAACATTAGTGCTTTCTTCATAGAGAAACATCCTTGATTACTACCCATATTATATCTTGGATCACCTTCAAGTTGTTAAGCCTTTATTAAAGGACCTCCTCTGATACCAATTATTATAGGTACAATAACTAGGGGGTGAATTGGTGAGCCAAAATAATCAAACTTCAATTTTGATCTTTAAAAACAATTAATTAGTTATCATAAGAACTCATGAAGCATACACATCATTCATAACAATGAATAAGAGAGACAATGCTAAATCAAGAACATAACACATGACATATGTGGGAAACCATCTTGGGGAATAAAACCCATAGGAACCTACAATTTTAATATTATACTATAATAACAATATCCAATTTAGACCATTTGAAACTAATAAAGGAATTACAATCCCTATTTAGTGAGAATTTAATCCCACAAGGTTCTACAACACCTATCTAGTTGAAATATAATGACCAAAATTTTAACAAGTTTTACCTTGTAAGGAGGCTAAAACCACCTCAGATTTTGATCTAACACAAAAAAAATTATGAACACATCCACCTTTGAACTGATGTCTTCAACTCTTGATTATGGACCTTTGATTAACTGTCTTCACTTTCATTCATACTCAATCAACAAGAGCTTTATTTTGCCAACAAAATTATGACCTATAGGTCATAAAAATAGTCCTCAATCTATTTTTATCTTCAAGTCATCAAGAAGGTACTCTAACCCTCCTTCACTCTATAATACACATAAAATCCTCTCTAAATACTCTCCCAAGTCTCTCTCACATAGTCTAGAAACAATCATCTTTGATTTCACTATTTAGAAAGCATTTATGATCAACACCATCTTGGTCAGTCATTAGGCATGCTTTAACCCTTAAGGAATTTATATCATTGAGACACAACTCAAAAAATTCTTCATATGTTGGGCATATAATCTATTGGTCACCCTCAATAAGTTACACCTTTTAATAAGGTCCTTTTAGCTCTTATAGGTCTCATGGAGACCTATTCACCCATTTAGAACTTCATTAATAAAAAAAATAACACATGACCACCTTCAAATACATGATCCCATTCCTTATTTCCCCTTTAAAATCTTTAAATTATGATAGTCATCTTTTCTCACCTCTGTGTATGATCAAACAACTCAAACACTGACCTAGTGCATAGGAACATTATGAATGAAAACACAATAAACTTCTTAAGCATTATTCATACTACATATAATTATTCAAAATGCACATAGAGCATCCTCATTAAGTCTAAAACACTCCCCAAAAGCTAATTCACCATGAAATATTGAAACATTATCTACATAAGCTCAATTACTCTTCTCAGGTCACTGGAAGAATAAGTATGAACACATATTCAAATTGGAGCCTTAATATCTTTGATTGTACACACTTCCAAATGTTTAAAATAGATTCATTAGATGTGACATGGAGTCCTATTCATGTTTTATTTTTACAACATGAGTAAATTCTATCTAGATATAAATATATGGCCCAAAGACAAGACATTGGTTTTTCCCTTGTTAAACTTGAATATTTAAATGACAATGATCAATTTTAAACTTCAAACACTAAGCTCACATCTCATGTCCTCACTACTCAGAACAATTACACACCATTTATATTTTCTTAACTTTATTGCATAGGCACCAATGCTCAAATGTTAAAACTTAGTCACTTTGACATCATCTTGTGCAATCTTACAATGTTGATTCATTGTGCACCATTGATCTCTATAGATCATCCAAGTATTTATCGTGTAACACACATCATTTAATCAATCTATATGAACAGACACTCACCATTGATATTTATCCCTTACCTTTGCTCAATCTTTAAAAAACATGCACTTGTTTCAATCTCATTGCTTCTTGATATCTTGGAGCAAATACACTCCATTGATCTCCTTAAGACTTGCTCAAAATTTACCTTTTGCATATTTGACTAAGTATGGGAACCTTTCTTATCTACTTAGGTAGCCATTTTTTAACCTTAATAACTTATTATGTGCTTAGATGCATGATTTTAAATTTTGACCATATGATATCCTTACATAGGATAATCCATCCATATAATAATATACTCCTATAAACCACACATGTGTGAGATATTCCATCATTAATATGCTCACTTAGAATTTTCTTCCACATAGCCAACTATGCCTAGACCTGCTTGAAAGTCCAACTTTCAAAATGTATATATTTTTCTACACTTTGGTTCTTACTTGAAAGTTAGCATAAATCAATTAGGCACAAAAATTAACAAACCCATAAAATCACATTCTCTTGAAATATCCACACATGTGAGATATGACTACATAAAAATTCTTACTCGGCTCTTCTTTCCATATTGCTAATTTGGCTAAGTATGGGAAAAAATTTCAAAATAATTGGGATCAAAACCTTGCATATGCATATCTCTTTCCCTGTTACATCACATGGGCTAAGAAAATTAGTGCATAGATAATAGACACAAAAATGAAAAAACCTATATGATCATTTTGTCCTAACACCTCCATGTTAGATTAGAACACGTTCACATTATTAATGTATAACATAATTATTGTTTGGTAAAATAATAATAAGTTAATATATTATAGTTAGATTTATTTTTTGGTCAAATATATTGTTCATAACAATATATTCATTCTTATTGAGTTGTTAGTCAGAGTTTGTTTGAGTTATATATATGCAATCTTTCATATGGGTTTATACATGAAAAAATAGTAGAGATATATTATTGAGTGAAGAATTATTAGTGTTTGGCTCCTTTTCTATATGCTAATCTAAACTATATTTATTATCTGGTATTAGAGAAAGGAGAAGTATTTTTGTGAAGAATGGTTTATTAAATAGTGAAGGGGAAAATATATAATTCTATTACATACACTGAGATATGAGATCTAATGCTTGATTTATAACCTATCACCATAAAAAAATTCAAATCTTGCATCAAGCAATCATGGATACATTTGGTCAATTTTGGTAGTATCTAGCAAACTAAGACTCCTCAAATTTACATTAAATTTAGTCACATTGACTCGACTTGACCTTATGTGATATGAATCTTTGATGATCTATAATTTAATGTTATTTTACAACTTAGAATCACCCTCCACCATTGACACTACATATAATTACTTTCACAGAAGTTTAATGGTGGCATGATCTATCTGTGTGCTTAGCTTGAAACCTCATGTAGGTTTCAAAGTGTGATCCAAGGTAATAGATAATAAAAATAAGCACAAGAATCTCATTGCATAGTACCATCGATGGAATGATAAACCTATCATCTTTTATTATCACCTATTGTTTAATATTCATTTAGTAAATATAACGTGTTATGATTGACATTTATTTATCCATCCATCCAATTTTTACCATGCATGCTTCTAATTGACTATGCATATTTACACCTAGAGTTTTTGATTCAAAGTTATTTCATATCAACAAAATTAGTCCTACACATCTTCATTAAAGGTTAATGTGGCATGAGGTTTTCTATCCAAGTGATACAAACCATCCACATTTAAACTAGTTTACATATAATACTTTCCTTGTATCTAAGTGCTCAACATTTACATTCACTGCAAATTCTTTCTAGTCATTGTTTGGATTGGATCTATCAAACATGTATGTATATATGTATTAAAGTTTATTTGTTTAAGTCATTTTATTATTAAGTAAAACATCAAGGTCTTTAAGTCATTTTTTATCTTTAGGTAGTTTAGTTGAAGACTTTTAAGAATCATTTGAGTATTAAAAGTCTTCTATGTTTCAAGGGCATTTGGTAGTTTAATGCATTTGTCAAAAGAGATAAGTCAAATAATTCATATAAGTATTATTTTAGGTCTAAAAGTTCATCAATGTGTCATTTTATTTTTTAGTATTTTAAAGTGTCAATGTTTAGATAATTTTATTATTATTTAGAAAATGCCAATATTATGTTATTAGTTATGTCAGTCTAAGTTAAATAAGTCATCTATTGTCAAAATTATTCATATATCAAAATTAAGTATTTGAGTCTTGTCATTTAGGTGAATTAGGTTAATGTCAAAAATGAGTCATTATAAAAATATTGTAAAAATAAAAAAATTACTTTATGGATGTATTATTGGTGAAAACTGACGTTTACAATATGAAAAACCAAGACATTAAAATTTGAAAGAATTTTGAAGTAAGATACGAAGCAGACACAAAACTAGAGAACACGTAACTAACCAAACATCAACATTTGACAACAAAAAAATACATCTGACACTTAAGGAATAAAGCTTCTTCAACTGAGTAGGTAGTGAAGATACTAGAGGATGGAGGATAAACAAAGGATGAAGGATTTTTACACCTCTCATTAGTGATTAGAAATAGGGCCACTTTCTAATTTAATGGCATTTTTCTTTCAATTGTGGTGTGAATAAGAATAGATGTTGTATTCCTATTCACATTTTTCATAAGTGAACTATATATTCCTATGTAACTTTTCTAAAATGTGAGAATGATGAGAGATATAATATATAACTACACATCATGACATGATTTATGATAAACCAATTATAAAACCATTTCTTTGTGGTTTTTGGTTAACCACTTATAAAACCACTATTTTGGTTGTTGGTTAGCCATTTGTAAAACCATCATTTATGGTTTCTAGTTAGCCACTTATAAAACCACTATTTTGGTTGTTGGTCAATCATTTTTAAAACCATCATGTGAGGTTTGTGATTATCCTCTAAAAATCACCAGGTAATGAGTATAGGTGTAGATATGGGAAGTTATTTTCCCCATGTTCACATTAAGGGAGTGTAGATATAATTAATGATGTTCACAAGGGGCTAAATGTTAGAGTAAAACATGTTCACATTATTAATGTATAACATAATTATTATTTGGTAAAAAAAATAATACATTAATATCTTATAGTTATATTTATTAGTTGGTCAAATATATTGTTCATAAAAATATATTCATTTTTAGTGAGTTTTTAGTCAGAGTTTGTTTGAGTTATATTTGGAGATTTCGATGGAGATTTCATCTCCCCAAATATAGGAAATAAATTTCCTATATATATGTAATCTTTCATATGGTTTTATATATGAAAGCAATAGCAGAGATATATTATTGAGTGAAGAATTATTAGTGTTTAGCTCCTTTTCTATATGTTAATCTAAACCAGATTTATTACTCCACTCATGAGAATGTTGACCTCATCAACATGCTTATTCAACTCTTCTTGAACCATTTTATGAATTTTTCTATTTATGCAAACATAGTGAATTATATTTGAGTATCCTACTTTGCATCCTCATATTTTTGACTATGTTTCATCATGTGACTTAATATCTAGCGCATGACAGCTATGGAATAACGTGATCAAAACCATATGACTAACTCCTCTTGACTCATTCCCATGTGGCAATGGTGATGTCACTAAAATTCCTACTTAAAATTTATGCCACTAGATCCAAAGTGTCTATATGAGAATAATGATGAATAGGTGAATTCCACTCATGCACAAAAGCACTCAAAACATTCTTAAATTCTGATGGGACCCCTTACACATGCTAAAATTACCATACTCATTGTTGAGCCTCTCTAACCATGCCAAAACAAAACATCAACCAATCATACTAGGATAAACATATTGCACACTTTGTCATTATCGCATATACTATCAAGGCACTTCATTCACTCACTTAGATACCTCCATGACACTATCATGACAAAATTGACAATACTCCAATAATTTTTTAAAAACTTAATTGTAAGAGTGATAATAGTCATAATTATACAAATATGTTGGTGAATGTATTCTATTTATAATATATCTTGAGAAGTCACTATATATAGCATAAATTTTATATATGAATGAGCTATTGAATAGTGTACTTTACATAACATATCCATATCTTCCTCTATTTCATTGAGTTGTCTCTTTATATTTTTTAATTGAATGGATACCTAGTTATGTTGATTTTTTTGACTTTATACTTTATGAACTCTAGTTGAATATGCATCTCCCATGTATGATTGTTTCTATTATGTGTAAACTTGGTTATATATTTGAATATGGATAGTAATTTGTATATTTTTTTAAAACTATAAGTAAAAATAGAGTTTAACCATTAATTTCTCATTAATTCTCACTTAATTTCTTATGCTAGTTGGATCTGTAGTTGAGTGTGCTATACATAATTAAAAAAATAGTCATTTGTTTATAGGTATGTTGATCTAATATCATTATATTTTAATTGTTATATTTATAAATTTTGGTTATGAATAGGATTTATGGGTCATATTTATTCTATTTTAAGTTTTTCCATGATTCATCTTGCTCATTTTTGGTCATTCTAGCTTATTTTCCATTTCCCTACCAAAACTAGAAATTTGAATTTTTAAACTTATTTTGAATGTTTTAAAACATTTTCTCATTTTATACAATTTTTATTTGTCATGATCCTTAATATATGTATCAATTCAGTTCATATTCATGTTTTAGAACAATTTAAATGTCTTAATTCATAGGTGCCTGTGTCAAACTCAACCAAGGTTGCTATCTTGAGGAAGGACATAGGTTAAGTTTATGAATTAGTTATATGTTTGATATTTTTTTAGAATGAAGGAGTATAAATAAATATAATATAATGTGGGAGAACATAATAATATAATAAAAGAGATCAATACTCAATTATTTGGAGAAAAATAAAGAATTCTATAAAATAGGGTTTGTAATGTTTTACACTCAAAAGCAATGGAAATAATGTCTTATTGAACTCCATACTACAATTTAAATATGATAATTCATATAATTAAGTGTTATTATTTTTTTTAAACCACATTATCTCTTTGGAATGGTATTTTAGCATGTTGTAGGCTTAAAAAAGATAGTACATGTTTCCCATAGTCCACAAAAGCCATTATATTGTCAAAGAAAGTGTCTTTTTATCATGTTTTGAGATTGTTTGAATGAAAACTAAAAGTGTGAGTGTTGTATAAATGTGTGAATATTATTATCCAACCAAAAATATTTGAAAACATGTCTTAATATTTAAATTTACATTAATTTTATGCTCTTGACATGTGTATCGTCACAATACCCTAAACTAGGAATTTGAAAGACTAATTTCTTTCTAAAACATAAACCATTAAAATTATTAAAACATTTTATAAGGATGTAACATGATTTATTTTAAATTTTTAAAGAGTTTTTGATGTTTTTAAACATATAAAATTGAATATATTAAGGTTTCTTAGTCTGTAGGCCTAATTTGAAGGACTAGAAACCCTATTTCTAGATTTTCTTAGATTTCCAAGTTTGGAAAAAGTTATAAATCAATATGGTGAGTTGAGAGAAAATATAATGAATGTGTAAGATTATTTATTATCATAAATAATCCTTTTTTATCACAAATTTCTATCAATAAGGTTATAGGTGTAATCATCTCTTACTTTAGAACATTGTAACATTGATTTTCCTTATCCTCTCCATCATATGTTTATCAGATAATAGTGTTAAACTAGTTCCTAAGAGGGATTTATTTGGATTAAATTACTACATGATTTTAATTATTTATGATAATATTACATTAATTCTTCTTCTTATTTGCATAGGAACTATAAACCTATAAATATAATTGTGTGATAGAATTAATTTTATAATTAGAAATTAAACTATTTAGGAGCTTGCTTAACAAGTGTGAAAGTTTTTTTTTAATGGGTTTTAAATACAAATATATGGGGATAATTGGATTTCCTTATACAAATGTAACCTACATAAGTTGGTAATTAATACTCCCTTTTTAATTATTCATTTTATTATTCACTATAGTTCTATCTCACTAGAAGTGTCATGTGGATATTTGGTAGTATGAATACTATTGATTTCATAAGAATTGGCACCTACGTCTTAAGGAAAATAATAAATAAATACATCTTACATATTATTTGGATATCTATATAAGTATTATTTTGGTTATTAAAGCACACTCATTAGGCTTGACACATTTGGGTAAATGGTTGTGTTGAATGCATTCTTCATTCTAACGAGACTATAGGAAAATTTTAGTTGACACTTAATTATTATGGATCTATTAATGCATTATGGGTAATTAATAATGTATTGGGTTTAATAAATTTGTTTCCTTATGGTAAATTTACCAATGAATATATTAATATGATTTTAAGTATTTTATTAATAATTTGGTATCAAATTACACACACACACACACACACACACACACACACACACACACATATATATATATAAACCCTTGAGGGATGAGACTTTTTAAATATTCTATGTTTTATTATTTTCAGAATATTGGTGTTATATTCCTAAATAATAAAGGGGCTAAGAAATGTAAATCGGTAAATAAATATGAAATAATTAACCTAATGATTTGTGTAAATAGATCATATTTTTTCCTTTTCTAAATATAGTTAGAAGTGACAGAGAATAGAACTTAGATTATTTTGGTTGATCTAGACTGAGATAAGGTCTAATACTAGAGCAAGAGTGAGAAACAATTGGAAATATGTCTCTGGACTTCATTTCTTAATTATACATGAGTAACAAAAACATGACAGCCTATTGTTTAGTACTGTAGTCCTATTCTATCACTATTTTCCTAAGGCTAAAAACTTTCTAGGCTCTATTCAGAATGCTTGTGTTACCCTGTCACTAAAATGTTAGGGTTTGGGGCCTCATGAAGCTCATTGTGTGCTTGTTTTAATCTTTAAAACTCTTAAGATAACCTAGTTCTTTTACTTGAATGTAAACTTGGGAAAGAGAGATAAGGGATTAGTGTGTAAAGGATACGTTGGACACACTTCACACACCATGTGTGGGCATGCTACCTACATATCAATACTCTGAACAGGGATCAAGCTAATGTAGTTCTCACATTAAAGTGTTTGGTGCAATTTATGTGTTATTAATGAAACTAGAATGTGAAATTGTATGTGCTTCAGTTGGCTAGGGATTGGTGCAATGACTTGAGTAGGTTTTGAATAATATTTAAAGGATGTATGAAAAGAATAGGGAAGAGTGATTGAGTGTACTTGCTTATATTCTTGCATCTCTCTTAAAAATGAGTGTCAAACCTTCTAAATGGACTTAGAATGGCATTCTACAAGGAAAAAAATGATCATGGGTTAAATATATTTGCATTAGGTTGACAAGGGAAAAGATAAGAAACCAAAATAATATGATCATTAGGACAAAAAGTGAACTTGGACAACAATGCCGAAAATAGGACACCCTAAGTTCTAGTGCTCCTATCCTATTTAGGTGTTATTATCATAAGGGAATGAGACCTAGGGGGATGAACTTGGGCTTGAAAGGGTTACTTGGGTTTGGAAGGGCTAATCCTAGAAATCTTTGGATGATTAGGGATTAGTGAAAAAAGTAGCCTAGAAGGGTTATGCAAGCCAATAAGAGGATGTATGGATTAGGTGTCTTATCCATACTGAAGTTATATAATTTCACATTTTAAATGACTACATTTTCCCCCACCCTTTATCTTAGTGATGTAGTAAATCCAAATATTAGGATAAAGGAAAATAAGAGGCATACCTAAACTTACATGTAAGGGTGAAGCTCATGAAGCTCTGTGATGTTGGATGTATATAGAGAGAGCACATTATGAATTATGAATATGTAATGGAAACATAAAGTAGATCAGTTCTTACTAGATATGCTATATCTAAAATAAGAACATATAAGAGTGAATTTAGATGAAGAGAAATGAATGAATACACCTCATTGGGTACGTGAACCAATACAAAACTTGTTGTGATGTTAGAATGTGATAGATGATGTTGAGTGTGTGTTGAATCCAGAGTAATATTATGAATATAGATGAGTGTTAAATTCCCTAAAAAGTGGCTCAAGAGTGTAAAGGATATCCCTTTAGCTTTGTCATCACCAACTATGTGAAGTTAGCAAATCATACACGTGATAATCAATGTTTGGACTATGTGTCCAATCCCTATGAATAGGTGGCTCAAGAATACAAATGTTAACTAGACCTTTTATTCCATCTTTTCCCTATGACGTGAAGCTATGAAGTAATAGCAGTATATAATAGGTGTCATATGAGAAGCATTTTGAAGCCTATGTATGTACTAGAAGTTAGACAATGTGGCATGGATAGTCTAAATGTGTGCTAGATACTAGGCCACTCTTGGCCATTTCAAAAGATGGAGGTTAGGCTTGTTAATCATGGGATATACTAAGAGGGTGGGGGGGGGGGTGAATTAGTATATCATATATATTCTAATGATTTTAATTAATCAAACTCCACTTAACCATATATTTAATATATGCAATAAAATTGAAACAATAACATGCACCACACAAGAGATAGAGACACCAAATTTTTACATGGAAACCCAATGTGGGAAAAACCATGAAGAACAATCTCAAGTATATTAATGAGCACTAACTCAAATTTCAAAGTTCACAAGTACCAACTTTTAAGAGCACCAACCCCTTTATCGATCACCAACATAACAACTATTTATGATCACTGACTCATAGGAGTAGCAACCCCTCTTATTTAAAACACAACTATCTCTCAATGTTGGTTTCTTAACAAATGATAGAAATCTACATTATCTCTTTCTATTCTATCTTCTTTTATTATACAAAATAATTACAACCCATGCATACTCTTGCATATTAAAAATGGCTTCCCAAGCCTCCTTTTATATCTTTCTAAATCACCTTTGGAATTCACCCTTTTTTACCCTTCAATCCACATGGAAAATGGAACCAAATTTCCATGACCCTTTATATCCTTACATTTGAAAATTCACATCATGATCCTTCATGAGAAAATGTGTCCTTTCCTCTTTTGTCTTTATTTTCAGACTCTTCAAATTCCTCAAGGTGACTCTTCATGGAAAAATATTCCATTTCCCTCTTTTGTATTTATCTCATGACTCTTTTACTTCTTCATGGACCCTCTTTTGAATTTATGCAACCAAAAATATATTTGTTAATATTTAATAGATATTAATACACTTTAGCCAAAATATGAACATTAAAAAAACCTTAAGAAATTAAATGCTATGGGGCCTTTGTCACCAATAATGTTAGATTATACCTTTGACATCAATGGTAATATTTCCAATAATATCCCCCTTTGTCATTGATGGCAACCTCAAATTGAAACTACCACCTCATGAAACTTATACTACCAACCTGCCTATACTACCAATAAAAACATATAGTAAATCCCCCTTACTATAGCATCCTATACCTATTCCTTGTACATATTCTTTAACCTATTCATGTACCTCTTTCTATACTTCTCCCCCTTTGACATCAATGTCAAATGGTCTATCCTGGAGCTAACACTTAGCTCCCCTCAATTGATGTTGATCCTCAATGGTGGGAAGTAAATGAAATTACTCCCAACTTCTCTCATAAATACTTGAATGTGTCCTTTGGTAGTGCCTTTGTGAAAACATATGCAATCTATTTTGTATTACTAATATATTCTAACTTAACATGTTGATCTGCAACTTTCTCTCTCAATAAGTGATATCTAATAGGAATATGTTTTATTCTTGAATGAATCACTGAATTCTTAGAAATATTAATAGCACTTATATTATCACAAAAAATAGAGACAAGTTCATCATATTTTACCTTGATGTCTTCTAAAGTTTGCTTCATCTAATTCACTTGAGTAAAACACAACACTATTGTAATATATTTTACTTTAGCTGTAAAAAGTGATACTGAGTTTTGCTTCTTGCTTAGTCATGATACTAAACTATCACTGAGGAAGAAAGCTCCTCTACTTGTACACTTTATATCATCCAAAAAATCTACCCAATTTGATTATGTATAAGTAACCAACATGAAATATCTACCTATGGGATACCACAATCCATAATCCAATGTCCACTTGACATATATGAATATCCTCTTCACCAAATAAACATGACTCTCCTTTGGGGCTAACTAATATCTCACAACCATACCTACTACATATATGATGTCTGGCCTTAATGTTGTCAAATATAAAAGACTACTAATCATATATCTATACAAACATTGATCTATAATAGGTGAATCTTCATCCTTACTCACCTTGTTCCCTATACCCATTGGTGTGCCAACTAGGCCATAATCCTCAAAACCAATTTTTTTCAACATTTCTTTGGAATATTTATTTTGAGATATGGAAATTCTTTGATATTTATCTATGCCCTTTTTAGTATTGTAGATGAATAGAGCTCCGTTGTCATCTTCCTCAATTCTAGAGTTATCACTTGATTCTTGAATCTTAGCCTTATCTTTATTTGATGTATTGAAAGTAGCTTCCCTCTTTGAGGGTTTCTCTTTTGTGTTATACATCTCATATGTCATAAGAATACCATGTAGTTCACCCATCTTTAGCTTGGCTAGATCGTTCTTCTCCTCAATTGATGACACCTTTGCATCATATCTCAATGGTAGAGATATCAAAACCTTTTGTACCAGTATTGACTCTTCTAATTTTTCTCCAATGCCTTGAATTTGATTAACTATTTAATCAATCCACAAAAGATAAGTTTTTATATTTTCTTCCTCTTCCATCTTTAAACTTTTAAACTATCTTCTAAAAGTCTAGAGCTTAGCTTGTCAAACCTTTCCATCACCTTTATAAATATTCTCAAGCTTTACCCAAGTCTCATGATCAGATTTACAATGCATAAATTTAAAAAATTATGATTCACATAAACCACATAAAATAGCATTTAAAGCTTTAGCATTATTTTCACTTGCCTTATTTTTTGTAGTAGTAGTTACAAGTTTATGTGGCTCTTTGTATTCCTCTATCACTACTTACCAAATGTTAAATCCAAGGCTAATCAAGTAAGTACCCATTCTTATGCTCCAAAAGGCATAATTTATCTCATCAAATAAAGGTGCCTTATTTATATAAAAACTTTCATGTGATCCAACCATCCTACTTTCCCTAATCTACCTTCAAGCCGTTAAACTCTTTCCAAATGAACATGCTCTAATACTAATTATTAGGCATGGGATATAGTAAGAGGGGGGGTGAATGAGTATATCATATATCTTATAAAAATTTTAATTAATCGAAATCCACTTAACCATATATTCAATATACCAAATAAAACTGAGACAATAACATGCACCACACAAGAGAGAGAGAGATAAACACCATATTTATATGTGGAAACCCAATGTGGGAAAAACCATGAAGAAAAATCTCAAGTATATGAATGAGCACCAAGTCAAATTACAAATTTCACAAGCACCAACTTGTATAAGCACCAACCCCTTTACTAAGCACCAACACATCAACTATTTGTGAGCACTAACCCCTCTTATGTAAAACATAACTATCTCTCAATGTTGCTTTCTCAAAAAATGATTTAACTCTACAATATATCTTTCTATTCTCTCCTCTTTTCTTATATAAAATAATTACAACCCATGCACACTGTTATATATTAAAAATATCTTCCCAAGCCTCTTTTTATATATTTCCTAATGACCTTTGGCATTCACCCTTTGTGACCCTTCAATCCACATGAAAAATTGAACTAAGCTTGCATGACCCTTCAAATCCTTTCATTTGAAAAGTCACATGGTGACCCATCATGAGAAAATGTATCCTTTCCCATTTTATATTTATTTGGTGACTCTTTTTATTCCTCAAGGTGAATCTTCATGAAAAAATATGCCCTTTCCCTCTTTTGTCTTTATCTTTTGACTCTTTCAATTCTTCATGGGCTCTCTTTTGACTTTATGCAGCCAAAAATATATTTGTTAATATTTAATAAATATTAACAAACTTTAAACAAAATATGAACATTAAAAACACCTTAAGAAATTAAATTATATGGGACCTTTGTCACCAATAATGTTAGACCTTTGACATTAATGACAATATTTACAATAAGGCTTGTATGAAAGCCTCTCTAAAACTGATGCAAAATGCTTATGTGAAACCCAAATCAGGAACTTGAGTACTTAAAAAGCTAAACTTGTATGAAAGTCTAACTAAAATGTGATGCCAACCACCTACAGATGGATTAAGGTAGAAACTACTGAGAATGCTTGGAATAAACTAAACTTGGAAAGAAAAGAAGATCAATGTGCCATGCACATTGTCCCCAATCACTAATGTCTAGAACATGGATTTTGATATAGAAGTTATGCCAACTACCTAATTTGAACTAAAAGTGAGAACCATCATGTCGTGCATGATAACCCACTGTATCTAAGAAAACTATACTAAAACTATTGAATCTAACTAATCTAGAAGTGAAAAAACTATCCTTGAACTAAACTTTTTACCTAATTCTGGAAACATTGAGTGTTTTCCTACCTAGATAGGAGCACTAAAATGTGGTCACCCCTATGTTTGGTGATACTATCCTTTTCTAGTGCTATTTTATAATGTTATAATTGACTTTTGATTTAAAATTGTCACTATTTTTTGCTCTAGTTTGACTAGTTTAACCTCTGGATTCAGTACTGAGTGTTCTAAATGTTGTTGTTTTGACTTTTAGGAGGTTTGATATGTATGAAAAACCCCTATTTGATGTCCCCTCTTCTTCAGGTAGGAATGATGAACTTGTAATGATTTCCCTAAAAAGAAGAGTCTTATAAGTGTTTTAACCTATATAAATACATGATATAGCATTGATTTTTGACAAGATATCTATGGATATAACAATGATTGAATTGATATATTATTATATCAACATTGGTATGCCTAGATAGATATAAAAATGTGAAGTCATGCATATGATACTAAACTAGACTGGTACTATTAGATATTAGTTGTTAATTATTAATTTTTTATTAAGCATGGAGGGATGAAGCATGATGTCCATCATGTCATCCAAAAATAAAGATAAATCCATGATTGTAATCATATAATTACATGTAGTGAGGATAAAACAAGCAAAAAAACATATGAAGTAAGAAGAAAGAATCATACAAGGCTGGCCAACGGGCCACACAAACAAGGGACATGGACACATGTTACTCAAAATGGAAGACAAGCATGGAAGGCATGTTTAAATGCCACATACACATACAAGTGGAAGAATAAAAGTTGGCACAAGGGACATAAGAACATGAAAGAGTAAAAATAAAGGACATTGGTAGATGTCCTAAGGCACACACATGAATAGAATTAAAATACATTGGAAGATGTCTTAAGGCACAAATATAAGACAAGCATGAACTAGAAAGTGAAATCACACAAGCTATGATAAGCAAGGAATTCAAGCAAAAGTAAAAACTAAAAGATACAAACACATCTAAATAATAATCAAAATAAATGTGAAATCATAAAAAACATGTGTAGTACAAGACTAGGTATATGCTAAGAAATACACAAGTGTTAGGTACTATTGAAATGTCAATGTAGTAATCTATGTAATCTAGTAAGTAATGTGCATCAGTATGATAACTCAGAGTGTGTAGTGTAGGAATGACATAATATATATGGTGTGGTCATGTAGAATATGCACCCAGTGGGTATGTATATCAATGTGTCTCTCAAATGTATAAGTATAAATGCCCCCTTGATGGGTAGAGTGAAGCAATCAAAGAGTTGGATATCACTATGCACACTCAAAAGAGATCAAGTGAAGCATGGTAGTGTAGATAAATTGACATATAATAGCATTAAATAGAAAATTTAAGTCCTAAAATTATTATATTAATGTAAACATGGATGATGTATATAATCAAAAATGTTTTTGGTGTTTTTGTAATTTCTTGAATGTTTTTTTTTATTTTGAAGTGCTATATTATTTTTATATTTTTGAAAATATTTGAACTGTGTATACTCAAGCAGGAGATAATATGTACAATGAATTTTGAAAATAAATGATACTAACCAATGAGTCTTGAATGAGATCCCCTATCATGGTGTCTTATATCAAATAATATGATCATGTGTGATCATGAGGCATGATGGAGTGTCTAAGATTGTGCAACTAAAATATATTTACATTGTAACTTATCTAAATTATCTAAAGTGGAATGTAAATGTGGGGTCCCCATGTGACTTTGACAACTGGATGAAATTATAAGGTTTTTAAGGACCCATTTAAAATTAGGAGAAGAAACTCTATAAATAGGTTCTCTTTGTGTAGCTATATGAGACCATAATGTAATTGTTCTAGATGTGAACACTATAACTAGAAGATGTCTAGAATCCTTAAACTATAGGGGGTGTATGAACCCTATATGCTAGTGATGGGTGATATAATTATGGCTAGATCAGAAGTGAAAGTTATACTAAAATTGTAGAAAAGATAAAACATGTGGGAGAACTAGAGTTGGTCACTAGAAGCTGGTAAATGGCTCTAAAGTGGGGAGTGGTGACTCATAAGGAACTCCAAAAACTATAATAACCTAATTAATGTGAAACAATTTCATTCATATATGAACTATAGATGGTACTACCTTGATTTTTTGAATCCATGGTCCACCAAGTAATATGTCAAAAACTCTTATGTTGGGAACTATAGTGAATGGTGTGGCCACATATGTAGGACCAACCTATAGTGGAAGTACTATCTTGCTTAATTAACTTTGTATATTGCCACTAAAACCACTAATAACTATGTCTATCAGAGTGATATCCTACTTTGAATAACCCAAATGCTATAGAAGTGTGAAGTGCACATGTTAAGATTGGAACCATTGTCGATGAGTACACTATGAATACACTTATTATGGACAAGTGCTCTAATAAAAAGTGCATTATACCCTGTATTATCCTCCATAATATCTTTATCTAAATGATATATTGAAGGTGTGATTAGAACTACAGACTCATACACACCTATTATACCTCTCAAAGGATGTGTCTTAGCTGAAGGTGCCTAGTATGTAACTGGTGGAGGATGTGTATGTTATGTATGGTGAAAAACTGATGTGTCTTATTTCTCCTATTTATAATTCTATGGAAATATATCTAAACATATTTTTAAATCTTTATATTGTGTTTGCTTTGCCTTTGGAGGCTCAACTGAAGGGACCAAATCAAGTAGATTATCATCTATCGAGTCATGTATCTTATGTCACAAACTATTGAATCTATTTGATGTGTGGCCAAGTGCCCTAAGAAAATTGAGAAATTGATGTTAATCATATCCCCATGGAAGAGGCTTTTTTGGATCTACTTCTTGGATAAGTGGGAGAGTATTGATGTTACATTCCAATAACTTCTATAAAACCCTAGTTGGAGAAGTTAGTAGATTATTAAATGCATAATGAGGAGGTGTTGATAAAACCACACACTGAGGGGGCTCTGAAGCTACATTAACTATTGGTTGATTTTGATTCTTGTTGCCCCTAATTTTGACCTTATATGGGGCTTTGCTAGTACTCTTGTTGGTTATATATAAAATACTTGAATACTTGAATTTCCCCATTGAAATTATCTTGACTTCTCTTCCCTTGAGTGTATGACATAATTTGATAAAGGAAGAGAATATTTGATCATAATATATTCATTCAATGCTGGTAGAAGACTTTGTTTGAAGATTTCCTGTAGCTCTTGATCAACCATTGGGCTAGTTAGCTTATCCAGAATAGTCTTGTATCTTAGAACATAATCCATGAGAGGGTCATTTAAACTTTGTTTCTACTATGAAATCTATGAATAATAAACCTTATCACCAAAGTTATACTAAAATGTGCTAGAAACATGTCTACTAAAGGATTAAATGTTGTGACTGAATGATTCAGTAGACTATAAAACCATTGTAAAGCATAATCCTTTAGGCTCCATTGAAATAGATTTGTATGTATCTAGTCATTAGGTACATAATCCAATCATGATACATGAAAATATATCAACTGTGTCTTTATATCACCCTTATCATCATAAAGAGTAATCTTGGGTTGAACAAAACCTTGTGGCAAGGGTATAGAAGAAATATGATGTGCCAATTATGTATACAAAAGAGCAAAAAAAATCTAGATCTTATGTAGGTCTAGTGGTACCTTGCTCAATATGTTTCACTTTTTATTTAAGAGATATCATATCTTACACAATGGTTTCCACATCAAGAGATAGGGATGTACTAGCTATATATGGTAGCATAGAAGAAGGTTAGGCTACTATAGGGGGTGGTTGAGACATAGTTACCCCTGTACTGTCATTTTCAACTAGTTTATTTATGGTTTGAGAATATTTTTCATTAGTTAATTTTTTTTTATTCTTTTAAAATTCTACTAATGTCATCTTTCATATCTATATGTTTGGTTAAGAGTTCATGAAGTTCTCTTTTATTAGTTTCATCAAAACTAGTATATTGAGCCATCGGTAAAGTAGATAAATAATTTTAAATGTTTTTAAATGTTTTGAAATATGTTTTAATAGTAAATGTGCTATAAATATAAAGTAATAAATAAAATAAATGTAAATTATAAAAAATAGTGAACTGGAATTTAAGTAAAAAGGATACTGAGCTACCAAACAAGTATGGTGATACATCAAAAGTAAACAGGTGCTAGTATATGCAACTAAAGAGTTTTTAGAATTAATTATGCACAATATTATGAATTTTTAATTTTCAAATTGATTTTATGAGTTTGATATGTAACTAAAAATTTAGAAAATGATGTGATAAATGCATTTGTATGGATAAAAGACATAGTGTGTGCAAGCTAGGGTTTGAATAAAATATGTGAAATTTTTACAATGAATTGACAATTTTTTTATTTTTAAATTCAATAAAAATTAGGAAATTATGGAAAAAAAATCAAAGATAATTATCCTTAGGGTTTATATGGTTTTTGTGCCAAATTTTGAAGTCGGGTTCACCAAATATTTTATTATTTTTAAAATATTGAAGTTATATTCCTAAATAATAAAGGGGGTGTGTAACGTAAATCAATATAAAATATGTAAGTGATAACCTAATAATTTGTGTAAATAGATTGTATTTTTGTCTTTTCTAAATATAGTAGGAAGTGAGTGAGATTAGAACTTAGCTTATTTTGATTGATCTGGATTAAGATAAGGTCTGATATTAGAGGAGCAGGACTGAGAAACAGTCAAAAATAGGTCTCTAAACTTCATTTATTGATTGGACAAGAGCACCAAAAATAGGACACCCTACTATCCAATGATGTAGTCCTATTCTGGTTTTATTGTCTTGAGGATGAAAAATTCCTCGGTTTTATTTGGAATGCCTATGCTACCCTATCATTTAAATTGTAGGGTTTGGGACCTCATGCAGCTCATTATGTGCCTATTTTAGTCTTCAAAACTCTTGGGATCTCCTAGTTCTTGAAATTGAATGTAAAATTAGGAAAGAGAGAGAAGGGGTTAGTGTGTAAAGGATATTTAGGATGTACTTCACACCCCATGTGTTGGTACACTTCTTACATACCAATACTCTGAAGAGGGATCAAGATAATGTAGTTCTCCCATTGATGTTTTTGGTCAAATGTATGTATGATTAATGCAACTAGAATGAAAAATTGGATGTGCTTCATCTAGCTAAGGATTGGTGAAATGACTTGAGTAGGCTTTGAATAATATTGGATGATTTTATGTAAATAATGAGGATTACTTAAGTGTACTTGTTTGTTTTCTTGTGTTTCTCTTGAAAATGAGTGCCAACCCTTCTACATGCACTTAGAATGGCCTTTTATAGGGAGAAATATGATTGTGGGTTAAATAAATTCATGTTAGGTAGATAAGGGAAAAGATAAGGAACTAAAAGTATCTGACCATTAGGAGAAAAAGTGAACTTAAACAACAATGCCAAAAATAGGACGCCCTAGGTTTCCAGTACTCCTATCCTATTTGGGCATTGTTGTCCTAAGGGAATGAGACCTAGGGGAATGTATCTTGGCCTGAAAGGGCTGCTTGGGTCTAAAAGGGATAAGTTTGGATAGATTTGGATGTCTAGGAATCAATGAGAGAAGTATCCTAGAAGGGTTTTGTGAGCCAACAGGAGGACCTATGGATTAGGTGTCTTAGCCACACTAAATTTATACAATTCTACATTTTAAATGACTATAATATATAAAAGAAACTTATTGTTTGTAATTGTAAGTAAAAATTGATTGATTTATACAAATTATTTAAATAAGACTTGAGAAATAAGGGTTTTTTAATGGTATTTAATTCCAACACTTTAGTAATAATTTGTGCATGTGTAATAAATGAGTGTGTTTTTATATTATAAGGTCAATCTTACTATCATGATTGATTGTAATTTATGGTTTAATAGAGATTATAAATAATTTAAGATATGTGACCATGTGGGTTTCCATAAGTAAATAATGATGATCTTTGGTCATGGTACACTAATATGGAGTTCAAAATCTCCTTGACTTATAATCTTCCCTTATGAGACACTCTCCAAAAACTAGTATGTAGCTTAGTTTTATATTGCAGTATAAATGGGTAGTATAGATTTAAGTCATTCACGATTAATCTATATGGATCTGATTAAGTTGAAAATCAATAAATACTTAAATAGGTCAAGTAGTTATCCTTTATTATACTATTATAAATTGTTAAAGACTATTTACTTCTCTTTAGTGACACTAATCACCAATATTATAGGTGGATGAAAAAAATATTAATGAAACCTCATATAAATTTTGGAATTAGTTATTCATATATGAGAATTTTTTTGGAAGATAAATATCCAAATCATGAAGCTCAAAAAAAATTGTGGTTTTAAAAATTTGGGGGTTATGACATGAAACTTCATAGAGGAATATAGTTATGAGGTTATTTGACATAAGACATACGATCTCTCATATATTATATAGGACTCAAAATCATATAGCTTTGATATTATAATTATTTATTAATTGTCATTTATTTGTTACCTTTATTTTTACTTAATGTATTAGAATTTCATATTATATGTCATTTATCAATTCACTTCTGCATATATATTATTAACTAGTTTAAGTAGGCTATCTATTATGTCTCCTCATGGGCCCCATCTCAATGGTATAAAATAATTACACCCTTCATATCATTCTTGAGTGGTTTCATGGTGTTTCTAAAATTTATCCATTATTTGTATGACCACTCATACAAGGTCTAGTTATAAGAAGATAGGGCTCGAGAATCATGGCTCTTCATCGCAACTTCCTTAGTATAATAAAATGGGAAAAAAATATTTAATAAATGCCAAATTTATTGATGTTACATAAAATTATATGGGATGCATTGTAGAGAAAATAGGAATATTTGAAATAATGTCTTACATGTGAATAAGAAATTGTTGTTGATCACTTCTCACTACTTATCAATCATCACACTTTGTCAACAACCTCTAATTCACATAAGTTATTTGGAAAAAATACATACAAGGTAAAATTCAATACAAATATCCCTATGTTTTAAAGTAAACTATATATAGATGTAGTAAATATCTAGCTTAACCTATCTAGTCATACTACATGATTAATCAATTATTTGACCAAGAACATATTACATTCAATTTTCTAAAATTTTATTTATGAGTTAAGAAATGATGGTAAAATTACTAAAATTCACATTAATATGATCTAAAATTAGGCACATATTTAGACACATGTAATGGTCTATTAAAATCATTCAAAGCAACCTATCATCATGTTAGTAACTATGATGATCAATACATCAAGTTCTCTCAGTTATACCAAGGAAAATAGTAATATGTGTAGAAATATACATATAATTTTTTTCAACACCTAAAACTAGCCACCAATGGTCTTCAACCCAAATTCAAACCAATTCCTACCAACCTTTTCAAATTAAACCAAGGAATTACTAAAGGTCCCAAATTTTCTTGTGCATCATTTTTCAAGGAACAAAATCTCATTGAGACATCCCTAATTGGGGTATCCTACCATAAGGAAAAACATAATCTCAAGGATTCATCTCTAATCATCTTAAGGCATCATAACATATAATTTGGCCTATAGACCTATTAAGTGGGGCATGTGTACACATCAAATCAAATCATGAAAGACCTAAATGGCTAAATCAAAATTAATTAATAAGCTAAATAAAATTAAAAACCTAGTTGAATTATCCTTATGAAATTAATTAATTAATAAAATAAATTAATTAAGATATATGAAATATCCTAGCTTTTCATGATTACCTTTGAAAGTTATCAAACTTTTAGAAAATATCTCACCCATGCCTATTCATTGAAAATCATTAGTTATTAACACATTTTAACTATACTAGGGTTATTTGACTCACTTTTGTTAGGTTTGAACTCATTCAATATTGAAACCACACTTTAACTCACCTTGAGTTGGGTTTAGTTCCTAATACTATAAATACAAGCCATTGCCTATTGAATTTAAAAGCTTGTAAATTTTAGAGTTATAATATAGGTTTTATTTCATGAATCATAACAATAATGTTATAATGACCAAATATTTAGCCAAGACACAATAATAAGCCATAATGGTGCTAAGGAGAGAAGGAACAAAGAAAACTCCATGTCTAAATACTCTTTGAGCACAAATCGAGCAAGCCATGAACAAGTCATTTGGAGCTCTCAAGGAAGGTAAAGATTGTTGTTCTTTTCATTTTAGTTGGGTTTTCAATTATATTATATTCATTATGCTCCCCTATGATATAAGATTAGATATGTTAACATGTTAGTGTGTTTATTTCATTGTTTTATGAAACTAACACTTGATCTAACCTCCTCTCTATTGTCAAATTCTTATGATCACAGATGGCACTCCTAGTGGGACCTAAAGCATACCTTGTACCAAGGAAACCAAGATGTAACTATAAATTTTTTCAAATGAATACTTGAATATTTTCTAAATTGGAGTTTTATCTTTGGTTTTTTACATATTTTTGTTTTTTGTGCTAATTCAGATTTGTACAAAGACTGACATCAATTAGGCATAATCAGCATTGGTTCTCTCAAACTATTATCAATTCTACCTAACTGATAATGATTATAGGTAACCATCATTGATCAGGGTGTAAGGTGAAATATGGACTACAAAACTTGGATTTTTAATCTTTTTAGCACTCATAATTATTATTTCTTGATTTCATTGAATTTTTTTTCCCTATTTACTCATCCTATTGCAAGTTTTAAGGAGTTTTTGTGCTAACTTTGGTCGACAAAAAAATTTGAAATCATTTTTATTTTGCCTTCAAGTTCACAGGAAACTAATCTCAATCCTTATTAATTGGTATTAGTTATTACCAACCATCATCAGTTCCATGATAATTATCATTAGTCACATGTGATCAATATCGATCTCTCTGATTAAAAAATAAGAAACTCAAGAGCCATATTTTCAAAACTTATTTTCTCATCCTTGATTGTGCTTCAAAGTGGAAGGAAAATAGCTCACCCTTGTAGGGCCAAATCAATATTAAAATGAAAATTTTCAATTTTAAACTCTTGAATAATTCATTTTGGTACCTAAAATGAATTTTTAAGTTTTGAACATTTAATTTTAAGTGCTTAAAAAGAAACCTAGGTGATTTGTGTTAAGTTACATTATGAAAATTCTTTCAAGTTTTGAAAATTTAAGCCAAGGGGTCAAAGAACTTTATCAAACATTTTATTTTGTGCCTAAAATCAACACTTAATTATATTTAAAATTCTTGAAAGTGTTAGTGTAGGTATTTTTTTTCATGGATTTATTTATTTGGTAATATTATATTTACTCACATGGAGTTTTCCTAAATTTGGGGGATATGATTGCTTAGGTGGAGATAGTGTGTCATATATGTCGTAGTTTTGATCAAAATAATAGGATGTAACTCTCTTGACCAGTTATTTTGGGTATGGGAATTACTCTAATATTTCAAGCACCTATGACCACCTTTTATGGAGGAGTTACATTTTTATTCTAAGGGTGCTTTGACCACCATTTGAGGAGTTAATTTCTCTCCTATATGTATGATCTACTTGAGCCTTATTATTTTAATGAATGATTTATTTTATCCAATCTCCTTTTTATATTGTAATATTCTCATTTTATGTGATTTCTACTTGCTTCAACAATATAGTGGTGTGCACAAGCTTCATCTCATGTGATCCTTCCAACTTAATTTTATGTTATCCAAACCTAGATTAATCTCTGATATAAATTTGTTTTATTACTTATTTGTTTATTTATGTAAAATAGAGAGTGCATGTATTCTCTCCCCCTATCCCCTATAGAGAACTTGGGTGACCAAAAGCACCTTTTCACTTCTAATTTATTCCTAGTTCATGGTGTGGAAAGAATGTTGTCTAGGCTCTCCCAAAAACCTATATGGTTTGGGTGATCTAAAATCAACCCCTAAATTCTTTTCACTTAGTCCTTTATTTCATGTAATTTATCTTATGAAGGGGATTTCATATCTTCTTCACAAGTTATTTAGGTAAGCATAACTTGGGGTTTCATCTCCTAATATTATTTCAACCCTACTCTATGGTAGGGTATAGAAATTAGGGTATGAATAATATGAGAATGGCTAATATATCCTTTTTTAATGGAAATTAGCTAACATATCCTTTTGTAATGAAAACCTAAGTTAGGTCTAGTTAACCAGGGGATTCCATTAAGTAGTACATACATCGAAATGTTATATAAAGTAATATACCCTTTTGTAATAGGTTAATTATTATGAAATCAATTGATATGAGGCATGTTTAGCATTATCCATGATTGGCACCATCTAGATAGTCAAAATAATTAATTTTTAGACAAACCCACCTCTCATGGACATATTTTTGATGTAGGGTGAGTGGCCCAAAGGTCCATGCCATCGTATAATCTCTTGTGATAAGGGTTTGTAAAAACCCTACTACTTCATGTTATTTTATTTTTGTATTAAAAATTAAAATCCTCCCAAGAGCATGTGTGTGTGTGTGTGTATATATATAGATATGTATGTATACATATATATATATATACACACACATACTTATATACATACACACACACACACACACACACACACACACACACACATATACATACATACATATATATACATATACATACATATATATATATGTGTGTATATATATATATATATATATAGATACACACACACACACACACACACACACACACACACACACACACATATATATATATATACATATACATATATATATACATATACATATATATATATATATATACACATATATATATATATATATATATATATATAAATGATATGATTCAACCTTGTAAGTTATAGGGATTAGGATGATTTACTTAGTTGTATTTGGTCTTTTTCCTTTTATGTTCTCTTTCTTTGAGTCTAAAACTTTGTTTGACTTCCCATATCAAAAACTACTCTTATGTTCACACTAATCTATTATTTGAAGAGGTGCTATGCCATCTATTTGAAACCATGCTTTTGCCTTTAAATATTTATCAAAAACATTGTATTTATTACTTTATTTAAATGGGTAACATTACACTACCTAAATCAATTAAAGTTTTATGCCATGTAATCTTTGAAACCAACCATTATTTATATATTAAGAGAGTGATAACACCATTATGCTACTAAAATTGTTTAATAAATTCATCTTGTATTATGTCCAAGTTTCATGTTTGAAACCAAATCATGTGTGCCTTTATGATCTTTATCTAGTGTCATTATGTCGATCAAATATACCTATCTTGTTTTTTAAAAGAGCTTAGTTTTCCTAAGTTGATTTTTTAATTAAATTTGACAAGTTAGAATTCAAACATTTATTTATTTTTCCTTAGGCCTTTATCTAATTAGGGATTCGATATAGATATTTCTCTTTTGGGTTGCATAAATTAGGTTAATTATTTACCCAAATTTAAAAACTATTTGTTTATGCCTTCATTTAGGAGAAAATAGTTAATCTCCAAGTGCCTTTTATTTCATTCCTTATGCTAATTTTACAAATTCATGTCTAAAATCAAGTTCCTAGTCCATGCCAAAGTGTTTCAAGTGTTTTAGATTAAATACCCCTTTGTTTTAAGTCTAGATTTTGACACTACATTTGGCCAAAAGTCCTAGCACATGCCTTGTTTGAGACTAGGTTCTGACATCATTTTTTGCCAAAAGACCTAAAAACATTTATTTTCATATATTAGACCTATTTAGAATAATTTATCCTTAGAGTTTGGAATTTTGTTTTTAGTTCATCCACCTGACTCTTTTGTGTGAGACATTTGACATTAGACTGTATTATACTATGTTTTAGCATAGATCATTTTGGATATATAGCTCTCCTACACCAATTTAGACCAAGTTTGAACCATTTTTCCTTCCGATATTTTTTTTAGGGGTTGTATAATTTTAGGCCTTTTATGGATCTTTCATTTTTGATGTGGATATGTCTAACTACACTTATGGTAGAGTTACATACAATCCAAGTTATTATAGAATGGTTACATAAATTGACTTTGATTAAGACCCATATGGTGAAGAAGTATTTTTTAAGATTGATCCATATCCTCATTATAATCCTCAATCTAAGGAAAAAATCCAAGCACTAAGTTTGGTACTACCTTATTCAGGTTGGCTGACATATGATACTCACCCTTTCATGACTACTTGATCCCTCACCTATACTATTAACCCTCCTTTGGATTGTGTGAGACATCAAGATCTACAACATCTAAGGACTACCATTACCATTCTAGGACCTCATCCTTTATCTTGTGTGAGTAACCATTCTCCATAATTCCCTACCATTTCTATACCAAGACCTCATCCATTGGCTTGTGCAAATAATTAGGCTATGTGATGCCCTACATTACCATTCTAAGACTTCATCTTTTGCGGTTTGTGATAGAAATCAAGTTATTAATGCCCTCATAGTATCCAACCATTGGTAATTATTCAACCATTTCCAACTATTACCCATTCTATAAAACCCCTAACAATCATCCATCCCTAACTGAGCCAATCAAAACCTCTTAAACTAAGCCAATCATGTGAGGACTAATATATATTCAAAAATAGTATTTTACAACTACTTGTAAACCAAGGCCAAGAGAACTAAAAAGGCCATGATGTTTTTGTTGAACTAACCATTTATGATGAGTCAACATATGATGAATCACCTTTTGTTCCTAAACATGTTGTCGAGGAGTCTCACTCTAATAATATAGTCTTTGTTGAGTCACTTGATAATTATTATAACCACCTTTGGTAAAATAATTATCTTGACCATATGCCTATTTTTAAAGAGCCTACCCTTGAAAAGACAATATCTAAGGAGTTATCTCTTAACCTTTTTACCCTTACTGAGGAGTCTCACTTTGACAAACTAGTCTCTATGTAGCCCATTATGCCATCATAGGTTGTTAATTTTCAAAAACCAAACATTCAATAAGACATCATTATAGTAGTGTCCACACTAGATGAAGAATCAATATTGAAGTTAGGTTTTATTCTTGAAATATACGTCAAATTTAACATCAAAAGTAGAATCAACATTAGTCTCAACAATAGATTTAGAGTCTCATAAGTTATAATCAGATTTAAAATTAGAATATGTTTGTTGTTGTTACAACATTTATAACATATGCCTTACAGATCAATTTTAATACATTTATGATCCTTCTACAATTTTTGAGGATGAATTACTTCAGCTTTAACACAAGTATTCTTAGTATATTATATGATAATTATGTTGCCTCTTCCCATTCCATTATCACCAACCAACTTAACCATTATATTGAAATTCCATCTCTCACAAGTGTTAATTAGGATTGATAGAATCATACCTTGTTGAACTTCATCCATGGTGAAATTTTAGTTAAATAACATTAAGGAGGATAACACCAAATTCATGTTGAAGAAGAATAATCTCCTAGTGAAAATTTTTCATAGGTACTAGGGGATAATCAAAGTTCAAACATAACATCTTCTAGTGAATCCTTTTTGAAGGTACTAATAGACAATCAAATTCAAAAGTCAACATTCCTGATTGAAACCTTCTCAAAGGTGATATGGGATAATCAAGACAACTTCATTGGTGAAAATATCTTAGAAGCACCAATAGCTAAGCATAATGTCCTTCATTTCTTTATGAAGACATTTAAAGATCAAATTAGTATAGCTTCCAATCTATAATATAATTAGATGGTGTCTACACTAAAGCCCAAATAATAGAAAATTTTGGTGGTTTTATCAAGATCATATTCATAAGTTTTTATCCCCACCATAACTAAAGTTATGTCAAATATAAAATCATCAACATTATGTGTGATTAAAACCCCTAATTTTCATTTATTTCTCAGCCATTATACATTCCATTATCATCTACCTATACATTTACAAATTATACTGATCATCCATTGTTTATACATATTTACCATCCCTAATTGAACTTTCCTTTATAGAGGCTAAAAAGATACCTTATCTCAGAGTTTAAAGGAAATAAAATCAATGACCAATGAAGATCACAATAACATCATTTGCATCCAAATTTGTAGTAAGTTCTTAAAAAAGTAGTTATTCAGAAGAGGTACAAGCTAAAAATTTACATGATTGATTATTTTGGTTGTATCATTTGATGATAGGACATGCATCTCCACATTAACATGAACAACATAATCATATACCTGGCCAAAATCATAAAACCAAAAACCATACCTTTACCTTGCCAAAAACATTTACCTTATTGTTATCATTTGCCATTTCTCTTACCATTATTTCATACCCTACCATTTTCCTTATATTATCACTTGGGGGCAAGCCTAATATAGTTATGTTGAGTTACCACATTATCGTATTCTTTATTCCATATCATATGTTGTTTTAGCATGTCATCCCTATTAGACAAATACCTATTTTTAGATGTTTTACCCAACCCCTCTTGATCTTGGTTCCTTTGTTTTTTTCTACACCTTCTACAATGGTATTCTAATCTAGTTTTAGTAGTCTTACAATTCTATGTTTAAATGATAGTCTATGAAAGTATTGTGATAGTGGACTTGTCAAGTTATCTTTCATTCACATTTAACTAGTGCTATTGATTATAACCACCTATGGGAAAATAAGTATTCCACCTAGTGTTTCTAATTATAGCTGCCTATGGGCAAATTAGTATCATTTATATATGCCATTATTTCCTAATTATAACCAACTATGGGTAAATTAAGAAAAACACCTTTTATCATGCATTGCTACATCACCTTGCCGTTACTATTTTTATTTTCTTAACCATTTGTTGGATTTAAAAACTTTTTATTATCTGATCGGTCATCACCATCATTTGTGTGGATAGAATTACTATACCTCAAGGTCCTAGTGAGACTATGTACATTGTGCTCAATTCATATTGAGGTCAACTTAGTCCCCATTTTCCAAATGATCTCATTATTTTGTGACTAACCTAAGCCATGCTCTCACCATTTTATGAGCACATGTCAATTTAAACACTCTTGCCATTTTATGAGCTTGGATCATTTAGTATCTTATAATCCTTGATTGAGTTTAAATACTCCAAAAATTCCTAAAAAAATTGTAAAACTATTTTATAAAATACAAAAACGTTAACCGTTTCTTTACCTTAAGGATTCTATGAACCCTCACTTAGTTACAAAAAACTACCTAGCATTTAGTTTCCCCATCCTTTTTGTCTTGACATCCCATGATCTCACTATTTTTTTATCCCATTTCCATATTTATTCTACAAAAATCCATCATTTTTTCTTCTTATCATCATTTTCTTATCCTACTTCCTAGGAGAACTACATTTGGCTTGAATTTTTTTTGGGATCTTACATCCATGAAACTATGTAGGTAGCATCCACTTGCCTAGTACATCTAGAGATAGCTTAGCCACCTTCTTCCTTTTATTCTATTCCCCATTTTGTTTATTTGTTACATTATTTATTATATGGTAGGGGAAATTTTCATTGTCTTGTTTTGTGTTGTGTTATTTGTACTAATATTATGATTAACCATCGCTTGTGTTTGTTTCATGTTTCTCTTTGTTTTATTTTGTTTTTTACTTTCTTGTTGTTTTGTTTGTTTATTTATTTATTTGTGTGTTTGCTTTCTTGTTTTACCTTGATTCAGTCAATGTAAATTTATTAGGTGATTCCTTGTACATTACTCTTAAATCCATCTATATTCATGCATCAACATAAATATCACTATTTTTATCATTGGTGCATTGATTTTAATTGTTTATTCGATCACGTGTCATTCCTTATGCATATTTTGGCTATGTCCTCATTATGTTCTATCATGAGGCCTACCATCACATGCTAAAACAAACATTAGTTTTGAAAGTCTACATGGAAATGTATCAATAATATATCTCCTTAACACTAGTAACATTCTTTATTTGATCTAGATCATATCCTATATAGAGTGATTAAACAATGAAATAATTTTATTCTTTGCTAGTTCAAATGAGCATCTCCCTACTAGCAAGTTACCTAAGTTAATCTTTCTCCTCTATACCAATATTCGATCATATTCCACATCATGTTTTTCACTATCAAGGTACAATGATTATAACTAAGTTTAGACAAATCATTGCATACCATCCCACTTACATTCCCAAGGATTATAACTACCTTGGGGAAAATCATTGTGTTTTCATCCATTTGAGGGTTGATGATTATAGCCTCCCTTGGGAAAATAATTATATTTATTTTTCCCAATTAGGGCACATTTTCATTATGATAATGCTTATAACCACCTTTGGTAAAACCATTATCTCTATCCACTCAACTAGGGCATGTTTTTATCTAACCAATGATTGTACCACCTATGAGAAAATCATTATTTTCCATTTGATGATTACAACACCCTTTGGTAAAATCATCCTCTTGTTACCCTAATCATTTTTCAATGATTACAACCACCTTTGGGAAAATCATTAACTTTTTTACCCCATCTATGTTGTCGATTAAAACTACTTATGGGAAAATCATCATGTTTATCTACCCTAACTAGAATAATTCTAAATGCCACTAATTATAATTTTGTATGGGAAAATAAATCTCTTACTCCTCATTTCATCTTTTTTGGTCTAATCATTTCCTCCTTTTGAGGTACAGATTGCCAACCCCTTTGCCAACTGCTCCCTTGAGGGGGTACCTATAATTCATCCATTGTTATTGAAGTCATAAGCTTGAAATAACTTTTAATTATTTGAGAATAAATTATTTTGATTACATATTTTAACACCTTCCCAAATAGGGATAAATTATAGAGACCTAAAAATATCTACTAATGGCCTTCGACTAGACTTCAGACTGATTCTTGCCAACCTTTTAAAATTAAGCTTAGAAATTACTTAATGTCCCAAATTTTCTTGTGAATAACTTTTCAAAGCTCAAAATATCATTCATACATCCCTAATTATGATATCCTATCATAATAAATAAAATATTCTTAAGGATTCAAATATAATCATCTTACAACATTATAACATGTAATGTAGCCTATATACCTATTAAGTGGGGCAAGTGAACACATAAAATCAAATATTAAAAGAGTTAAATAACTAAATAAAAATTAATTAATAATATAAACCAAATTAAAATCTTAGTTAAATTATCCATGTACAATTAATGAATTACTAAAAAAGGAAATTCAAAAATTTGAAATATCCTAGTTTTTCATGATCACCTTCTTACATTGTCAAGCCTTTGGAAAATATCTCAAAATAGCTAACCCATGCCTATTCATTGAAAATATTGAGTTATTTAAACCTTTTAAATCTATTAGGGTTATTTGACTCACTTATCTTATGGTTGAACCCATTTCATGTTTAAACTACACATTAACTCACCTTGAGTTAGAGTTTGTTCCTAAGCCTATAAATACAAGCCATTGCCTATTAAATTTAATAGCTTGGAAAATAGTAGAGTTATAATGTAGGTTTTTTAGAAATATTTATTTCAATAGTTTCATAATTCCAAAATATTATGCCAAGCCCCATCAAGCCATAAACATAAGCCACATCATGCAAGCCACAAGCCAATAATGGTGCGAAGGACAGAAGGAGCAAATAATGCAAACTCCATTGTCAAAGACTCTTTGAGAACAAACTAATCAAGCCATGAATAAATAACTTTAATCTCTCAAGGAAGGTAAGCATTATTATTCTTTGTATTTTATTTAGGTTTCTAATTATATTTTATCACTAAACTCCCCCTAAGATCCAGGCTTAGATAAGTTAGTATGTTAGTGTGTTGAGTTCATTGTTTTATGAAATTGACACTTGATTTAACCTCCTCTCTATTTTCAAATTCCTATGATCACAAATTTCATACTCTAGTGTCCACATTTGGGATTCAATATTTAGGGAAAAATATTACTTTGATCTATAGGTTAGACTTGAGATCTCATATCCAATAATATGTATATTTATTGATTATCTATTAAATTAGACAAGCCTAAAAATATGTTTTCATGTTTGAATTAGAGTCTAAGACCTATAATAAGATATAAGATTCAAAGTCTCAAACCAAGAAATAGACTAAATCTTCTAATAAAAATTCCAAAATAAGGAATAACTTCAAACACCCTCCATAAAACAAGCAAAACTATCAAATGATCAAACTAAATAGTCCAAGACTAACAAGTGGTGCTTAATTCACAACTCCAATAGTCATTCTAATGAATAATGTTACACTAGGAAGAATCTAATTACACAACTTGAAGCAATGGGTAAAACCACCGTAAAATTGGAGAAAGATAAACATATAATGGACTCATAGCCTATCACCATGGTATATATATATATAAATCTACTAATAAAGATAAATTTATGAATTATAGAGCACCTTAGTCTTGAAAACTTGGAAAATATAGATCTTTGTTATTCCTCTCAGTTATAGACCTTTCCCACTTTCACAAGTCTTGCATATGTTATGTCTTTGTGGTCATTAATTATCTCTTAGTCTGACATATGTATTATGATGAATCAAACCTTATATCTTTCCAAAAATGTTTTAAACCTGATTATATTATATTTATATAAGTTCTATACCTACACCAATTTTTCAACTTCCCAAACACTTACATCCCAATCAAATGTTTGTATTGATTCAAGTGTCCTTACTTGAGGTAAGTATGTATTAACCTAAAATCATCTAATTTAAATATGAAACACATTAAAAAGGTCATCTTAAGTGATTTAATGTCACAAATTATATAATAGGATTGGTATAAATATAATATCAACCCTCATTCATTCCTCACCTAGAAATACCTATAAACTCATAAGGCAACTTATCAAAATCACTCAAGTGAGAAAACTCTTAAATATTTTCTCTTATTAACACATTAGTCATAGGAAAAACACATACATTTTCAATTTTCTTAAATTATGTCATGATGATTTCATGAAGGTTTTATGATGAGTGTACAAATGTCCTTGTGAGCCTAAGTGAAAATGACAAATTATGCAATATCCTTGTCCTAGTATGCTTGAAGGAGGCTTAGTTGATCTTCAGTGTTGATATGGATATAGATGTTTAGATATGTGTATGGAGTATTGATCATATGAAGTGGGTCAAATAAGAGGTTTTATATGATTTTAATACTTGTGTGTATTATTTTATTTCATCTTGTTGATCTTTTTTTTCATCTAGATAGTTTTAGTCTAGTGGAAGAAAATCTGGGTAGATAATTTGTTGACATCACAATTACCACGTGTGGATGAGTCAAGGGGATTTGGTAATATTTTTATGATAAAATTATTCCATAGCTACTATGAACTAAATATTATTTAATTCATATAAATTTAGTCAATTGTATGTGGGTACAAAGTTCAACTCTCAGGCATTTTGATAGTGTTTTCCCATACTTAGACAAATTTGCAATGTGGCAAGAAGAGCTGAGTAAGAATTTTAATGATGTAATATCTCATACATATGAAAATATTAAGAAAATGTGATCATATGGGTTTGTTAAATTTTGTTAATAGTTTATTTACACTAAATTTAAGATCATGTGTCAAAGTACATCAAAATATATGCAAGGGCAAAGTTGGCTTCCCAGGTAGTTTACAATGTTTTCCAAACCGTCACAAACTATCATGCAAAGATAGATGAAATGATAGGTTTGTGAATTTATTTTAGGTATGTGGAAGGTAAATATTGGTAAATTTAAATCATGGATATGTTTTCTATAATGTCAAAAATATACCATAAAATTTTGGGTTCTTGATGTGTTATCTAAATCGAGATATAAATCTTCAAAGTTACACTTACAAACAGTGATAGGTCAAACGCCATCAAGTTTATTCAAATTGAATCATGAGATCAAAGGTTAAAAAAATAGGTTATAATTGTCACAAGATTTATATTCTGATATAATATCAATGGTGAGTGGTGGTTTTTACTAACAAAGATCAATGGTAAAGATAAGACAAGAGTCAACATTGCATGAGAGGCTACCAAGTGGCACAAGTGCATGGAATGATAATAAGATGATCAAAATTTACATGAGGGAAATAAATTTCATGATATTTTGAGTTTTAAGTTATATATAATGTTGATAATTTCTATTTAAATACCCAGTTGATTTGTATAGATTGATGGTACACATTTAGTTAATATTACAAGGGTGCATGAGATGAGGTCAAAGTGACTAACGTTTAACATTTGAATAGTAAAGTATGATGGGTTAAAGGGCAAGATATTTAAAATTATATTTATGGAGTGATTTAGTTACAAAATATTAGGAAGAAATAAGATGAGTACAAGTGCTTGAGGTTTAACTGTGACCATTGGCATTTGAATATTTGAATTTTAGAAAGGGAAAAACTAGTATATGGTTTTTGGACCATATATTTTGATCCAAGATTAATTTTCACATGTTGTAAAAATAAAATATGAATAGGAGTCTATGATGAATATAATTAACCTAATCTTAAGATCTATAAGTGTGCATAGTTAAGGATATTATGGTTAAAATTTGACTATGTGTTTATCCTTATTTTGTAAGTGACTAGAGAAGATTAATTGAGCTTATGTAAATGTTGGTTTGATGTTTCATGGTGAGATAGATATTGGGGAGTGTTTTATAATACATTATTATTATGTATGTGCATTATAAATTTTTGATCATTTTTATGTAGTATGAACAATGGTTTAGAAGGTGATTGTGTGTTTGTTCATAATGACTATGTGCATATAATGTTGTTTGAGAGATTTATGCTTGAGAAAAAGGGTACTCTATTTGTTTTTGGAACTTAAGGGGGATCTATAAATAATATGGAATGGGTCAATTAATTTTTATGTGGTATTTTTTATTATTTTATTTGTTGATGTGCTAAATGGGTGAATAAGTCTCTATGAGACCTATAAGAGCTACAAGGGCCTTATTAAAAGGTGTATATGCTTAAGGGTGACCTGTAGATGCTATGGATGACATATGAATATTATATTGATTTTTTTCTTAGTGATATATATTCCTTAAGTGTTAAGGCATTCCTATTGGATGACTAAGATGGTGATGATCATGATTTCTGTATATATAGTGAAACCAAATGTGATGGTTTTTAGACTTTGTGAAATTTTTGAGAGAGGATTGTATGTGTGTTTTGTGGAGATAAGGAATATTAGAGTGACTTGTGTATGATTTGAAGATTATAATAGATTTTGGACTATTTATATGACTTATAGGTCATAATTTAGTTATCAAAATAGTGTTCTTACTATTTGAGTATGAGTGAAGGTGAAGAATGATAATTAGAGGTCCATCATCAGGTTTTGAAGACATCACTTCATATTTGGATGTGTTCATAGGTTTTTTTGTGGTATCTCAACATCTAATAGGGTTGTATATTTATTACAAGGTGAAACCTATTAAAATTATGGTTGTTGTTTTAGCTCAGCTAGACATGTGTTTTAGCACCTTATGGGATTATAATCTCACTAAATAGGGATTAAAGTTCCTTGATAAATTTCAACTAGTCTAAATTAGTTATTAGTATAGGATAGTAGTCTAATTGCAAGCTCAAGTAGGATTTTCCCCCAAGAGGGTTTCTGACATATGTCATGTTTTATGTGAATGATCTTTCATTATCTCTCTTACTCATTACTATGAATGATGTGTATCCTTCATGAATGCTTATGGTAATTGATCAAGAACTTGAAAATGATTGAAATTAAAGTTGGATTATTTGGGCTCACTAATTCACCCCCCCTCAGTGATTTTACCTCTAAAAATTTGTATCAGAGTAGGTTCTTTGTTAAAGGCTTCATATATTAAAGGTGATCCAAGGTACAATATGGGTAGTCATCGAGGAGGTTTCTATACTAAACAAGAACTGATGTTAAATGGATCTAATTATGCATTTTGGAGTACAAGGATGAAGACATACATTATGTCCATAGGGTTTGATGTATGGTAATCTATTTTAGATCATTATGTTTCTCTTATTATTCCTTCATCTAATGTTATAGACCAGAAGTTATTTGAGATTAATTCCAAGGTAATGAATGCTCTCACTTGTGATTTTTTTAGAGACTGAATACACTAAGGTAATCCATTGTAAATCTACTAAAGAGATATAGGTCAAAACATATATCATTTTTGAAGGAGATTCAAAGTTCAAACTTACTAAGTTGCAAAATCAAATAAGGCAATTTGAAAATCTCAAGATGAAGGAAGAAGATTCTATGGCATCCTTTTTGTAGAGAGTTGATGAGATTGTGAACATCATCAAAGGTCTTGGAGAAAATATTGAATAAGATACTATAATCCAAAAGGTATTAAGGTCTCTCAATTTTAATCCAAAAGTATCTAATATAGATGAAATTCATGATCTTACTTAATTTAATATGGATCAGCTGCATGACAACCTTACCACATATGAGATGAGAGTAAATGATGGTATACCACCAAAGAAAGAAACAACAATAAAGATAGAGATGAATCCTAAGAAGAAGTTCCAAGGTAAGAAATCCAAAGAGGATGGCATATATGATATTGATGAGGATGAACTAATTAATTTGATTTATAGTAAATTAAATATAGGCTCAAGGAATTATAAGGGTAAACTACCCTTCAAATGTTTCAATTGTGAAGAGATAAGACATTTTGCTCATAAGTGACCTCATAAGCATGAAAATATTGATGATGAATATCATGGTGAAGGTGAAGATGAAAACAAGAAGACATACATGAAGGATTCATAAAGTATAACAATAAGAAGAAGTCCTTCAAAAACAAGAAGAGTCTCTACACCAAATAAGATTATAGTTCATTAGATGAGAGTGAAGATAATGACTCAAAATATGATCATGAAAATGATGGTCCTTCTAAAGATGAATCTCTATTCATGGCTAAATAATGAAGCTACTCACATCAAAAGGAGTCTACTTGGAGTGATTAAAATGATGATGAAGATGAGGTAGACTATGAGACTGTATTGATGAATGTTATTGAATAACTAAAGATAGAGAAGAATATGAATAATAATATGAAATCTAAACTCAAAGACTATAAGGAGTAATTTAGTGTGTTTGAAGAAAGATTGGTTGAAGAATCTAGGGAGCATGAAGGTGCTATCATGTTCTTAATTATAAGTTAGAATTTATGTTTAAAAGTCTAAAAGAAAAATAAGAAGAATGCTCAAGGTATGATTTTGAGATTATGTATTTGAAATCTAAGTTAGAGAATGCATCTAGTAAGGTGAAGACATTTTTTTTATTTGAAAAGAGCTCATGTGATCTAAACAATATTCTAAGTGGTCAAAAACATTCTAGTGATAGAACTGGTCTTGGATATGAAGAATAACAAAAGAATGTAACTCAAGACAAGATTAAGACTAATGTGAACCAATAAAATCATACTTTGAATAAAAATCATCAGACAAGGAATGAGGGTGCTGGCAAAATGAAGACAAATCAAATCAAATAGAAAAATGCCATCATGTATGCAAGTTTTAATGGTTACCTTTTCACATGTAATAAATTTGGTCATAGAGCTAGAAAATTCAAAATATATGTTAAAAATTATTTTTCATGAGAATATGATGGGGGTAATTAGTCAAAATGTGTGAGAAAAATTAAGTTCTTCAACTATCTTGATATGGGACACTTTGCAATCCATTTTCCATATAATATTAGATAAGGTGAGTATTCTTCAAAAAGGAGAGGTTGTTCTATTTTTCATGACAAAGGACATATTGTAATTTTATATCAAAACATGATAAGACAAAATGTGTTTTCATCATGGTGTATGGTGTGATACAATTGTGAATAGAGAGGTGACATTGCTAGGTTCTACAAGCAAAAGTATATGAGTTAAAATAGATTTAATCAAGCTCTTAAAGTGTAAAAAATAAGGCAAGTCAACACATGGAAGACAAAGGTGATAAGTATGAGTCATGAAGATTTTTTAAGTCAAAGTAATCTATTTGCTATGGTGGAGAATGCTTCAGAAGTTGAAGAGTGCCAAGAGGTTTCATTCTCGACTCATGTTGAGAATGTATAGACCAAGCTCAAAGAGAAGATCAAAGTACTAGTTGAGGATAGTTTTGAGGTAAGTATGGATCTAGGTGAACATCCTACTATTTTTAATAAAGTTTCATTCAAAGAACATAAATTGTTTATGACTAATGATGAGGTTCTAAGATGGAAGGAAGATTTTACAGATGAAAAGGTATGTCATGAATCTTTGTTGTGTCCATGTATTATCAATCCAATTCTAGAAGAAAAAGATAATGTTTTAGTGGTTGAACATATTATTTATCTTAAGTATAAGAAGAAGAAGAATAACTATAGGTATCATATGACTAAGGAGGAGAGGGAATTTGAGGAATTATGGGTAACTCCTAATTTCACATCATTCTAGGACATTGTGAAGTAGGGTGTCTCTACTTATGATTCTTATGAGACATATTTTATTATGGATAAGCAAGTTTTTTTTCTCACTATAAAGATATTAATGATAATATATACTAAGGCTTCTATTGACCTTACAAGGTCATTAGTTAAGGGGGGGTAATAAGTTCATGTGTTTGCTCTAGAGGTTTGTGAAGGACTTGTAGTATAGGGTTAGAATGGGTGGTTATACGTGGATTAATGAGATTAATACAATTTCAAGAAATTTTTGATGCTCAAAAAGGTATGTACACTTATTTTTTATGTGTTCCAAGTGTTTCTAGCCTTTGAAGATCTTTTGTGTGTAATTGGATATTTTTATTTGCTCTCGAGTTTCCCAATTTGTGTTTAGGAGTATGCAGGTCCTAAAATGGGGTAAAGGAAGTCAAGTTTCCCAATTTTGTGGAAGCTCAAATCTTGGTATATAATTATCATAAGGCTATTTCCAAGTGTGCAAGAATTTTCAATGAATATCATTGACCAGTAGGAGGTTTGTTAACTCTATGTGTTTTGAGATTCTAGGGTTTTGGGATATGCTAGAAAAGTGATTTACCTTATGAGTTGAGTTATAAAGATTATTAATATGTTTAATAATAAAAATTTGTTTTAAAATCAAGATTTATAGAGATTTTAAGGTTTATAGTTTTCAAGTTATTAATTTTTTTATCAAGTTGGAGGCCTATTTAGGTAGTTGGTTTGTGAAGGAAGTATGTTAAAGAGGAATATCTAGGTGATGAAAATTAATTTTATTGAAAGGTAATATTATATTGGTATGTATATGAAGGTTTTATTATTTAATATGTGTCTATGAAAAGTTGTGGGGTTTGCAAGTTCTAGGTAGGGTTACAAGGAGACTAGACAGGCCTAGTGTGGAGAAGAGTGTTTTTGCTTAGTATTTACAAAAGGGAAAGGTATGATCATTTGAAGGTGATTTATAAGGTTTTTTTATACAATATTTCCTATTTTTTTTTGTGGCATGAAGTTTTTTTGGTGGTCCTTATATTAGTTTGAGAGAGAAGGTTGGTAAGCCTATATGGTGGTTCCTCATGAAGTATGGAGATTTGAAGATACTCAAAAGGCCTAATGGATTATAAATATTAGGGGGATTTTGTATCATGTTTACAATATGGAAATATATTTTTTTATGGTAATTTTATGTCCTCAATATCATATTTTTTCCACTTTGTCATTGTGTCAAAGCGGGAGAAAGTTCCTATTTTGAGAGTGGTTAAAGATAGAGAAGGAAGGTGAGTTATATATTACTATATATGATGGTTGTTGACATAAATAAAAAAGGGGGATCTTATATAAAAGTTTTAAATGATTTAATGTAGGTTTTATAGTGAGTTTATGAAGTGCCTTGTTAGCCTATGTGATAATGACAAAGTGTGCAATATGCTTGTCTTAGTATGCTTGAAGGAGGCTTGGTTGATCTTCAACATTGATATGGATAGATATTTTTAGGTATGAGTATGGAGTGTTGATAATGTGTAAGGGTTAATATAAGAGGTTTTATATGCTTTGAGTGCTTGTGTGTATGAGTTGATTTCATCTGGCTTATCATTATTTTCATCTAGACAATTTGAGTTTAGTGGTAGAAAATTTGAGTAGGTAATTTGCTAACATAGTTGTTACCACATGTGGATGAGTCAATGGGATTTGGTCATATGGTTGTGATTATATTAGTGCCTAATTTATATGAAATAAATCTCAAGTCATGTACCTAAACATAGTCAAAGATATGTGGGTGCAAATTTGGGCTCTTAGGCATTTTGATAATGTTTTCCCATAATTTACCAAATTTGCAATGCGGAAAAAGGAGCTGAGTAAGAATTATGATGATGGAATATTCCATATGTGTGGATGTTTCAAGATAAGTTTATCATATTTATTTATTTATTATTTTCCCTAGTTGATCTATGCTAAATTTTAGATTATGCACTGAAGCGTGTCAAAAGATATTCAAGGGAAAAGTTTTCTTCCTAGGTAATTTACAATATTTTGTAGACCATCACAAACCATCATGCAGACATAGATGAACCAGTAATTTTTTTATTTTTTTAGAAGTTGAATATTACCCATAAGATACCATGGAGATGTTTTCTATAATGTCAAGAAGCTAGCCTAAAATTTTGGGGTCTTAAAGTGGTGTCCATCTTGAGATATAAATCTTCAAAGATGCACTTATAAATAGTGATGGGTCAGAGACCATAAAGTTTATCACATTAAATCATGAGTTCAAAGGTTTCACACATAGGTGAAAAGTGTCATATTCTTTCTAGTCTAATATAATATCAATGGTGTGTGGTGGTTCATACCGATAAAGATCAGTAGTGAGAGACAAGTCAAGAGTCAACATTGCATGAGAGGCTACCAAGTGGCACAAGTGGATGGAATGATATTAAAATGATCATAAGGTAGGAAAGGGTGCCAAGTGTTATGATCTCAATAGTTAAGAGATAAATATAATGGTGATCATTTCTATTTAAAGACGTAGTTGATCCATAGAGATTGATGTTGTGTATTTAGTCAATATTGCAAGGGTGCATGAGATGAGATCAAAGTAACTAAAGTTTAAAATTTAGATAGTAAAGTACTATGGGTTAAATACCAATGTCTTTATAAAGATATAAATGGATGGAGTTTGTTTGAAATTTTTAGGAAGCAATAAGATGAGGACAAGTGTATGAGGTTTAACTGTGACCATTGGCATTTGAATACTTAAATTTAATAAAGAGAAAAACTAGTCTATGGCTTTCCAATCATATATTTTGATCCAAAAAAAAATTTCCCATGTTTTAAAAATAAAAGATGAATATGACTCCATGGTGCATATAATAAACCTAATTTTAAGATTTATAAGTGTGTACAATTAAATATATGAAGGTTTAAAGTTTAATTTATGTTTACGCTTATTCTGCAAGTGACCTGAGAAGAGTAATTGAGCTTATGTAGATTATGTTTAAATGTTTCATGGTGAATTAGCTATTAATGAGTGTTTTAGACTCCATGAGGATGATATATGAAGGTTTAACCATTCATATGTAGTATGAACAATGGTTTATAAGGTGAATATGTGTTCATTCATAATGACTATGTGTAAAAAATGTTGTTTGAGAGAATTTTGATTAACCATAAGGGTAGTATGTTTGTTGTTGTCACTTAAGGGTAACTTATATATCATATTCAATGGTTATATGCATTTTTATGTTGTCCTATGTTCTTATTTTGTTTGTTGATGTGTTAAATGGGTGAACAAGTCTCCATGAGACCTATAAGAGCTACAAGGGCCTTATTAAAAGGTGTAGCTACTTAAGATTGACCCATAGATGATATGACCAACCTATGAATATTTTATTTAGTTTTATCTTGGTGAGATAAATGACTTAAGTTTTAAGGCATGCCTAATGGCTGACTAATATGGTGATGATCATGATTTCTCTATATATAGTGAAACCAAATGTGATGGCTTTTAGACTTTGTGAGAGATTTAAGAGAGGTTTTGTATGTGTGATTTATGGATAAAAGGAGGATAAGAGTGTCCTATGGATGAGTTGAATAGCATAATATATTGATTATTTTTTTATGACCTATAGGTCATAATATAGTTGGTAGAATAGTGCTCTTATTTTTTGAGTATGAGTTAAGGTGAAGAGTGATAATCAGATGTTCATCATCACATGTTAAAGACATATGTTCATATGTGGATATGCTCATAGGTGTTTTTATGGTATCTTAGTGTCTAAGGGGATTACAACATCCTTACAAGGTGAAACTTTATAAATGTTTATTTTTTGTTGCATCTTAGCTAGACATGTGTTGTAGCACCTTGTGGGATTGTAGTATCACTGAATAGGGATTTTAGTTCCTTGATTAGTTGTAACTAGTTTAAATTGGTTCTTATTATTATAGGATAGTATTCCAACTGTAGGTTATAATGGGTTTTCTCCCTCAAGAGGTTTTCCCACACATGTCATGTGTTATGTAATTGACTTTGCATTGTCTCTCTTGATCATTGCTATGAATGATGTGTATGTTTCATGAAAGCTTATGGTAAATGATTAAAAGCTTGAAAGTGATTTAAATTGAAGTTGTATTATTGGGTCTCACTGATTCACCCCCCCCCCCACCTCAATGATTTTACCTATAATAATATAGATCTAAAGTAATGAAGGATTATCCCAAGATCCATACTTTCCAAGTTATAACCTAAGTAAGTATTGTACTTTATTATCACACATTACATGATTCACATGAAAGCCAAAAAGTAGGGGAGAAATCCATAATTATATGTCCCTATTTATAATATTGGTTATGTAGGAAATTCTCATTGATAGAGGGGTATTTGGGGTAGCTAAACACCATGTGTTCATTAACCCATTTTTCTCAAGACAACATTAAAGGTAAAATAAGTCCAAACTTAGGGTTTTGATTAATAAACCAATAGTGATGGACAATGCACATATTTTAAATACATCAACAAAAAGATGATAAAAATTTAGAAAAACCCAACTAATGGATTTGAAAAATGATCTATATTTTGGTCTAGACACTTTTATCAATAGAAATATGCATGCATGGACACAAGTGTCCATGTGGATGCAATTGTATAGGGGTTAAATTCATTCAAAACATAGGGAGAGAATAACCTAGACTTTTAATACACTCATTTGATGATTTTTTATCATTATAATATTCTTGAATAGAACATCAAATGAGATATGCTCTCTCTCATACTTTAATCATGTAGTTGTATAATCATTGATATATTTTTGCATGTGGTTAAATTAATTGTATTTTAAAAATATTGTATTACATTGCTTATATATTAATATTGCATTAAAATAAATTTGATTAAGTGTGTTTGAGTAAAACCTTAAATAATATAAAACATTTGGTGAACCCATCCTCTACTTTTTAAACCAAAACCCTAGTTTGCATGTTAGGATTTTATCCTTCTTCAAAAGTTTATTTCAGATCCATTTATTTATTTTTTATATATAATTTTTTTTTAGGAATCACTTAAGGCATGATTATTTATATTTTTTCTCTAGTTATTATATTTCTCTCTTAGTGATTGGGTGTACATTTATGAATGTCCTTATGCAAGGTCCCATAAATCCCATCCATTCAATAGTTTGTTTAATGTTCTTAGTGATCAATGTATTATAGAAGAGGATCTTATTTAAAAAATGTGATAACACCATTTATGTTCCTTATAGCTATGACAATGAAAAAAATAATGATGAAAATTCATGTTTAACTAATTATGTTTTTATTAAAGGTAAAAGTGGGTTTTAAAGGGACCCTAATTGTATAATAGTATCACACCTATGGACAACCACAAGTAGTAAGAAATACAAACTTCCAAAACAACAAAAGAAACCTAGAAAAATAGATAAAACAAAAAGATAGTAGAGATACAATAAAACAACACTCACAAAATCCAAACCAAACATGAAATACTTAACTATTGAATATTTTCTAGTTTTCATAAGCCTTAATCCAATCTTATATCATGCTATTAAGGTTTATATCAATTATCTCATTAATTTTTTCCTACTCATTATGAATGATGATGCCTTTGAGTTTTTTAGTAGGTCTAATTTCTTCAGAAGTATCACACTTATTATTGAAACACATGGACAGGCCTTCCATGCTATGTATAGTGTTGTTAGTAGTAACTTTGCTAAAATTAACAAGGATGTTAAAATTATCTTTGGAGTATTTTTTCGCCCTCTCTAGGGTATTAAATACATCATTGAGGGATTCAATAAGGGAGAAAATCTCAACCTCCTTTTCTTTGGTATAAAAGAGACCATCCATTTGATTAAACTTTTTGACATCTTACTTCAGCTGGGTATGGTCCTTCATAAACAATCTAAGAAATGCTTTATGAAGAATAACTTCATATTTTAAACATTCTAGCTTACTGTGATTCTTTACATACTTAAACATATTTTTTGGATCCAAAATGTTATGATTACTAGAGGGATGAACCCCACCCTTACCTTCATGCCCATCCTCTCCAGCTCTACTTATAGATCCCCTATTCAAACTCCTATCCTTCTCAATAGAAAACATAATAGGAATAGAGTTATGATTATCTTAGTTAACATAGGGCTCATCAAGATCTACCATGTAAATATTATCTTTTTAAAAAGGATTATTTGCTTGCACTTTAGAAGGAGACGCCTTAGAATAATATTTGGGTTTGGACTTAGTGTTACTATGAAGAAATGTAGAAGAATGCCTAATTGTGGGAGGTTGTTGAAAACACTAATCCTCCATTTGATCCTAAGATAATGGATGTCAGCCTAGAGGAGCTCATTATGGTCTATACACATCAACCATACCTTGAGGTTCTAGTTGAAGAGCCTAAAATATTTGTAAATAAGGAATATAACCACTTGATGAAGTGGCTCCTTAACTTTCTTACCTTGCTTCACCTCCAAAACCAACTGTTCCATTAAATGATGTAGAATGGAATACTGATGGGAATATTATGTTGAAGGTAATTTAAAAATGGAAAATGATAGAAATGTATAACCGTTTATCAACCATCAATAGTCACATACCTTATCAAATGCTCTATAACCTCATTGAATAGAGAAATAAGGTATTATCTTTGGAAACCCCCTTCAAATGGTGTGAGACACTCATTGACCACCAATAATTTCTCCTTATCATGCAAAAAATCCTTAGTAATCTTGTTAAAAAAAACTTTTTCAATTTTGAGGCCCATGACTATAATAATAAGCTCCTTATTGATTTCTATCAAAATAATTATAATTAAGAACACTCTATTTCACCATTTTAAATAAAATTTCTTGGATAGATGCCTATTTATACCACAAATCTAGTCAAAGAAATTAGTAATGCCTCCAAATGGATGATTTACAAAACTTTTAACTTGGTCTTAATGTTTTCTATCAACAAAGGTTCTAACCTATTCAAATCTCCTCATATTGTAGACTACACACCCACCAATACATTCAAACTAAAGACATATCTTTTCCCCTATTATAGAATGACTTGAAAATAAATCCTAATTTGTCTCTAAATATCCATGATAGCCTTGGTTATGTTATACTTATAATGACTAATTCTAAAAATGCACTCCATGGCATCCTTTAAAATACAATCATTATAAATTATGTGTACCATTCTCTACCTGATGATTTTAAGTATTCCCTACATGATCATAATTAATTCTATCCTTACATAAAATATCCTCAATATTATTAGGTATGATTTCCATATAATTCCATACTTTGAATTATCTATCATCAACCCCTCTATTGGTAAAATAATATGTAAGCATATTGCCTTCATTGTAGGTGTGATAAAAAGTAATACTTTTGAAACTCTCTGCCAAGTGATGATTCTCCTATATAATGTGAACAATGGACTAGATAACAACATTATTCTTGTTGATGTAATTTATTATGTTTAGGGAATCCCCTTCCAACATAATATATTAAAGGCCCAAATTAAGAGCCATTTAGACACCCTATAAAGCTGTTAAGGCTTAAGAAACATGATTTGATTAAACACCCATGCATCCTTCATATGCAGCTAGAAAAACCCCCTGATTGTCTTGAAACACCCCTCTACCCAAAGAAACTCTAGGATTACCTTTGGACTCCCCATCGAAGTTAATTTGATCCAACTAGGTAGGAGAACTAGATATCTCACATTTTTCCTGAGGATAATCTTGGGATCCACCATAGGTTTGTCATCTAGGGAGATAAACCATTCCTTAGAAATGACTTCCTCAGATGGGGAGAAATGTTTCTTCTTCCCCCAACTAATGTTTTTGATATTATCAAAAATAATTGAAAATATACAATTGGAAACTCTGAGAAACATATTCCTATTTTCCCTAAAGATTCTATTATTACATTCTTTCCATATACCTTAAATTAGATGAGGGAATATAAGCTAACATAAATCTTTAAGTTCTTGGTGAGTATAAGGGCTCTTTCAAACAAGCCGACATCCAAAAAATAAAATGGGTGAGCCCAACTAACTATTTGCCATTTTTGGCCCACATACCAAGCTTGTGTCAAGATGAGTCAAATTGCTAATGGATGAGAAAATGAATATATGTTATGGATGGAATGAGTGGACCAAAGGTCTCATATGTCTCATAAAGCTTTTGAAACACTTTAAGTTCACTTAAAGTGTAGTTTGTCAATATTTTAAGGACAAGTCTATGGAGTAAAGATTAAGTGTCTTAGAAATGGGTCTAACATTGTAAATGGAGGATCTAATAGGTTATGATAATTTTTTAAGCATTCAATAGCATGAATAGGTTGTAAACATCTTAAGAATCCATATAACCTTGAAGGAATGATCAAGAGATGAATTTTTCAAGTTTGAAGGACCAAACCATCAACAAGATGTCATGCAAAAAAAGAGTAGACCAGTTCACTTTGAATTTTATAAGTCACTAAAAATAATTGTGAGCCAAAATATTACAATGCCATGGAGTTTTAATTCTAGAAACATGATCTACAAATTTCATGCCTGTACGAGCTTGTTATCTCAAGATCTAAGTGTTCAAAGTTAGACCTACAACATAAGACATTCACACAAGTGTCAGGTTTAAGATTTAAAAAATGGCTATTTGGAAAAAGGTCCTTAAAATTTTTAAGTTTTATTAATATCTAATGTCTACATGAGCTTAAATACTAACACATAAGATCTAATAGTTCACACTAGGGTTAAATAAGTCAAAAGGTCTATAGGTTAAAGTCCTTTAAAAATATACAAGTTGGGAAAGATGTAATGATATAGATCAACCAAGAAGAGATATAATGGCATGATTTTAATTGAAAAGGAGGTGAGTCCAGTCAAAATAAATTATCAATGCTTAATCATACTAATGATCCAATGGTGTGAGCTTAACTAGCAAGACATCTGTCCCAATGAGATTAAAGGATCCCATTGCTTCGTACATCTTGATCCAATGGTACAAGATTAGTCAAAAGTTCAAGGAGCTCAAGAGGCCAACATCTCATATAAGTGTATAAGATAATAGACTAAAAATAGGATCCTAAGATTAATGAGTGATTGATAAATGGTATGAGCATGTTCAAGCTAAGATAAGATCAATGGACCACATTACATTAGGCAAATCAAGATAGATAGTGTGAGAGAATTCAATAAGTTAGAAATAATATGTGAGGCTAGTGAAAATAGAGATATCTAGACATAATTTAATTAGCTCAAGCAATATCAAATGGACAGTCAAAGCTAAGGACCATTTTTTTGACTAAGAAAAATACGTATTGTAGGGTCATCCTACCACCATTAGAGCTCAATAAAACTCTAAGGAGTGTCCATATCCATAAATTCATGTATAAATACATAAAGGAATTCCATTAAAGTTTAATATGGACATTTGGTTTGACATTTTATAGCTTGCAGGGTTAATTCTATAACTATGTTTGTCATTCTTAAAAGAAGGTTCCATAAATATATGAACTCCTAGTTCCTACAAAGATAGAATGGGTCTTTTTGGACCTATTTGAATCCAAAAAATGGGATATATGGTCTATATTTCTTCATTGACATAATGACTATATGGAAACCAATAATATTTTATTGGTTTTCCATATATAGAATGGACCTATGATTTGGATATAGAGATGGAGCTGATATATGATTAATGAAAAGGGTCTAATATATTATTGTGTCTCCATCCTTGAAAAAATAGGTAATTTTTGCCATTCATATCATGGATATATCAGTTTCAAGATTTAAGGATTTGAACCTCATGAACAAGGTAAGTGGGATTATAATCTCAAGATCAATAACTAGTAGTTGAAGAAGTATTTAGGGCATTGATTCCTCTTAAATAGACTTTTTCATCATGTAAAATAAACTCTTGTATTCTAGTATATCTCTCAACTAATAGGAGGATATTGAGGACTATTAGAACAAGTAAGCGTTAGCTTGTTGGAAAAAGGTACAGATATAAAAGGAATTGCTAAACTATCATCATATTTTTTATGAGTAGGATCCCTTCTCCATTCTCCTATGCATGGTTCCCATCTCTCTATTTCTCATTTTATGGTATATATAGAGGCTTTGGATCCTAGAAAATGATTCCTCTATTCCCTCTCTTGGGCATGACTAAAATTTATCAATATTTAGCATGTAACCTCTTGAGATGAATACAAGATTATGTTTTTAGATTTCATTTGTTATAATATAGTGTGTACATGTTAGTTTGATTTTCATATGTGGTTGAAATATCTCCTTTGTTAAGTCCTAATCTCACCTAGTTACTATTTTAATCTTGTTATCTAGGTCATGTTTAGTGTTCAAATACCTTTTGATCAAAGCCTGCATGTGGATACTTTTTCTGGTTAATGGCTTGACTTAAAACTCTTCATCAATTCCCTCATCTATTAATCATTTAATGGAACTCTTCATGAAATAATGATGCATGACAGATACTTGGAGTACTATATCTAGTCTTTTACATGTCTCATTAGTGTTTAATAGGAGCTTAGATAAAGTAGATCAACCATCATTTAGGTGCATCACCATTGTTAGCTTAGCTTTCCATTTCAATTTTTCTCTCTCTCCCTTTTCATTGGTAATTAGTAGTTTTTAGTAGTGGAAATTACCTAAAATTATGCATCAAAGGATTTAGCCTTATTAGAAATCCTAGAGGTCTAACCCTATTATAAGATACCCATAGCCTGAGGTTAGTCCCATGTTGAGCTAAATTTTCTTAGAGGACTTGGATAATCCCTTACCCATCTAGGGTAAAATCTAGACCTCTAATATTTCTACCATACCTAGTTGAACCAAGGTACAAAAGAGTGTGAAGATCTTGGTGTGTCTTTATTTTGATAAACTTTTGGAAGCAAACAAGCTAGCACTAATGGTGACTCTAAATCAAATCTTTTGGTTGTAAGAAGTTTAGGTGTCTAATAATCATTATTTGGTATGTATCATTCCCCTTTTGATAAAAATTAATGTTATTCAATTACGTATTATTCATATCAAGTTATCAATGTTCATGGATTCACCCCAACTAGCCTTCAATATTCAATGCATCATCCTTGTCAAAATTTGCCTCTCGCTAGTCAACAAAAAATGATCCTCAATGAAATGATGCTTAATTTTTAGATAAAGTTTAGAGAGGTTACTATGGAGGAATATTATTACATATAATAATATAATATTGAAAAATAAGCTCATTTTCAAGAGCAGAGGTTGAGGTTTTAATAAGAGTACTTGGTTAGGCAAAACTAAGCCAAGAGGGAAAATGACTATCAATTATTTATGAGACAGAAAGTAACCAACCCTAGGACCCAAATAAATTCTAATCCTATTCCTATTCATTATAAAACATAAACCCCTAATTCATTTTCTCAAGTTTAATCTTCATCAAGATCCAAACAAATCACAAGGAACTATTTAGCTGAAGAACATTAACCCAACCCATCTTCTATCCTCTCCTATGCCAATGACCCTAACAATGCCACACCCTCTCTTTTAAAATCATACTATCCCACAAAAATTTATGAAAAGGAGAAGGTAGCCAAGACTTAAGCTTTTGTTTCATGGAAATCAATCAAGGAGGTCACAATGAAGAAAAGGGAAGTGCTAGCTAAGGTAATCAAAGAGCCAACCCAAGAAAAAGAAAAAGTTAACTTAGCTCAATGATATTGCCATATAAGACTTACATGACTCTATGTCCTTCCCCCAAGATCCATATAATAGAGCCTTCAAGGTCCATAGATGGAAGGACACCCTCTTAAGTTGTAAGCAAGGCTAACTTATTCACCTTACCACCATCTCCCTCTTAGAGAAAGATCCTGTTCTACAAAAATTAGAGAAGTTTTTAGTAAAAATTGGTCTTGAAGAGGATAAATATATTTTATGTGATAAATATATCATTATGGGAAATATACTTCATGTTAGAGAGGACAAGTTAAATTTTGATCAAACTTCTTGGCATAGTTTGGATGAATTAGAGCCTAAAAGTAGTATTAGTGATTTCATATTTGAGGAAATGGGTATTTAGGATGTAGCTAAAAGCAAGGAGGTTTTTGATTGGTCCTAATATCTTAATTTTTTTATGGTTTTAGATGAATATGATCAAGGTTTAGAGATTTACATAGTCAATCAATCAACTAAACATGTTGGAGAGGTCATGAATGATCAAGAAGAAGAAAGGAGGAGCAAGATGAAGTATGGAAGTAGTTGTAACATGATTTCATGGACTACATAGAGGTTATAAAATAGCCTACGACTCATAATAAATATGAATAAGCTAACCAATCTCAAGATGAATTGACCATTGAAGGTATTACTAATTTCTTTAATAATGAAGGAGAATGGTTAGATCTAGAGCCATAAGAAAATGACATTTTGGGCCTTATATAGATTGATGAGCTACCATATGGATTAATTTAGAGGAAAGGAAACTACCTTTCGGGATAACTTAAAACTTTTCTATCTAGGCCTAGACAATCAAAATTCATACTCAAAGTAGCCATCACCTGTACTTAATTCAAAGCTCAAAATTGAGCCATTAGATGAAAAGGTTAAAGGAGCCCCTATATTTAAATTTGGGTAAATATTTAAAGAAATCTACTAGTAGATCTACATTAGATACATGATCATTCCATTTCATTCATTAGAGAGCATGTCAAAGGAGTCAATAATCAAACATTCTGACTCACCTATCATGAGCTCTCCAAATTGAGGTATTATTCATCATAGTTTATTACATGTGATTTATGATATAATTTTTCCATTTGATCCATGAAAAAATTACTTGTGAATTGTAACCTTGTATATATTAGTGTAGTTTTTGTGATTTTCTCTAAGTACCTTTATGTAAATTTGCTTAGTAGGTTGGTTGTTTTTATTTCTTCCAAGTGCCTACTTGCACATTGTTTTGTTTGTTTTGTCCCTTTTGGTATTTTTTTGTTTCAATATAGGTTAGATGAATATTTGTATCTAGTTCCAACTCTAGATCAATATGTTGAAGCAAAGCAAGAGACTCCATGCCCAATGGACTAGACGAGGCTAATATTCTAGGTTATCTAAGCATATTAGGCATGGTTTCCTATGAGTCAACAAAGATTTTGGCCATTCTTGGGCCACATATTAAGCTTGTGCCTAGATGGATTAGATTTCTAATGGATGAGCAGATGAACAAATGTTCTAGATGGAATGAGTAGACCAAAGGTCTCATGTTTCTCGGGAAAGTTAGTCAAAGTTAGACCTATATCATAAGACATTCATGAAAGTGTTAATTTGAGTTTTGAAAAATGACCATTTAGATTCAAAAGGTCCTTAAAATTTTTAAATTTTATCATGATCTAATGGTTTGCATGATCTCACATACTAACACATGAGATTTAATGGTTCACACTAGGGTCAAACAAGTCAAAAGGTCCCTAGGTTAGAGTTTGTTAAAGTGATACAAGTTGGGAAAGATATGATGGTGCACATAAACCATGCAGATATCTAATAGTATGAGCTTGACTAATAAGGAGGTGGGTCTAATCAATATCAATGATCAATGCTCAATTGTACTAATGATCTAATGGTGTGAGATTAACTAGTAATAAAGTGGGCCCAATGAGATCAAAGGCTCATGTTGTTTCATACATCTTGATCCAATGGTGAGAGATGAATCAAAAGGCTAAAGAGTTTGAGAGGCCACCACATCGCATAAGTATATAAAGAATAATACTAGTAATATGATCTTAAGATTAATGTGTGATTGACAAGTGGCATGAACATGTTCAATCTGATATATGATCAAAGGACCATATTTCATCATGTAAATCAGGATAATGGTGTGAGAGAAGTCAAAAAGTCAATAGGGATTTGTGAGGCCAATGAAAATAGAGATAACTAGGCATAATTTTATTGGCTCAAACAATATTCATTGGATAAAGTCAAACCCTAGGAATAGTTTTTTAACTAAGTTAAATAGGTATTATAAGGTCATTATTCGATGTGGCTCCATCCTTGAAAAATTAGGTACTTACCACCATTCATGGCATGGCTCTATTAGTTTTAAGATTTGAGGATTTAATCTTCATGAAAAAGGCAAGTGGGATTATAGTCCCAAGCTGAATAACTAGTAGTTGAAGTAGTTTGAGAATTGATTCCACATAAATAGACTTTTTCGTTATGCATAACAAAATTTTGGCTTCTAGTGTTTCTCTCAAGTAGTGGGAAGAGATTAATGACTATTGGAATAAGTAAGGCTTATCTTGTTGGAATAATGTGTGCATACAAAAGGAATTAATGAATTGTCATCAAATTTCTTGATGACTAGGATCCCTTCTCCACTCTCCTATACATGGTTCCCATCTCTCTCTTTATCCATTTTTACTATATATAGAGGCTTTGGAGCTTGGAAAATGATCCCTCTATTCTCTCTCTTGGGCATGACTAGACTCTACCAAGATTTAGAATATAACCTCTTGAGATGAATATAAGACTATGTTTTTACATTTCATTTATTTTGGTATAGTGTGTACATATCAGTTTGATTTGCATATGTTGTAGAAATCTCTCCCTTGTCAATTCCTGATCTTGTCTAGTTACTAATTTAATCTTCTTATACATTTCATGTTTAGTGTTCAAATACTTTTTCATCAAATCCCATATGTGGTTACTTTGACTAGTTAGTGTCTTGCATTATAACTCTCCATCACTTCCCTTAGATTTTGATGATTTGGTAGACCTCTTCATGAAATATTGATTCATGTCAGATACTTGGAGTCCTGGATCTAGTCTTTTGCTTGTCCCATTAGTGTTTAACATGAGTTCAGATGGAGTGGATAGACCATTATTTATGTGCATCACCATTCTTAGATTAGGTTTCCCTTTCAAGTCATCTTTCTCTCCCTTTACCATAGTAATTAGTAGTTTTAGTAGTGGAAATGAGCTAAAATTATGCATTAGAGAGCTAGCCTCATTAAAAATTGTAGAGGTCTCAACCTATTATAGGATACCCACAACTTGGGGTCAGTCCCATGTTGAGCTAGATTTGGATAGAGGACATGAACAATACCTTACCCAGTTAGGGTGCACTATAAACCTCCAACATTAGCTATAAATTTTTTATATAGAAAGACCCATATTTTGAATGAAAAACTACATTCCAAAAAAATTTGGAATAATTATTCTATAACTCCCTCAAAAAAGACACACCTATTCACTAAGGAAAATGTTTAACTAATTATGTTGAAATTAACATGTTTTCATTATTGTTTAAAATTGATGATAATATCAAAAGGATGAAAATTTATTGGGAGGACATCTCAAGAAATTTAGATATGGATTAGGTTCAAGTTTCTCCTTCATTATATTTTTGTTTATCTTCTACTATTTATGGGCTATACTTTGGCTATATCTAGCCCTACTTTGTCTTAGTTTCTCTCTTGGTCTATGGTAGGCCTTTGTATCTCTTCCATTTATAATTTTCCTAGGGATTGGGGAGCTTAGTTAAAAAATATCCCCCCTTTAACCTCAATAAAAAAACATGTTTCCATGTGGTTATGAGTATGACCTTGAATGTGAATATGGAAAGCCTCATTGTCCTTCTTCTATTGACAATAGTGAAAGGCCTAAAAAGGTAAAAATGATTCATTTTATTGAATATAATATAGTAGATATGAATTAAGTTAGCATTGAAGAGGATGAAGATGTATCATGCATAAATTATCAATATGAATAAAAAATTGAATGTTCTCCTTAATTTTCATGTGACGAAAATGTTGAAATGAATGAGTGTGTGCTTTGTTTCCTAAATGATGATAGTGTTGAAATTCGTGTTCCTTATTTAGATCACTAACATGAAAATAATGAAAATTCTTCTATTTTTCTAGTTAATATTGATAAAAATACATATGTTACTTTTTCCCCTCTTACTTTCTTGAAAAGATGAAAATGAAAATGAACATGAGTGCTCCTTTACCAAATATTTAAAAACTATGTGATGATCCTATTTTAGAGGGTGGTAAATAGTATATCATTTATACATTAAATATTAACGGTAGTTGATAACCTCTAAGAAAATGTTTAAAGTATTTACCCACCTCCACTTCTGATATGTTTTCTCTCATGACTATAATGGGAGATCCTCATCAATAATCAAATACCCTTAAGTTTCAAGTTTCTTTTCATAAGGATAAATTTTAAGATAATATGTTAGGGGAACAATAGATTACTAGATATGTGTTTGAATATATTTACCCTTTGAACTTTATCATGCCTAATTTATCCTCTTTTAATGGTCAAGGATATCCTACTAATCATTTGAAACAACATATACACTCTTTTGAACATTGAGATAAAGATGGATATTTTCTATTAAAATCATTCCTTCAAAATTTAGCTCAAGAGGCTATTGATTGGTTTTATAGCCTCCTATATGCTTCCTTATCCACATTATAGAAACTCATATATGTGTTCTTATCCAACTTTCATCGATAAACCTTAACAAATTTACAATTGGAACATTTACAAGTATTAAAACAAAATGAGAATGAATCCATTATATACTTTGTTATTAGATTTAACAACATATTGTATTCCTTAAACCATACCCCCTTATATTTGGAAGTTCAATTTATATTTAGTAGGTTTTTCTTTATCCACCTAGAGAAGGAGCATTTCGTAAACCCTTTGCTTCATTCAATATTTTATATTGGGATGTGCATAAATATTCATGTGATTTAATGATAAATATGAGTGCATCTTTATTCCCCATGCAAGAAAGCATTTTCAAAGAAAATAAGAAAAATATGAAGGGTCATGAAACACTTAAAAAACCCTATTCAAAACCTATAGTTCATTCCAAATAACAAAAACTAAAAGTATTTAATAAAATAAAGGAGCATACTTATATAATACCTCCTATAGTTAAATTATATGCCTCTACAAAAAGTAAACCACTTCATTTTGATTGGTACCAAGATAGACCACATGATATATTATGCACATTAGTGGATAAATGAGTGAGAAAGATTACTCATTATTCTCATTACCCACCACACAAATTTTAAAAGGTAAAATGAAAACACTTTTACACTTACCATGGTATAAAAAATCACCATAATAATGATTATTTTTCTCTTGATCAAAATATTACATGATTAATCGATCAGGAAATTATTACATTTAAAAAATATATATCTAGACCTATTTCACCTACTTATTATAGAGGATATAATAATAAGGTAGAGACAAAATGTTACTCATTTTTAGGATCATATGGTCTATCAACCTTCACATAATGTGACCACTAGTATAAATATTTCTCCTAGTGCACCATATTCCACAATTATCCCACAAAGGAACCATTGATCAATTAGGTCATTCATAAAGAGACACATGGACAAGGTGAAACTACATAAAAAATATGGGTACCTAAACATATACATATACATTCATAGGATATTTCTATAGATACTTAAGAGAAAATAACAAAAACAAAACCAATAGTTCCATTACCACATGATCATTACAATTGAGCTTTCTTATTTCCATCTAGATTTCATAACATATGGTGATTTATTTATTACCATTATAATACAAGAATTTAATTACATGCAAATATTTTCTATATAATTTACCATATCCAAACATACATCATGGAAATAAATGCAATTAACTTATACACAATGAATAAAGAACTAAATGTATGCTTTCATGTGAAGCAAGGATACCAAATACAAACTTACCAAAATAACATGATACATTTCCTAATTTTACTACACACAATATTCATATATCAAGATCACATAAACATGTTACTATTGCTACTACTTCAAAGAAACCATGAAGCATGATAGTTTATATGATGACATATATTGCACCTATACATGATCCTTAGTAGTACCACTAATTTATTTCACTAGGTTCCCAATGATGATATACCTATCAGAATATATTGGATGAGATCATAGGATATTTATTTATTTTATCACATTAAAAATATCAAAAAAATTAAAAAAAATTAAAAAATCCAAAAAAATTATCAACATTCACATGTTTTATTACCTTATTGGCATATATGTTGTTAGTTCCATATTGGTAGATGGCATATCAATATTTTATATATAGACATGTTTCAAAAATATTTAAAGTGTGGTTTAGGAATATAAGATACATGATATATGCTTTTTTTGATGTTAATCTTTCCCTCTACTCATGTCACCAGGATGTCAGGGGCATCCACCTCTATGATCACAATACATCCAAGTTATATCATTTTATGGTAACTTTAAATTATCATTTTTGAGCTCATATATTTACTTACACATTGTTATCAATGGTTCTTAAGGGACCTTAGAACATGATAATTATCTGAATAGTTATTAGACAAATAGAGAGGAGAGTAAAGAACTATTGGTATCAAAGGAACATTATTCTAGAGAGTGTTGCAGAGATTCATATAGTTATAACTTAATAAAGGTAAGTATTTATAGCACATATACTAATACCATTAATATATTAATAAAATAAATAAATAAAACTTAATATTTAAATATTATCCATTATACCAATTGAAATTACAAGATGAAAATAACTCATATAGATATGTTAGAACTGTCTATGAGTTTGTGCTTGATTACAACTTATCATTCCATTCCTTACTCTAATACTATTGTTATAGTGTAAATTAAAAACATTCATAGGGTGTTTAAATTCCTTTCACTTACGTTATACAATGTGAACAATCTTAGGTTATATGTTACCTACTAAGTGGATTGAACCTCTAGATTTGGGGTAGCTCCCTTGATGCTTCATCCAAACTATTCAATTGCTGGGAAAAGGGAAAATAGTTTTGTTATAAATAATTAATGAGGTGATCCATAAATAATATTATTCCTCTAATTGATTGAATATACACAATTTGAGGCAAGGATTCCATCTCTTTCACATAACCTACAAACTTGACATGATTATCACATGAGTATTTAATTAAGAGGATCAAGAGTACATTGCATTACTTAGGGGGGTAAAACTTGACCATGTGAAGGTAAAAATGATTCAATTCCACTACTAAATCATGCATATACAAAAGTATAAAACTAAAAATGACCTATAATAGTAATCTTTTTTGTACAATGGTGAGCAAATATGGATAATAAACTACAAAGGTAAAGCATTCACTAGACAAGATAAACATAAATGCATATTTAAAACATAAAAATACATATAATCATGGAAAAATGGTATTATTTATTACTTTAATATGTTTTCAAGTACATGTTTAGTCAAGGTTTCACCATAACTAGTAGAGGTTACTCTCAATGACATTCAAGGCTTGTCTTATAGTTAAAATAAGGAGAGAGAAAGAGAAGGTGGGCATAGAATGAGTTCATTATCACACTATCACTATAAAATAGTTAAAATATATAATAAAAATAACACTAAGTCTAATAATAATGTGTTGCCATTTTTCCTCTTATCTTTTCAGCCAGGTCTTATTATTTTTCTTCATGAAGATTGTCATAGAAGGCTATCTTGGTAGACCTAAAATTTATGGATCTAAATCCCTCCACCTTTGAATATTTTAGGGAGTTAAAAGTATCCCATTTGAAACTTGAAAAAATTTAAGATATTATACTCCAACCTTTACCTCTTGTGATGCACTTCCTACATGGGATTTAAAAATGAACTTCAAGCTTCCTCTTTTTCCACACTCCTTGCTATTAGGATTTTATCACTCTTTCAAGATCTATTTTTATGTCTTGTAGATGTATATAATGGATTATTACTTCAAAAGAGTAATGTATCAGGTTATGTAATCCTAATTAATCCTTAGAAACCACCTTGTAACTAAAATGTTCACCTTTTTTATGATTATTTAGTCATATTCCTTCATTGAGACAAGTTCACTACTTGTTACTTATTCCATCAATATTAAATCTCATAAAATTATTCATATAACCCTTCAACTATCTCAATAAAACCTTATACATGTTTTAAAATATTTTTTTGCCTCAAAAACTTGAAAATAGGCCCAAAATAGAGCCTTTAGGCCATTTTCCATACATTTCTAGGCCACACATGCAAAGATTCATCTCTATCATATGCCTTGGAGAGACATAAAGATAATATATGTGGTTTATAATACATTTAAGTTCATATTATTGGATTATAATTCAAATTTTCCCCATTGGGTTACTGTAGTGGGTTTAAGTAGGGTTTAAGGCACTTAAAGTCTTAACAATGGTTCAAAAATATGTTGTCCTTAATGTGTGGACCAAAAACAATGATTTAATTAAAATTTCCCATTAAATGTTCCCCAATGAGATTAGGATCGCATGCACCTTCTCATGCAAGTTGTCACATGAAGAAACTAGGTTCTTAGGTAGAATGGGCTTGTTTGAGAGCTTGATAAGGGTGGTCTTACCTAATAAAACACAATCTTGTTTTTTTAGAATATGACACCTAATTTATGTATATGAAACCCTATTTTAGGTATTAAATTTATATCTAAAATGATTTGACATTTACCACCCACTAGAGCTTGAATTAATCTATTGCAAGGTGTTTTAATGTTTTAAAATATTGGATTCATATTCCTAAATAATAAAGGGGCTGAGCAATGTAAATAAATCAATAAATATGCAAGAATTAGCCTAATAATTTGTGTAAATAGATTGTATTTTTACCTTTTCTAAATATATTAGAAAGTGAGAGAGATTAGAGCTTAGCTTATTTTAGCTAATCTAGACTGAGACAAGGATTGAGACAGGAGGAGCAGGACTAAGAAAAAATTGAAAATAGGTCTATAGACTTCATTTCTTGATTGGATAGGAGAATAAAAATAGGAAACCCTATTGTCTGACATTGTAGTCATATTCCAATGATACTATCCTAAGGTTGAAAGCTTTCTAGGTTCTATTTGAAATGCCTATGTTACACTTTCACTAAGATTTTAGGGTTTGGGACCTTATGGAGCTTATTATATGCCTTTTTTAATCTTAAAAAATATTATGAGCTCTTGGTTCTTGAAATTGAATGCAAAATTAGGAAATACAGATAAGGGGTTAGTGTGTAAAAGATATGTTGGATGCACTTCACACCATGTGTGTGGTCACACTACATACATACCATACTCTAAAGAGAGATCAAGCTAATGTAGTTATCCCATTGAAGTGTTTGGTGTAATTTGTGTATGATCAATACAAATAGAATGCAAAATTAGATGTGATTTAGATATCTAGGGACTAGTGAAATGACTTGGGTAGGATTTGAATAATATTAGAAGACTATATGTAAAGAATAGGGAGGAGTGCTTGAGTGTACTTTCTTGTATTCTTGCATATCTATTCAAAATGAGTGCCAACAATTCTAAATGGATTTTGAATGGATGTTTATAGGGAAGCTAATGATCATTAGTTAAATTAATTCACATGAGGCTAATAGGGAAAAAGATAAGTAAATAGAAGAATCTAATCGTTGGAGGCAAAAGTGAACTTGGATAATAACATAAAAAATATGACACCTTGGGTTCCAACACTCCTAATATTATTTGGGTACTATTGTCTTAATGGGATGAGACCTAGGGTGATGGTTCTAATAATAAAAGGGATGCCTGGGTTTGAAAGGGATAAGTCTATACAGCTTTGGATGACTAGGAATCAATGAAATAATTATCCTATAAGGGTTATGTGAGCAAACATGAGTACCTATGGATTAGGTGTCTTAGCCATACTAAAGTTATAAAATTTTATATTTTACATGAATAAATATTCCACCCCTTTATTTTAGTGATTTATAAAATCAAAATATTAGGATAATGGAAAACAAGAAGCATACCTAAACTTACCTATAAGTGTGAAACTCATTATGCTGTGTGATGTTGGATGTATATAGAGAGAGCACACTATAAATTGTGAATCTATGATGAAAACATAAAGTAGATTAGTTCTTACTAGATGCACTATATATAAAATAAGAACATACAAGAGGTGAGTAAGAGGAAGAGAAAGTAATGAATATACCTCAATGGGTATGAGAACCAATACAAAAACTATTATTATGCAAGAATATGTTGGATGATGCTGGGTTTGTATTGAATAAAGAGTAATATCATGAATAGAGTTGAGTGTTAAATTCCATAAAAAGTTGTTAAATAATGAAAAATGTTGGCCCTTTGGCTCCATTATCACCAAAAATATTAATTTAATGAATTATTTATGTGTTAATTTATGTTTACACTGTGTGTCCAATCCCTCTGAATAGGTGGCTCAAGAATACAAAGGTTAGCTAGACCTTTAGATCCATCATTACCATATGAAGTGAAGATATGAAGTAATATCATTATTGAATAGATGTTATATGATATGGGTCATGGATCCCATGGATGTGCTCAAAATTTGACAATGTGTCATGGATAGCCTAAATGTGTGCAATAAATTAGGCCACTCTTAGCCATTTTAAAGATGGAGGATAGGCTTGTATGAAAGCCTCTCCAAAATTGATGTAAAATGATTATGTGAAAACCAAATTGAGAACTCAAGTACTCAAAAATACTAAATTTTATGAAATTTTAAGTTAAATGTAATGTTAACCACTTGTAGATGTAGTAAGGCACATAACTACTAAGAATGCCTAGGTATAAACTAAACATGGAAAGAAAAGAAGATCAATGTGTCACACACATTATCCCCAATCACTTATGGCTAAAACATGGATTTTGATCTAGAAGTTATGACAAATAACTAATCTAAACTATAATAAATAACCATAATGTCATACATGATAACCCCCCTATATTTGTATTCTCTGAGAAAACTGTATTGAAACTATCGAATCTAACTAATTTAGAAGTTCAAAAACTATCCCTAAACTAATTTTTTTGCCTATTTCTAGAAACCCTAAGTGTTTTCCTACATAAATAGGAGAGATAAAATGAATACAACCCTATTTTTGGTGCTAATTTTCATTTCTATATCTTATGTCTGATGTGAAAACTAACTACTGATCTAAAACTATCACTATTTTTCTACTCTAGTTTGACTGATTTGACCTCTAAATTTTGCATTAAGTGTTCTAAATGATGTTTTTTTGAATGTTAGGAGGTTTGACCAAACAATGGTTTATAATAGAGATAAAACCTCCTAATAATAAAAATATCAACATTTATAACACTTAATATAAAATCCAAAGGTCAAAGCGGTCAAACCAAAGAAAAAAATAGTGACAATTTTAGATCAGTAGTCAATTTTCACACCAAAAAACATCATCATCAACGCATAGTAGTGATAAAAATAGGGGTGTAAAAATTTTGGTGCTCTTATCCAGGTAGGAAAACACTTATGGTTTCTAAAAATAGGAAAAAAAATTAGTTTAGGGATAGTTTTTGAACTTCTAGATCAGTCAGATTCAGTAGTTTTAGTATAGTTTTCTCAAATAATCCAGATATAGGGGGTTATCATGTGTGGTATGATGGTTCTTGATTTTAGTTCAGATTAGTTAGTTGGCATAACTTCTAGATAAAAATACATGTTTTATCCATTAGTTATTGGGGATAATGTGTGTGACACATTTATCTTCTTTTCTTTCCATGTTTAGTTTATACCTAGGCATTCTCATCAGTTGTGTGCCTTACTCCATGTATAGGTGGTTGGCACACATTTGAGTTAAAATTTCAAAAAAAATTATATTTCTAAGTACCTAAGTTCTTGAGTTGGTTTTCACATAATAATTTTGCATCAATTTTGGAGAGGCTTTATACAAGCTTAACTTCTATCTTTTGAAATCTCCACAGGTAGTCGAGTTTTAAGCACATATTTAGGCTATCCATGCCACATTATTATATTTATAGAACATTAATGGGATAAATGAGATAACTAGTATGACATCTACTCTATATTGGTATTAATTCATAACTTCACTTCATGGGGTAATGATGAAGCCAAAGGTCTAGCTAACCTTTGTATTCTTGAGCCACCTATTTAGAGGGATTAAACACATAACCCATACATCAATTAACACATGCATAATTAAATAAATTCACATAGTTGGTGATGATATATCAAAAAAGGAATAGCATTTACATTCTTGAGACACTTTATATGGAATTGAAAACTCAATTCTGTTCATGATATTACTCTTGATTCAACACACACTCAGTATCATCCAACACATTCTAGCATCATAATAGGTTTTGTATTGGTTTACATACCTAGTGAGGTGCATTCATTCCTTCCTCTTCCTCTTACTTAGCTCTTGTATGTTATTATTTTATATATAGTGTATCTAGTAAGAACTTTATGTTTTAATAATAGATTCATAATTTACAGTGTGCTCTCTATACACATCCAACATCACACAGCTTCATGAGCTTCACCCTTATAGGTAAGTTTAGGTATGCTTCTTATTTTTATTTTTCCTATTATTTCACTTTGATACATCAATGGAATAAAAGGGGGGAAATTTATTCATGTAAAATTCAAAATTTTAGAACTTTAGTATGGCTAAGACACCTAATCCATAGGTCTTTTTGTTGGCTCACATAACCCTTTTAGGCTACTTTCACAAATTTGTAGTCATCCAAAACTTTCTAGACTTAGCCCTTTCAGACCCAAGCAGCCTTTTTAGGCCCATATCTATATCCCTAGGTCTCATTACCTTAGAATAATAGTTCCTAAATAGCATAGGAGCATTGGAACCTAGGGTGTCTTATTTTTGGCACTATTGTCTAAGTTCACTTTTGCCTCTAATAGTCAAAAACTTTTGATTCCTAATATTTTTACATATCAACCTCACATGAATTAATTTAACCCATGATCATTAGTTTCCCTAAAAAATCCATTGAAATTCCATTTATAAGATTTGACACCCATTTTTAATAGAGATGCAAGAATACAAGCAAGTACACTCAAGCACTCCTCCCTACTCTTTACATACAACCATCAAATATTATTCAAAGCCTACTCAAGTCATTACACTAATCCCTAGATATATAAAGCACATAAAATTTCACATTATAGTTACATTGATCATACATAAATTTTACCAAGCACTTCTATTGGATAACTACATTAGTTTGATCCCTTTTTAAAGTATTGGTATATAGGCAAAATTCCCACACACATGGTGTAAAGTGCATCAATTATTTCCTTTACACACTAAAACCTTATCTCTACTTCCCAACTTTATATTCAATTTCAATAATGAGGAGATACTTAGAGTTTTGAAAATTAAAATAGGAACATAGCAATCTTCTTGAGGTCCTAGACCTTGAAATTTCAGTGATAGGGTAACACAGGCATTCCAAGTAGAACCCATAAAGCTTTCATCCTCAAGACAATAACATAAAAATAGGACTATAACACCTTATAATATGGTTTCCTATTTTTTTAATCCTTTCTAATCAATAAAAAAAGTCTAGAGACTTGTTTCCAACTATATTTTATTCCTGCTCATCCAGTCTCAGACCTTGTCTCAGTCCAGATCAGCTAGAACAAGTTAAGTTCTAATCTCTCTCACTTTATACTATATTTAGAAAAGGTAAAAAATAAAATATGTTTAGAACAATAATTATTTTAATTCTTTCATATTTATTTACTGTTTTACATTTCTCAGCCCCTTTATTATTTAGGAATATAACTCCAATATTCTAAAAATAATAAAACATTTGGTGAACTTGACTTCAAATTTTTGCACAAAAACCCTAGAAACCATAAGGTAAATTATTTTTGATTTTTCGATATATTTTATTAATTTTACCTATATTTTAAAATCATAAATATAAAAATTAATTTAAAAATTATCAAATATTTTTTTAAAACCCTAGTTTTCATATACTAGGTCCTTTTTGCATACAAACACATTCCAAACACTAGGAAAAATATGTAGCTAATTTTAGAAATACTTTATGATTTTTGATAAATTTTTCAAGTAAAATTTTTAAAAAATTATATAAATTGATATAAATTTTTAAAAAATTATAATACTAATTTTCAAAATATTTTATTTTAAACCGTAGTTGCATTAACTAGCTCCCAATATTTTCCTAGTAATTTCCTAATCATTTTCTAAATTTTTAGTTGCATATTAAAATTTAAAAATCACTTCAAATTATAAAATTTCCAAGTAATTTTCAAAAATTCATTCAAAAATCCCTAGATTCATATAATAACACCTATTTTCTTCTTGAGGTATCACCTTACATCCATAATAAAATTGTAAAAATGTTATTTTTTTATTTACAAACTTTTCTTACATTTCTTAAAAATAATAAGGAAACAATAATGGGCTCTATCATGTACATGAATGATGAAGTCTATTATATGCTAGAACAAAGATTCATCCTTTGAATTTCATTCTTATGTTTCATTATATGTTATGATATTACAAAATTCATTACCAAATATGCACAAAATTTCAAAATTCTTTTTGCATATTTTATTTTGCTCATGCAAAATAATTTTAAAGTCTACTTTTTCCAAACATGTTAGAAATGTCATGCTACAAGTCAAAATTTTCTATGCATTAGTTAAAAATTCCATTTTCTCTATACTTTTGTCTCTATCTCTCATATGGAAAAATTTATAGGTTTATTATGCTAAACACATTATTCATATCATAACACATGTCAAAATTCTTTATGAATCAATGCATAGTTCCATACTCTCTATCCCTTATTTTCTATCTCTCATGTGGAAAGTTCTCTATAATCATACTGCAATCCAATGTATAACTCTAATTACATGCATTTTAGCCTATATCATAGTTTTTACTTAAATATATATTTTTCTTTGGCTACTCTTGTTTCAATGTCATATTTCATGCAAAGGAAAGAAATCCCTTCTCTTCCTCTCCCTCAAGAGGGTCATAGATACTTTCCCTCTAACTAGGTCCATGTTATCACTACTCCAAAAGATAAGGTAGCCTATATTGTTGTTATTGATGCATACATTTATCCTATAATTTCTTCAAACTATCTTCAACATATGTGCTTACATGTTCAATTGAAAGCAACTACGGTTTGTACTTGTGAGACTCTAAGGAATCAAATCACTAGTATGATCAAGATAATTTCAGATTTACAAACATAGAATAATCTATTACATGAAAAGATCACAACATTTGCAAATCAGATTCTAATACAAAAACCTCAAAGGCACCCTAGTGTCAATCATGTATATGCACCTTCACCTAGTCAATTCATTGTAAGAAATGTTACATATCAAAACATGAAATCACAACAAAGTAAATATATAACTAGTGATTTGAAAAGAATTCAAATGTCACATAAGATTTCAAGTGAGGTACGAAGGTATATGATTAAATCTAAGTTGATCAAATTACCTCATATACATCTAGTTAGAAGATCTAGATATTAGTGCCCATATCATAGAATGCATGGGCATCACATAGATTCATGTTTTACATTAAAATAACATATATAATAGATAATTACTAGTAAGGACCCTACATAAAGTAAACCAGTCAAGTAATCCATAGTGACATAAGAACACATTCACAAAGGGTCAAATTTAGAAACAATACAAAATTGGTTACCAACACATAACTCAAAACAACAAAAGATCAAAAACCAAAATCAGAGAAATAAACAATACCACAAGCACAAGTAAATCATGAAAAAGCATACACACCTACCTCTCCAAAATGAGGCTCAAATTTAAATGAAGTATTGGTTTGGTCAAAAATATGTAAAAAGGTTTAATTATCAAGGTCAAGGGTTGGGAAAGTAGGCTCAAGGCATCACTACTCCTATTCTAGAAGTTGATAATGTTTGTCACCAAGGTTTGGGATTTATTAAACATCCTAAGGTAAATCATTCATAGACATAATTTATAAAAGAAAAAAATATAGATATAACTAAAGTCAACACGAACATTCCATTGGTTCAAAATCAACATGATAATAATGAGTGGAACAATATAGGTTATTATGATTTCCAAGATATCAATAATCAATTTCAATATCCAGATTCATATTCATATAAATTCCCTCATGCTTCACAATCACACATGATTCCTTTATTTAATATAGGACACCATGATAGGGAGTCTCTCATGAGACTCATCGGTTAGTTTCATCTCATCTCAGCCTTACTTATACATAATTTGTTTTTGGTTACTTATACATAGTTTATTAGTATTTATTTTACATAATATCCTTATGATTGATTTTACATAACACTTAAAATTCAAAAACATTCAAAAATTTCCAAAAACACCAAAAACATTTTTGATTTTATGCATGATCCAGTTTTACATTACTATTATCATGTTAAGACTTATAGTTGTTATTTCATGCTATTGTATGTTGATTTATCTTACCATGCTTCACTTGATCTTATTTGAGTGTGCACAGTGACATCTAGCTCTTTGATTGCTTCACTCTACCCATCAAGGGGGAGTTTCTACTTCTACATTTAAGACACACATTGATATGCATACCCACTGGGGGCATCTTCTACATGACTACACCATCCAGGTTATGTCATTCCCACACTATGCACTCTAAGTTATCATACTGATGCATATTACTTACTAGATTACATAAATTACTACATTGACATTTCACTACTACCTATCACTTGTGTATTTCTTAGCATATACCTAGTCTTGTGCTACACATGTTTTGTATACTTTCACATTTTCTTTGATAAGTTACATGTGTTTGTATCTTCCAATTATTAATCTTCTATTAATTCCTTAATTAATGTAGCTTGTGTGATTGCATTTTTAGTTCTTGATTGTCTTCTATTTATGCCTTAGGACATTTTCCAATGTCTTTTTCCTATATTCATGTGTGTGCCTTAGGAAATATACTAATGTCCTTTATTTTTAATCTTTTATGTGCTTGTGGAATTCATTCCAACGTTAATTCTTCCACTTATATGTGTATGTGGAATTTGAACATGCCTTCCATACTTGTCTTCTAGTTTGAGTGACATGTGTCCATGTCCCTTGTTTGTGTGGCCCCTTATCCACCCTTGTATGCTTATTGATTCAGATGCTTGTTTGCTCATTTTATTTTCAATATGTGAAATTTCATGATTCCAATCGTGTATTTATCTTGATTTTTGGATGTTGTGATGGACATCATGCTCCATCCCTCCATGTTTACTAACAAATTAACAAACTAAAAACTAATATGATAGATTACCAATCTAGTATAGTAACTTGTCCATGCACTCACATTGGTATATCTATCTAGGCATACTATTATTGATATAAAAATCTATCAATTCAATTATTGATATATCTTGAAATATCTTGTCAAATACTCAATGTTCTATCTTGCATCTATATAGTTTAACACACTTGGAGGACTCTTTTCTTGTGAGGGAGGTAATTACAAGTTTATCATTCCTACCCTTAGAAGAGGGGGCATCAAATAAGGGTTTTTTATAGAGATAAAACCTCCTCAAAATTAAAATAGCAACATTTATAACACTTAGTATAGAATCCAGAGGTCAAACTAGTCAAACCAGAGAAGAAAAATAGTGATAGTTTTAGATCAGTAGTTAGTTTTCACATCAAACAATAACACTAAAAATGGATAGTAGCACCAAAAATAGGGGTGTCCACATCTTATACCTACTATAAAATTAGGAAAAAACTCAAAAGTTTCTATAAATAGGCAAAAAAATTAGTTTAGGGATAGTTTTTACACTTCCAAATCAATCAAATTCAGCAATTTTAGTACAATTTTCTCAAAGAATCTAGATATAGGGGAGTTATCTTGTGCAGCATGATGGTTCTTGATTTTAATTTAGATGAGGTAGTTGGAATAACATTCATATCAAAATCCATGTTTTAGACATCAATGATTAGGGTCAATGTGTGCAGCACATTAAACTTCTTTTATTTCTAAATTTTGTTTATACTTGGGCATTCTTATCAGTTACATGCCTTACTCCATCTACAAGTGGTTGTCATCATATTTGAGTTAAAATTTCATATAATTTTAGATTTTTGAGTACCTGAGTTCTTGAGTTGGCTTTCACATAAGCATTTTCATCAGTTTTAGAGAGGATTTCATACAATCCTAACCTCCATCTTTTGAAATGGCCAAGAGTGGCCTAGTTTATAGTACACATTTAGGATATCCATGCCACATTGTTAGATTTATAACACATCTATGGGATCCACAAGCCATCTCATATGAAATATATTATATAATTTAATTAATGTATAGCTTCATTTCATGTGTAAATGATGGAGCCAAAGGTCTAGCTAACCTTTGTATTCTTTAGCCACCTATTTAGAGGGATTAGACACATAATCTAGACATTGATTAGCATATGCATGATACATTAACTTCACATAGTTGGTGATGATGGAGCCAAAGGGATAGCCTTTTCATTCTTGATCCACTTTTTATGGAATTGAGCACTCAACTCTATTCATGATATTACTCTTGATTCAACACATACTCACCATCATCCAACACATTCTAGTATCATAATAGGTTTTGTATTGGTTCATGTACCTAGTGAGGTGTATTCATTCATTTCTCTTCCTTTTACTTAGCTCTTGTACATTTTTAGCTTAGATATAGTGTGTCTAGTAAGAACTAATCTACTTTATGTTTTCATCATGGATTCATAATTCATAATATGCTCTCTCTATGCACATCCAACACCACAAATCTTCATGAGCTTCACCCTTACATGTAAGTTTAGGTATGCTTCTTATTTTCCTTTATCATAGTATTTCACTTTGTTGAGTCACCATAATAAAGGGAGGGGGGGAATTGTAGTCATGTAAACAAAAAAATTGTACAAATTTAGTATGGTTAAGACACCTAATCCATAGGTCCTCCTATTGGCTCACACAACACTTTTAGGCTACTTATTTCACTAATTCCTAGTCATCTAAAGCTTTTTGGAGTTAGCCCTTTTATACCTAGGTAGCCTTTTTAGGCTTGGATCCATCCCCTGAGGGAAACAATGCTCAAATAGGATAGGAGTGATGAAAACTAGGGTGTCCTTTTTTTGGTGTTATTTTCCAAGTTCACTTTTACCTCTAATGGTCAAATTCTTTCAGTTCTTTATATTTTTCCTTGTCAACCTCACATGAATTCATTTAACCCATGATCATTAGTTTCCTTATAAAATGTCATTAAAATTACATTTATAAGGGTTAACACTCATTTTCAAGAGAGACAAAATAATATAAGTACACACAATAACTCCTCCTTATTCTTTACATATAGCCTTCCAATATTATTCAAAGCCTAGTCAAGTCAATGCATAAATCCCTAACCAACTAAAGCACATCCAATTTTGCATTATATTTGAGTTGATCATACACAAATTACACCAAGCACTTTAATGGGAGAACTACATTATCTTGATCTCTCTTCAGAGTATTGGTATGTAGGCAATGTGCCCACACACAAGGTGTGAAGTACATCAAACATTTCCTTTACACACTAACCCCTTCTCTCTCTTTCTTATGTTTGCATTCAAGTTAAATCACTAGGAGATCCTAATAATTTTTAATATTAAAACAATCACACAATGAGATCCATGAGGTTCCAAACCCTAAAATTTAAGTGACAAGGTAACACAAGCATTCCAAATAAAATCTAGAAAGCTTTTAGCCTTAGGCCAAAAATTCTAAAATATGATTATAGTGCTGGACAATAGGGTGTATTATTTTTGGTGATCATATATAATCAAGAAACAAATTAAAAATACCTATTTTTCACTATTTCATAGTCCCACTTATCTAGTATCAGACCTTGTCTCAGTTTAGATTAGTAGGAATAAGCTAAGTTCTTATTTCTCTCACTTCTTACTATATTTAGAAAAGGTAAAGATCCAATATTTTTAGACCAATTAGTAGGATAATTATTACATATTTATTTAATTATTTATATTTCTTATCCCATTTATTATTTAGGAATATAATTCTAATATTTTGAAAATAATAAAACACTAGGGTTTATGAACAATCACATGGAAGTGACCCTAGTAGACCCCTTTAAGCACTTTATCCATATTATAATGAATTAAAACCTAATAATATATTACAAAAATGTATTTTACACATTTTATAATTCTTTATTCCTCACATTTTGTTAATAACATGTGAATTTTCTTCACTTTTGCATGCAAGCATGTGGGTCATTTAGACCTTCTAGGCCTAATTAGGCTCCTTAATTAAGTTTAATTTTTATTGGTATCTATTGATAAAATTTGACATATGTATAAGGTTTTAAGAATTTTTTTTATCTCCCACTTTCTTATTAATATCCTTAAGTCTTAAAATTGACTAAAGAGAATGCATATTCTCCTCACAATCTTGAAAATAGACATGTAGGCATCTTCTAGGTTTAAGACCTATTTCAAACATGTTCTTTGAAGAAAACACTCTCACAAAAAAATATTAGATGATATTAATGTTAGAATGGAAAATTTATTATTTTATTTAGGTTAACATTTCCTTGGGGTATCAAAACACTTCCTTTCTTTAAATGTTTTTCTCTCTTGGTCAAGAATAAGGATGTATAAGTTTGCAGACCTATAGGTCTACATTACTCTTTATTCAGGTTAGTGTTAAAATTACCTTGAGTCTCTAATGTATTAAAATAATCCATATACCTTATTTTACTATTTATAATTTTGAACTCATACCTAATACATATAAAATGTCTCTAAGCATTTATCTTTGCATATACATTCATGTAGGTCTTCATTTAGGCCTCTTAGTTCTTCTACTAGGTTTTGCCATATTTGGGCTCATTTTATTATTAGTGATATTTTTAGACAATATGAATTCATTTTTCATGATCATATTTTTTTATTTTAGTGATCTAAATTTATCTTGAACAAGATGAACATAAAGGCACCATTATTCACCTAATTCTTTAACAGGCCTAAAACACTTTCCAATCAAAGAAGTTTGGTTCTTTATGACCCACATTTGAAAAAAGTGTATTAAATTTTACTAAAAATTATTACATGAATTTCAAACCTTATTTATTTATTTCTCATCCCAGATTAAAAACAAATCCTTATCTTTCACTAGCTCATCTTGTATGTATAGGCTTGCAACCATGGAATGCCTCACATAGGGTATACATGTTTGTAATTTGAGACTTTTAATTAGGTATGAGATTTATTTATGACCTTTTATAACATTTAATGTTAATACATAAAATATTTCAACTTCCAAACATTCTTCCATGAGTTATTTTCATGCAAAACATATAACTACACTTTGTGGCATGCTTGTTATTCTCAACACACTATCTCTTCATTAGTTTTTTAAGAAATTAGTATTAAAATATTATGGAGACTTTTAATAAGGAAAAAAAAACATTATATTATGCATTCAATAAGTCATTTACACTCTCTAATGCAGCCATTTGGTGTTAACATTAATATAAAGGTTTTCAGAACTATAAGTTCACAATCTTCTCCTTACCCTAAGCTTGAAGAAAGACACTAGAGACATGAATCCAATGGTTGGTAACTTAAAAATCATTTAGAATAATATTAAATGATTATCTAAATTTTGTACATATCCTTGAAGGATCTTGATTAATGAAAAGACTTTCATATTTGATTAGGGTTACTCCACCATGGTAGCTAGTTCAAACAACCTAATTGTATATTTACAACTCTATATCCTCATTGAAATTTCATGTATCCAATAGTGCCTATAAAATTATGATGAGTATTTATGAGGTTGTATCATATGTAAAACATCTCATTTAATCTATTGAATGCACCCAAAACACCATATAACTCTTATAACTTGATTGTGGTGTTCAAACTAGCAAAGACTATTGATAATACACTAAACATGAACATGAGGAATACTAAATTAAATTTATATTTCATGGGTCAAGGAGTATTAAATAAATCATCCCCAATAATTTTCATGCATTAATATGGATTCAAAACTTTGAATTTAAAGAAAAAATCCATAAAGTGAAATAAAAAATAGGGTCCCCTCCTATGTCCAAGATATTGGTCTCTAAATTTATTTCTCCTCAAAGTACCATTCACAAATTGGTTACCCTTTCCTTACTGTCAAGAACCTCAATGGAGTAAAGGATAGTTTTTTTTTTGCATATTTTGACACTTCACCTCCACTTTTTACATGGATTTGGGTCTAAGAAGACCATGGGGATATATATAATAGGCTTTACCTTCCCAAACATCATTAACCCTCTACAAAATACCTCCAAAAACATGTTTCTTCAAGAATATGGTTATTCTACCTTTTGAAATTGCTTGAGATGAATTACTAGGTGATCTTAAAGCTACTATTAACCTACACAAAAGTGTGACAATGTTATACAACTATTACAATCTTATTTTACCCTAAAACCTTATGATTATCTCCTTTTGAATGTTATAAAATGATGGTGTATTAGTTACAAATAGGTTCCAACATTGGGAAAGTAGTGTCAAGATCATTTGGAGGAGATGCATGGTCAAGTACACGTATTGTGACATTAACCAAGTGTTAAATGACATAAAGGATCCTTTTTCATATTTATAAAAACATTAGACCTTCCTTTTTAATGATCCTTTTAAAGAATGATCTTAAAAAATTAAAATAAGAATTATAATACAATATAAATAAACCTTAAACTTTAAAAAATACCTTAACCTTGTCAAAATGCTTAAAAGTCCAATGTTACCATCTTATTGTATTTTATCATTAATCCACTTGCTCAGATTATAACACATATTCCTAAAAGGGCCATGACATTTCTTATTCCTTTACCATGCTTTAAACTTAACCTTGATATCATAATCAATACTTAAATTTATCTTACCTTAGATAATTATGAACACATAATTAAGACCATGAATAATGATCAATACATGACAAGACAAACTGACTTTCATTAGATACTAACTAGACCATCCTAAATAAACTTTTAGGTTTCCAAGGAAGACACACTACCTATCATCCTAGATCATTAAATGACTAATACAAGACCTTCATAATGAATATCAACAAAGTTTTGAATGATACACATTTATGTTGGCCAAGTTTTTGCTAACATCTTTGGACACTTCATGGGATTACATGATTGTTATGAATCTAGACTAGTTACCTTATACCTCCATTGGGATATAGATTAATCAATGTTTCTAACTAAAACTAAAAACCTATACAAAATCACAACAAAAACCTAAACATAAAAATGATACAATAAACAAACACACCCATGTGGTAAAAGCACTTAGTAGAAGGGAAAGACAAACCACATTATAAAACCAACATGTGTCATATACACATAGGAAAAAAACCACTAACCTATTATAAACAAATCCTTGAAACATGTTTGAGGTGATATAAAATCTCCTTGAACTCAACCATGATCAAAACCAAGGTTTTCAGAATCCTTACTACTCCATGAGAATAAACCAAGATAGGATTAGTGTTTATCAATGATAAATTGCTCACTAGGGTGATATAGTGGCTTACCATTCTTGAAATCCCTGTTAGCTACAAGTATATCATTTGAATTCCCTATAAATGTTTCATTTATAGATCTTTGAAGCTTTTTTGACATTGTAGTTTGCTTAATATTTCTTATACCCACTTTGTATTTCCAAATCTACTTATTAGGGATCATAAGGTTCTTCACAATCTCAAATACTTTTAACTATTATGAGGTAAGTGTCTAGACTGAACAAGATTGAATTGTTTTTTATAAACACATCTACAAGTTGATTAGGATCATTTTAGTGTCTATACTACTCATTAATCTCATAAACATCTATCTTGACTTGATCATGTTCTCTCAGGGTTACTTTCCACTTGATAGGGATTTCATACTCTTTTCTATGCTCATTATACCTATCATTGACCTCATCACCACTTCTATACCTCTTCTGAGGAGGTTATGGCCCAATTACCTCTTCACACTCCTACATTATGGCATATTAATGCTACCACATGCCATCAAACCCTCCTCGAGTCTCATGTTCATAGATTTATTCTTCTTTAGTAGGTTTAAATTCATTCTCTTTATGGATACCATACTTCACTATATCTATAAAATCATCTTCCATATGAAATAGATAATTTCCTAATATAGCCTTTTGATAAGTGTTATCAAAACTTACTTTAGTAAGTTCATCATATTATTCATGAATAATGTATATACCCATTCATGTATATTCTATGAGTTTGTATGGATAAAAGTCATAATGTTCAATGACCTACTCATAAAGGAAGAGTTAAGATACACCATAAAGGTAATAAGTTAATTCTTGATCAATATGAAAGTCCTATTAATCAAGAATGTTACAATTAACATTTCGGGATTTCAGCATATAAGGTTTTATGTGAAACTTAATTTGGGGATTTAGGAATATAATATTTTATGTGAAACCTAACCATTGGTTTAGATTGAATTTTGACACTATTACCATATTTAGTCTTAAACACTATGTGTTTCTATGCAAAATTGCTTTCTACATTCAAAGAAGAAATAAGAAACTGAAATAAAAGGGTCAAGGCTAGAAGTACCTGATAAAGTTGAGTGCACCGAAATCAGACGTTGGAAGATTCTCCTCTTTGGCTGTGGAGGAATGACACCTGCGAAAAAGAGACTAAAACACGAAAGATGTTAGTCAAAGATATGGTGGGTTGTCAGGCGAACGCCCGATCCCGAAAGTACGAAGACTCCCTAAAAGGATATCAACCCACTGATAAAAAGCGTAATGTTGGATGAAAGTAGATAAAAAGATGAAATGACAGAAATAAATAACAGAAAATAAAATGCGTACCTGATAAGCGGCACTATTCTGCACAGTCGCCGGCGTCGGTCTCTGTGGTGCCGGCGTCGGTCAAGGATAGTGCCGACGTCGGTTGAGGTGCCGTCGTCGGTCAGGGAAGTGACTGGCGTCGGTCGGGGCAGGTTCTGAACAGAGGTCTGGGAAAGTTGCAGAAGGTCTTAACAGGGTCGGGACAAGATTTTAGACAAAGTCGGGACGGGGTTTTTGGTCGAGTCTGGGGGTTTGAAGCTTTAGGATGGCAGAAATAGGGAATAAATAATCAGAAAAAAAATGAAAATAAACACAGAAGATACTTACCTGTCAGACGCCGTGATGAAAGCGATAGTCGAAGTTCTTGTGCAGTGCTGGAAGAACGAACGCTGGAGTTGGTGGATGCTGGAGTTGATGGATGCTGGAGTTCGAACGCTAGAGAGCCTGTAGATGTCAAAAAAAATGGGAGCCAAATTGACTGATTGGGGAGGGGAGATTAAGGCCCAGGGACGGTTTTGAGAGACGGTTCGATAACCGTTTCGGGAAACTGATCGGGAACCGAATGGTAATTGATAACGGATAACGGGATGGTGACCGACGTCGGCAGGATTGCCGACGTCGGCCGATAAGTGACCGACGTCGGTGACATCGGCCGGGTAAAGACCGTCGTCGGCAGATGCGTAATGAGGATAGAGTCTAGCTTTTAGTTCTCTGCTCATTGTTACATGCTGCCAGGGTCAAGGTTGGTGGAACAAGTGATCGACAAGGGTTAAATAAGCGAAGAAGAATAAGACGGAGAATGACCAGGGGAGTCGACACGATTTCGGTGTCTACATTTGCCCCTTTTTGTCTTGTTGGTTGTTCTGACGAACTGCAAGACAAAAATAGGAGTGAGTGCCCCAGGTGAGGGATAAGGTTGATTTCGTCTTGTTGGTTATTCGAATGAACTGCAAGACAAAAATAGGAAGCGGATAGGTTGCCCCGATTAAGGATAAGGTATTCCCCCTCAAAGCAGGAGTCGAGGGAAGGGAACCGAGAATCGGGTGCTGATTTGACAAAGAGTGGATGAAAAAGGGGGGAGGGTGAATGCTGCAAAAGTCGTGATTGCGCGCATACCACTGCATGAGATGGCCAGGTCAAAAGTGTCGCAGGTCAAGGGTCGAGGAGTGCCAAAATCGAAGTAACCGGGCCCCAGCATTTAGTCGTCTGCTGATCGGGTCACTCAATCTAAGCTGAAGCTCCAAATGGTCATCGTGTTCCAGGTATCCCGGGCTCAGGAAGTGCTCCTAGAAACACGAAAAAGCCACAAGTAGTGCGGATCAACCGGTTTGCGATCCTATACTTGTGAGGGTCCAAAAAAGGTCTGCGCACAATTTTGCTAACCAGTCATGAGGTAGCATACATGCAAAAACAACCAAGGCAATAATGTCTTGGAAGTAGTCGAGGTCAGCGGAGATAGGCATGATCTCCAATGGTTGGTGGTCGAGGGGAGGAATGGACGAAAGAATGTGGCCGAGCTAACCCCAGAAGACCCCATGTCAACTGAGTGCTGCCTACATAGCCCTGGTGATAGGGCCTTAGGCCAATGTAGTTCTCCCTAAAAGGGAGGGAGGGTCAAAGGGATAAAATGGGTCATGGTCAAGGACAAGATTATGGTTAAAAGAAGGAAAGAAGGTTTGTCCATCAGAGAGACGAACAAACGAGAATGGTCGAGCTAACCTCAGAAGACCCCATGTCAACTGAGTGCTGCCTACATAGCCCTGGTGATAGGGCCTCAGACCAATGTAGTTCAGACCAAGCGTCCAAGTGGTAGACAGGTGGTTAAAATGGTTGATAGATTGGTCGATGATTGGATGAAATGATGAGGAAAAAAAAGATGTTGCAGCCTTTTCCAAATGGTGTATTATGCAACATTGGTTGAGGGGTTTTTCATCCCTAGCAATATTCCATAGTCGTGATGGATGTATGCTAAAAATGAATTGAGGTTTATTTATGTTTCAGCAAGTATTGGTTTATGCTGAACATAAATTGTGGCGGGTCGATAGTTTCTATGTGTATTGGTGTCCATAGAAACTAGGGTGAATAGGCTAGGTCAGGTTGATGGTTTGAAAAGAGAGTTGAGTTGAGTCGATTGACAAGTGATGAAGGTGAATGTGACTAAAGTGTAGAAGAAGTGAAAAGCATATTGCTCTTTCATTGACAAGGACCAAAAGATAGCATAGATAGGGGTTATGAGAACCAAGAGCCCCATTCATGCGTGACGTCGTTGACTGTGGTTATGTTAGAGCGGTAATCGAATCACTTAGACATTAAAGTGAGCTTGAAGTCCCTTGAGCAGGTGATAGGAGGAGGAAGAAGGGTAACCCATTTTAAGAGCAAAGATAACGATGCCCCTTTTTATAGGAGACCCTGAGACAACTACAAGCCAAGTCCGTGACTTATTCAATTTTTTTTTTTTTTTTTTTTTTTTTTTTAGCGCAGACTGATCAATGCGGGAAGCCTGCATAGAGATGTCATTTGTTTGGTGGTCAGGTTGTGAAGCTGATCAATGCGGGAAGCTTCTAAAATAATGTTGTTTATTGCCAGATTAGTCATAGCCATCCTTCAAGGGAGTGGTCTAGATTTTTGTTTAATAAAAGGGCTTTTGAATAGCTGTCCTTCGAGGGAGCAGTCTATTTATTACAGCAATGATAGTACAGCTGTCCTTCGAGGGAGCAGTCTGTTTGTTTGATTTTGATATTGATATAGTGACCATGGATATTGTGACATCTTGATTTGTTTTGATAGAAATGTGAGTCATGGACAAGATTATAGAAGTTCAAGGACTCCCTTTTATGAGGACAAAGCATCCATACCGCATAAAAGGGTTATAGGAATTGTTAAGAGGAATAGGGTTGAAAGGAGGTAGGATTAAGAGGACGGGGATTGCTGAAGGGACGAGCTCAAGTTAAGTGTCAAGTGGACGAATACTCGACTAGCAATAGAACAGTCGCAAATGCAACGCATTAAGAGGCTCAGGTTCTGGGCGTCCATCAAGAGAAGACAGACGATAAGTCCCTGATCCATACTTGTGCGTGATAATAAAAGGTCCGAGCCAATTAGGAGCAAACTTGCCTCATTTACTTCGCTCCATATTGGTCACGTGTTGATTCTCTTTGAGGACGAGGTCTCCGATGTTGAAATCTCGTTCTCGCAGATTTTTGTCATAGGTGTGTTTGATGCGACGTTGATAGACATGGAGATGATTAAGGGCAGCAAGACGGCGTTCGTCAAGTAACTCAAGTTGAGCTAAGTGATCTTGACGAAAGTCATCGTTGGAAAGGATATCATGTAGAGAAATGCGGAGAGACGGGATCTGTACTTCGAGAGGTAAGACAACCTCTGTTCCATACACGAGAGAAAAAGGAGTAGCACCCGTAGAGGTTCGGATGCTAGTGCGGTAGGCCCATAAAGCGAAGGGAATGTGAATGTGCCAATCCCTGCCTATGTCACTGACCACTTTCATGAGAATTTTGGTGAGAATTTTGTTGGAAGCCTCGGCCTGCCCATTTGCTTGAGGGTAGTAAGGCGAAGAGAAACTAAGTTTGATGTCGAAGGAGTCGCATAGCTTTTGGACAGTTTTGTTTTTAAAGGACTTGCCGTTATCGGTGATGATTTTATGAGGGACACCGAAACGACAGATGATGTGGGTGTTGATGAAGTCGACGATCTTGTCGGTTTTTATGAAAACGAGAGGAATGGCTTCCAGCCACTTGGTGAAATATTCAGTGGCTGTGATGATGGATTGATGATGAAGAGACGAATGAGGATTAATCTCACCGATGAGATCTAAACCCCATTGAGAAAAAGGCCAGAAATCCTGAGCAATTTGTAAGGCGTGACTGGGGAGATGAAGCAAGTTAGAGTGCTGCTGACACTTGATGCAATGCCGAACATAGTCGCTACAGTCTTGATGAAGGGTAGGCCAATAATAGCCCAAACGAAGGATGCGCTTGGCAACCGAATTCCCACTGAAATGTCCGCCACAAATCCCGTCGTGGACTTGTTGAATGGCTTGAGATGCTTCAGTGGAGGTGAGACAGCAAAGAAGGAGGCCGTCGAAGCCTCGCTTATAGAGAAGACCCCCTAGCATGGTATAGCGAGCAGTACGCTTGATAAAAGCTCGTCGTGCATTATTAGAGAGGTTGGGAGGAATGACAGAGAAAGATAAGAAGTCCACAAGTTGCTTATACCAAGCATCTTGTGGGCTTGGGTCTATAGTGTTGACATGATGAATGTGAGGAGAGATATATGAAGGCAACGGCACACGACGCACCGTGACAAAAAGTCTGGATGCAGATGAGGAAGATGGGATATGGGAAGCGAGAGAAGCCATAGTGTCAGCAAACTTATTCGTGGATCGAGGAACAGTCTGTAGGAGGAAATGGTCGAAAGATGCAAGGAGAAAGTCAGCACGGTTTTTGTACCTTTGCAAAATGTCATTTTTACAGAGGTATGAACCGTTGACCTGATTGACGACGAGCTGCGAGTCGCCGAAGATGTTGATGGACTTGATGCTGAGAGAGAGGGCGGTCTGAAGTCCCAAAATTAAGGCCTCATATTCGGCCATATTATTGGTACAATCAAAGTCGAGCTTAAAAGATAGAGGCATGGGCTCTCCTTCGAATGGAATGAGAATAACCCCAGCACCTCCACCTAGTTGGCATTTGGAACCGTCAAAAAACATAGTCATCTGATAGGTGGTGTCATCGGAGGAAAGTGTAGTGATAGACTCATCAGGGAATTCACACTGCGAAGGTTGATTGTCAAGAAGAGGGGCATCTGCTAGTTGATCAGCGATGGTTTGCCCCTTGATAGATTTCTGCTGGATGAATTCGAGATCGAACTCAGCAAGCAGCATGAGCCACCGAGCCATACGTTGATTCTGATATGGCTTGGAGTGCATATACTTGAGAGGGTCGGTGTGGGTGATGACAAAGGTTTTGTGACTAAGAAGATAGTGGCGAAGCTTAGTAGCAGTAAAGACTAACGCCAAACAGAGTTTCTCGATATGGGTATACCGAGTTTCATAGTCGACCAGTGTTCGGCTGATGTAATAGACGGCTTGCTCACGGTGATGCTCGTCTCGGTGCGCGATCATGGCACCTAATGAATGGTGAGTGGCTGAGATATAAAGGTAGAAGGGTTGGTCGTCTTTAGGTGGAATGAGGACTGGTGGAGAGACCAGATAGCATTTTAAGGCTTCAAAAGCCTCTTGACAGTCCTTATCCCATGTAAAAATGACGTCCTTCTTAAGGAGATGATGAAAAGGTTGACAGCGGTCTGAAAGCTGTGAGATGAAACGGCGAATGGACTGGAGCTTGCCTTGCAAACTGCGAAGTTGCTTGAAATTAGTCGGGGGAGGCATTTCGAGAATAGCGCGAATCTTAGCGGGATCTATCTCGATGCCACGGAAGGAAACAATGAAGCCGAGAAGCTTGCCAGAGAGGACCCCAAAAACACATTTCTTAGGGTTAAGATGGACATGGTATTGAAGAAGACGAGAAAAGATGATGTTGAGAATGGTCAGATGGTCACGGCGAAGCTTGGATTTGCTGAGCAGGTCATCCACATAGTCCTCCATGATTTTGTGGAGGAGATCGTGGAAAATGTAGGTCATGGCGCGCTGATAAGTGGCGCCTGCGTTTTTCAAGCCGAAAGGCATGACTCGATAGCAGAAAGTCCCCCATGGGGTGATGAAAGTAGTCTTGTGGTGATCTTTCGGAGCGATCAGGATTTGATTATATCCTGAAAACCCGTCCATAAGAGATAACATCTCATGGCTGGCCGTAAGATCAACAAGCTGGTCGATGTTAGGAAGAGGAAAGTCGTCTTTGGGACAGGCTAGGTTGAGGTCGCGACAGTCTGTGCAGATTCGAATCCCCCCAGTTGACTTGGTGACTGGGACGATGTTAGAGACCCACTGTGGATAGTCGATGGGCTGGATGAAGGAGACAGAAAGGAGGCGCTGAAGCTCCTCTTTAACAAGGAGGGCAACGCGAGGATGCATCTTTTGAAGCTTTTGCCTGACAGGCTTAGCCTCTGGTTTGGTGACAATGTTATGGGTAATGATGGTGGGGTCGATGCCAGGCATATCACTGTAAGTCCAGGCAAAGGCCTTGCTATGGTCGGAGAGGAAATGGGTATAGTCAAGCTGCTCCTGAGCGTCTAAAGATTGGCCAATCTTTAAGACATGAGGAACATCAGAAGAAGGAAGGTTGATGTCAATGGTTGATTCATTTAACATAACCTGGGTCTCAGAAGGGAGGGAGCGCTGGATAAAAGAATCATCAGCACCCATGTAAGAAAGAATGGCGTCATCGTCAATGCAATGAACAGTGTGGATGGTTGCCGACTCATCTTCGATCATGCTGGGAAGAATGAGAGGGAGAGATTTGGACACCCCATTGAGCTGATAAGTCAAGGGGTCTAGGCGGATGGTGTTTATGGAAAAAAAAACTAGGAGGAATGGAAACCACTGACTCCGTAGGTGAAGGTGGCGAAATAGGTGAGTGTGGAGGAGATTGGTCAAGGATTGGTTCAGGATAAAGGTCTACAGGGTCTTGAGTGGGGTCGTGATATCCCAGACCATACTATTTCTTGGCGTCGTCATCATTGAGCGGTTGGATAGGCTGATGGGAGCCCTACTCATAGCGTCTGAAACCAAAACCCTTCCATGCACACCTGTAAAGGTAAGTGTGTGCAAAGGCGGGGTTGCCAAGAAATGAGAAATCTGATGTGAAAGGTTAAGGTGGAGAAAGAGGATTACCGTCAGTAGGAGCTTGATTAAGCCCTCCATAGACGAGGTTGGTGCGGAGGTGAGGGGGACCATAAGGTATGATCATCCCTATCCGATGGTCGTAGGTGGGGCTGTGATGAAGGCGTCCATACTCTTGTGGAGTTTGGAACATGTCTAAAGCCAGCAAGCGATATTCTCCCAATGAAAGTCTTTGGAAGACGTCTTCCATGGGGTCTGTGGTTGTCGCTTGAAGGGGAGGTGTAAGGGCGACCGCCTGTTGCGAACTGGTTGAAGCTTTCGCAGATGGAGGCAGTGCCGGGGTTAACGGCTTGATAGGAATGAGGACATCGTTTGGACGGTAGGTGGTGTTGCATGTTTTGAAAGGCGAAGGGTCAGCGGGAATGGTGTGGACTTGTCCGTCATGCTCAAACTTCACACAACGGTGCAGGGTGGAGGGGACACAGGACATAGCGCGGATCCAGGGTCGGCCCAATAAGATGTTGTATTGGAACTCTCCTTCGATGATGTAGAAGAGCTCCGGGACTATGCGTGGACCTACGCGAATATGAAGGATGACTGTGCCAATGGTCGTGGCAGTAGTGTCATTGAAAGAGCGCAAGATCGTGTCAGTTTTGGAGACGCAATTCTTGGGAAGAGCCAACTGATCAAAGGCATGGGTGGAGATGATGTTGATGCTAGCGCCTCCATCGATCATAATGCGTTTAATGCGTGTCCGATCGATGTAGGCAGTGATGAAGAGGGCGGCGTCCTGGTCTTCCGTGTTGGATGTGGGAATCTCAGAATCACTGAATGTTATGGAGGCAATAGGGGCTAAGGAGTGGACAAGGGCAGCAAGTGGTTGGGGGTCCTCAGGTTGGACCTCCGCTGCCTGCAGGGCTTGGATGAGGGCCTGACGATGTTGGGGTGAGGTTTGGATAAGATCATAGAGGGACATCTTCACAGGCATCTGGTGAAGCTGTTTCAACATGGAGTCGTGGATTGGTCCAGAAGAAGAAGAAGAAGAGGAGGGTTGAGGCGCGCCAAGGATAGAAATCTTAGGCTTAGGTGGTTGAGGTGGATTGACAAAAGGGTAGGTCCAAAGAATGGCAGATTTTTCTTTTTGCCTTGTCCTTCTGTGACCTAGTGGTGATGTGAATGGCATTGATTTCAAAGATGGGAGGTGAAGATGATGAAGGGGTTGTAACTGGTTGATGAGATGTGGATGGATTTGAAGAGGTGGAAGGTTTATGAGGAGTCAGGGGGCGGTCGAAAGTGTCCTCAAAGAGAAGAGTGTCTTTCTCCAGATAACGGCGAATGACAGCCTTGAGGGCACATCAAGTCTCAGTGTCATGTCCTGGTGTATGATGATATAAACAAATCTTCATGTCGTCGAACCAGGAAGGTTTAGACCCGAGAGGTTGAAAGGGCTTGATGGGTGGAAGAGTTATGCTAGAAGTTTGCAAAAGTCGTTGCAAGATTAAAGAGTATGAACCCACTAAAGGATCCGTGCTCATTGATGTATGCGATGTTGGTGACTTTTGCTTGGGCGAAGTTGGAGGGGGTTTTCGTACCACCTTCTGGGTTGATGGTGCGATGACAGGTTGAGACGATACACTCTTCGTGAGAGGTATCACCCTTTTGGGAGAGGGTAAGCTAGTGGTCGGTAAAGGAAGCAAAGGAGGCAATCGGTTTTGATTAAAGGTTGGAGCGGGAAGGACTCTGGTTAAGGTTGAAGGATGCGGGCCCAAAATGGAGGGCAATGGTGAAGGAAGAGGAGGCGTTCGCCTCTGTGGTTTGGTAGTCTTTTGAGATTTAGGTTGAAGATTACTATTAGTTGAAGTCTGGGTTAAGTCCACTTTCACTTGTGGATGAGTGAGGGTGGAGAGGGGGCGAACGCCAAGCGATTTGATAGGTTTAGGCGGAGTAGATGAGGGTTTTGGTTTTGATGAGGTTGATGGAGATGTAGATGGTCTAGAGGCAGAAATCTGATTTTTGTTAATAGTCTTAGGAGGTTCCGCCATGGGAGGATTAGCAGCATGAGATGAGAGGGCCCGGGCTTGTTGAAGAGCTGTGAGACAGTCCCACAATCCCTGATGATCCACTTTCCTAGAAGGGAGAAGTTCGAGTCTCTCCACTAGTCGGGAAAATGGCTGAGAAGATGCGGGATGAAGTTTGGGCTCTTGAGAAGATGCCGATGGTTGTGGGACTGAAGGTGAGACGAATGTAGTAGTCTCGGGTCCAAAGCATGGTGAAGTTGTGACAGGTTCATGTTTGGTTGGAGACGAAGGAGAGATAGGTTCTTCTCTGGGTGGAGAAGAAACTGGAGAATGAAGCTCTTCAAGCGGGTAAAGGGCAGGGATGATAGTGCCCTCCACTTGTGGTCGAGGAGTAGGAAAGGTTGGGTCCTCCATGGGCAGCAAGAAGGAAGATGGTGAAACTGGCGGTGCTGGTAAGGTCGAGGCGTCCTCCAAAATGAGAGAAGTTGAGGGAGAACTAGCCGGAGAAAGAGGTTCGTCCACATGTGATGGACTGATGGATGAACTTACCTCTTGGGGTTGGTTAGAAATGAGGGGCGAGACCGTATTGACTGTTCGAATATTATGTTCATGGGTATTGTCAGTCAAGGTCTGGACGTTGTTTTGGGCTGGTGGATGATTAGGGAATGGTTGTTTGAAAATATCGATACCCTGATTAGGAGGGGCGTTAGGATTGTCGAGAATGAGGTCACCCTTTTCCAACATGTCTTGGACTATGTTTTTAAGGGTTTTACAGTTACCCGTGTCATGACCTTTAACACGGTGGTAGTTACAGAAGTCATTTTCCCTATACCACGCAGGGATGGCGCGTGAGGGATCAAATTGTGGTGGAGGTCGGATCTGAGGGAGATTGATGGCCCCTTGTTTGACGAGTTTTTCCAGCACAGACGTGTATGATTCTCCAAGTGGAGTAAACTGTCGCTGTATGTATCTCTGCTGAAATTAGCGAGTGGCGCTCATAGATTTGGATGGTTCAGATTGATTAGTTGAAGGCGAAGAGGAAGAAGATCTAACAACCACAGCATTTGCTGAAGTTTTAGATTTAGAATTGGACGAGGAAGGCTTAGAAGAGGGGTCATTGGTTTTGGAGTTGGGATTCTTACTCCGCAACTTGACTTTATTCTCCTCAACGGCACGTAACTCAAGTTTACGAGCCATCATGAAGGCTTCATCAAAAGTGCGGAAGGTTTGAACCCTCAAGGTAGAAGAAATATGTTTAGCGCAGGCTTGAGAGAAAAGTTCAATAAGCTCAGGCTGGGGTAAGGAAAATGAAAGTTGATTGATAAGGCCCCTCCACGGAGCGACGAAATCAGCAATGGATTCATCCTCAAACTGGCGGATAAAATAGAGGTCTGTGATGGAGACCTTCTTGGTGATATTGATGGAGAAATGATCGAGGAAGAGATGGGCCAGCTGAGTGAACGTGAGGATGGAATGGCTGGGAAGAGAGCTGTACCAGTCAAGTGCAGCACCCGAGAGAGACATGGGAAACGTGCGTAAGAGCAACGCATCGTCGTGGGCGATAAGGTAACAGGCGTGTCTGAATGCTCGTAAATGTTGTTGTGGGTCTTCCTTGCTCTGGAAACGAGAAAACTTAGGAAGTTCCCACTGGCTGGGATATGGTCTGATGGGGACGGAAGGATGGATGGGCTCGTTACAGATTTGTTCGTACGAGAGCGTATTGCGCGAGCCGGTAACGGAGGTCTCTAGGTTGGATATTTTATCCATCAGCATCTTGATAATATCTACTGATGGATTGGCGGGTGGAGCACCTCCTAGATTGTAAGGCGCTTGAAAGAGGCTGGAAGAGGTATACGACGTAGTCGGTTGTACCAATAAGGGTGCAACGTACGGATGACTAGTCGTAGGGACAGAAGAAGTGACTAAGGATGGTTGGATAGAAGACATGGCTAGGTTTGATGTGGTCATGGGAGGTTGACTAGAGGTAACATGGGCTAACGGATGGGTAGCCACCCTAGTGTTGATAGGAGTAAGGGTAGGCGGAATGGAGACGACCAAGTTTTGAAAGGGGGTAGAAAGTGGTTGAGTGGGTTGAGATTGATTGGGGGCCGAAACCCTGGTGAAAGTGGGCCCAACGATGGAAGGAGAAGCCACACTTGGATGGTTGGTAAGAGGTTGGTCATTGTTTGAGGTAACAGCCTGGGTATCTAAGGGTTGGACTACGGATGCCATTGATACGGCTACAATTTCGAGGAGAGAAGTCGGCATTCCATAGATTGGATTGCCTGAGGAGTCTCGCGTTCGGCTATTCGTGAGATAGTATTGCAAGGCTGCGGTATTGAGGTCCAAGAATCGTGTGAAATCTTGGTCCCCTTCTGGGATAATAGGCGTTTGGGTCGGAGATGGTCTGGTAGGAGTTCTTTCAGTTTCCGAGTTGAACTCCATTATAGGGTTGGTTGTAGGCGGGGTAGACGGAAGAGGATGATGCCTCGCGTGATCGACTAGAGCCTTGGCTTGGCTACGAGTCAGAACCATTCAAGGCAAGGAAGAACGTCCTCACAAGCTCAAACAAGCAGATAAGAACCAAAAAGATGAAGACACAAGCAGATCCTAAAATTCTAGAAGTAAAATTTTTTAGGATTATAGTGGCTTATGCCTTAGAATGTGTGTTTGGGGAGGTTGGCTTTGTGAGTCGGGTCCTAGAAGAAGCAGTCTATGAAAGGTTTCGGGTTTTGTTATGGTGCTCAAGAAGTCTATGTTAGGGTCTGGTACGTGGCCTGGTGCTAAGGAGCAAGCTCCCCTCACTTCACGATTCCAGTGGTTAGCTGGTTTCGCTTAGCCAAGATATACCTCGCCTAGAGATTATACTCCGCCAGAGAACGGAGTGGGCTTCCCCCTTGGTGATGAAATCCAAGTAGGGTCACCGGGACGGGTAAGGTATCCGCTGGGGGATGAAGTCCCAGTCGGGCCTTGTCTCAGGTAAGTTAAAATGTTTGTTTTGTGCAGGTGGTTTGGTCGTGTAACATGAAGTGATCTAGATTAATTCAATATGCAGTTTAATTACTATGTGTGGTCTAAGAGATGCAGGCAAATAGAAATGAATGCAAAGTGTTTTAATGTCCAAGTCAAAATGTTTGTTCGTATGAAGACGAATGGAGAAAGAGTCGAAGAATATGAGTTTAGCTAGTCTAGAAGTGCAAGAAAGAAATGTTCGTTTTAGTTCTGCTTATGATGTCATTTAAGAAGAGACGAAAGGAGGCGAAAAGGAAGAAACCTAATGCGCCTAAATGAACGAAAGAAAGAAAGAACCCAAGGAGGACCTAGGGTCCCACCGGGCGTGCCAGAATGTTTCTATGCAAAATTGCTTTCTACATTCAAAGAAGAAATAAGAAACTGAAATAAAAGGGTCAAGGCTAGAAGTACCTGATAAAGTTGAGCGCACCGAAATCAGACGTTGGAAGATTCTCCTCTTTGGCTGTGGAGGAATGACACCTGCGAAAAAGAGACTAAAACACGGAAAGATGTTAGTCAAAGATATGGTGGGTTGTCAGGCGAACGCCCGATCCTGGAAGTACGAAGACTCCCTAAAAGGATATCAACCCACTGATAAAAAGCGTAATGTTGGATGAAAGTAGATAAAAAGATGAAATGACAGAAATAAATAACAGAAAATAAAATGCATACCTGATAAGCGGCACTGTTCTGCACAGTCGCCGGCGTCGGTCTCTGTGGTGCCGGCGTCGGTCAAGGATAGTGCCGACGTCGGTTGAGGTGCCGTCATCGGTCGGGGAAGTGACCGGCATCGGTCGGGGCAGGTTCTGAACAGAGGTCTGGGAAAGTTGCAGAAGGTCTTAACAGGGTCGGGACAAGATTTTAGACAAAGTCGGGACGGGGTTTTTGGTCGAGTCTGGGGGTTTGAAGCTTCAGGATGGCAGAAATAGGGAATAAATAATCAGAAAGAAAATGAAAATAAACACAGAAGATACTTACCTGTCAGACGCTGTGATGAAAGTGATAGTCAAAGTTCTTGTGCAGTGCTAGAAGAACGAACGCTGGAGTTGGTGGATGCTGGAGTTGATGGATGCTGGAGTTCGAACGCTGGAGAGCCTGTAGATGTCGAAAAAAATGGGAGCCAGATTGACTGATCGGGGAGGGGAGATTAAGGCCCAGGGACGGTTTTGAGAGACGGTTCGATAACCGTTTCGGGAAACCGATCGGGAACTGAATGGTAACTGATAACGGATAACGGGATGGTGACCGACGTCGGCAGGATTGCCGACGTCGGCCGATAAGTGACCGACGTCGGCGACATCGGTCGGGTAAAGACCATCGTCGACAGATGCGCAATGAGGACAGAGTCTAGCTTTTAGTTCTCTGCTCATTGTTACATGCTGCCAGGGTCAAGGTTGGTGGAACAAGTGATCGACAAGGGTTAAATAAGCGAAGAAGAATAAGACGGAGAATGACCAGGGTCCTTACTGGTCATGCTAGTAGGCTATGCTTAGACAACTCTTCTAAGAGTAGAGACTTTTGACCAGGAATGAATAATGTATCCCACATTAGAATGCTCAATAAACCTTATTCATATGATCTACTATTGAGTGTGGATCACTATGGGGCTATCACATGACCATGGGGATATATTTTTGGGGCCTAGAGATCTTAACAAATGTGGGGAGTGAAAATTTCCCTACTCCATCTTTTGTGGAGTCTTGCCCCACATGTGAGTGGAATACTCTTTGTATTTATAATTTTTATTTTTCTATATTTTGTGGAGTTATTTTCTAGATTCTTATTTTCCATGTTGACTTCCTTGATCTTAGGGAGTAAGTTGTTTATTGAAAAAGGAATGCCTTCCATGTTTCAAGGAGTTGGTTGTGATCACATGTCCTTTGAAAATGCACTTTTTGGTAGAGGAGATATAAACTTGGCATGCTAATTCTTGATGGAGATTTTGGATAAACTTAATTAGGTGTAATTGATGTGTCTCTTAGTGGATAATGCTTATCTTAGATAAGCATGGTGATTTTCTCCTCATTTGGTGGATTTTCCCTTCATTTGTTATATATGCAGGTGTTATCTGACCTTTAAAGGTTGATGGTTTATTTGTAGGGTGTGGCTTTAAGGATCAAAGTCAAAATGTAGATGTTTTTATAAAGTGCATTTGTTTATTGTAGGGTGTGGTATAGCAAATTGTGAGATACAATACTATGCAGGTGTAGGTGAAAGTGAAACATTTCATTTGTGTAGCACTTTTTACAAGAGATATTCTATTTCTATGAGAGTTCATTGTAATTTTGTTTTTTCATTATAGCTTTATTTTAGGACTTTCTTGGTGGATGTATCCCACATTGGGTGAACCATGGTAGATATGTGTTATGTTTGTTTGTTATCTTGATCTCTCCATTTATGCTTTCATAATATCTATGATTTGAGGAATATTTTAGTGATGGATGTGAGTGCATAATTTAGAAATAATTTATGGTCATATTAAATCTGGTTTAAATTTTTTTAATTCTTAACAACTAGTATTAGTGTTTTGGTGTGTTTTACTAAAGTGTTAAATCATAGGAAAGGCTATTAGCTTGAGCGAGAGATATGGGAGAAGAGATCAAATTTAGGGTTGAGAATTTTGATGGTAATAATTTTATTTTTTGCAAAATGTAGATGGAAGATTACTTATATCAAAAGGAATTCCATCTCCCCTTGGATGGGAAAGCTAAACAACCTATAAGTATAAGTGATGTGGATTAGTCATTCCTTGATAAGAAGGTATTGGGAGCCATATGGTTATGCATTTCATATTTTGTTGCATTTAACATTTTTGATGAGAAAACTACAAAGGATATTATGGATAAACTTAGGAAGTTATACAATAAACCCTCTACTTTTAATAATTTTTTTCTTATGAAAAAATTGTTTAACATGAAAATATCTAAGAATGGTTCAATTTCTAATCATCTAATTGAATTTTAATATGGTTTCAATTATGCTCACTTTTGTTGGAATTATGTTTGATGATGAGTTAGAGCTTTATTGATTTTGTGTTCTTTGATTGATAGTTGGTATAGTTTGGTTATGGCTATGAGTAATGAAGTCCCTACCAAGGGAAGCTTGAATTTTGATGATGTTTTAGGTATGATTCTTAGCGAGGAAATGTGAAGGAAAAGTATTAGTGAATCATCTTTCTCAAATTATTTATCTATTGATACAAGAGGGAGGTAAAAATACAAGAGCAAAGGTAAATATGGAAAGTCAAAGGGTATATCTAAATCCATATCTTGATCCAAGATGATATGTTGGCTTTGTGGGAAGAGTGGAAACTCAAAGAAGGATTATTGGACACTTCAGGATAAGAATGCCAATAAGGAGTAAATAAATGATGTAAATGTGACATCAAGTAAATCATGTCAGGATGTCTTAATTATTTTTATGAATAGTTTTTTTGAGTCTTAGGTATTAGATTCAGGGGTTTCTTTTCATGCCACCCCACATAGGTATTATTTTACTGATTATGTTTAAGAGGATTTAGGACATGTTTATCTTGGTGATGATGAACCATGTGAGATAGTAGGGAAAGGTTGTGTTTAGGTTAAAATATATAATGGGAACATATGGCTACTTAAGGATGCAAGACATGTGCCTATGTTGAGATAGAATTTGGTTTGAATGGGGCAACTAGGCAATGAGGGTTGTTCAGTAATGTTTAAATAGATTTTTGGAAAGTTGCCAGAGGTTCTCTTGTGATTTTGAGAGGTAGGAAAATTGGTACATTATATTTGACTAGTAGTGTTGATCTTTGTGATTTATTTTTTGAAGATGAAAATATAACTATGTGGCACTACAGGCTTAGTCATATGATCCATAAGGGTATGAACATATTAAAAGACAATTTTCCTAGATTAAAAGACATATATCTAGACTTATACGAGAATTATGTTTATAGGAAACAATATCAGGTTATATTCCTAAAATTGGACCCACAAAGAAAGAACACAAGTTAAAGTTGGTAAATTCATATGTATGGGGACTAGATTAGGTATATTCTATTGCTAGATCCAATTATTATGTCACTTTTATTGATGATGAAACTAGGAAAGTTTAGGTTTACTACATTAAAATAAATATGATGCATTTAATGATTTTAAGAAGTGGAAAGCCTTGGTTGAGAATGAAACAGGTCTCAAGTTTAAATGTCTTAGATCAGATAATGGAGGTGAGTATTATAGTAATGCTTTCTTTGATTATTGTTCTAACATTGGAATCTATAGGTAAAAAATGTCTCCTAGAACTCTATATTATAATGGAGTATTTGAAAGGATGAATAGAACAATAATGGAAAATGATAAGAGCATGAGGTTATATGTAGGGTTGCCTTTACTATTTTTGGTAGAAGCAGTTAGCATGGTAGTATATCTAATTAACGAAGTACCTTCTATGAATTTAGATGGACGCATTCCTAAATAAGTTTGGTTTGGTAAGAATGTTAATTATTCTTTTCTTAGATTCTTTGTATTTGAGGCTTTTGATCTCATTAAGAAAGAGGATAGGACAAAGTTAGAATTTAAATCAAAGAAATGCACATTTGTTGGTTATGGTGTGGATGACTTTCATTTCTATTTATGGAGCATTAAAGATAAGAAAACATTTTGGTCTAGAGATGTAATCTTTAATGAAAAAGTCATGTATAAGGATCAGTTTTAGGAAGAGGAACATGAATAAAAAGTGTACACATTATTGGATGACATTACGGATGGAAAAATATCCAATGATTTAGTTTAGGAACCTTCTACACAAGGACCCCAAGCTCCTATGGTAAGAATGTCTTATAGGGTAAGAAGAGACCCTAAACATTTTTCTCCTTATTTGAATTATTTATTACTCACTGATAATGGATAACCAAAGTGTTATTAGGAATAAATGTAGGTAGATTCCAAGAAGAAGTGGGAGTAAGCAATGGATGGAGAGCATATATCTCTTATGGAGAACCAAATGTGGGATTTGGGAAGGCTAGCCAAGGGTAGGAGTGTATTGACAAACAAGTGGATCTTTATAATAAAAGAGGAGGATGAAGGGAGAAAGAATTATAAGTCTAGGATGGTGGTTAAGGGGTTTGCACAAAAATTAGGTAGTGATTTTGATGAGATTTTCTCTCTTGTTGTAAAAATGAATTCTATTAGGATGGTTATTGATTTAGTTGTAGTTGAGGATTTACACTTAGAATAGTTAGATGTGAACACTACATTTATTTATGGTGATTTGTATGAAGAGTTATATTTGAAGAAACCATAGGGATATGATGTTAAAGGGAAGGAGAACTATGTGTGTAGACAAAAGAAGAGCTTGTATGGCTTGAAACAAGCTCCATGAAAATGGTATAAGAAATTTAATTATTTTATGTTGGAACAAGAATATCAAAGGTGTAATTTTTACCATTACATGTACATCAAACATTTTGATGATGGTTCATTTGTTATTTTATGCTTGTATATGGATGACATGTTATTTGCATGAAAAAACATAAAACATATTCATAAGCTCAATAAATAGTTTAGTAACTCCTTTTCTATGAAGGATTTAGGTGTTGCAAAGCAAATCCTTGTTATGAGGATTACTCATGAAAGGAAGGAAAGGATGTTCATCGTATCCAAATTAGAGTATGTGAGAAAGTCTTGGAAAGGTTTAACATGTTTGATGCTAAACCTATTGGTACTCCTTTGATAGGCCACTTTAAATTACCAAAGGAGTAGTGTCCCAAAATGAAAGTTGAAAAGCTTAAGATGTCCAAGGTACCTTACTCATCGGTAGTTGGTAGCTTGATGTATGCCATGGTTTTTACTAGGTTGGATATTACCCAAGTAATGGGAGTAATGAGTAGGTATATGAGTGATATAGATTATGAGCATTGGAAGCAGTGAAATCAATTCTTAGGTATTTGAGAGAAACCATGGATTTTGCATTATGTTATGGTGGATTAGATACCACTTTATGTGGTTATGTGGACTTAGATATGGTAGGGGTTATTGATAGTAGGAGAATTATGATAAGATATATTTTTATTGTTAGAGATAAAATGGTTAATTGGATTTTTAGAATATAGAAGGTTATGGCTTTGTCAACTAAGGAAGCATAGTATGTTACTACCACAAAGGCTAGTAAGGAAATGATTTGGTTACAAGATTTGTTTTGAGACTTGGAGCATGAGGAGGAAGTTGGGAGACTACACAGTGATAGTTAGATTGTTATTCATTTGGAAAAGAACTCCACTTTACACTCAAGGATGAAACACATTCAGTTACATTATCAATTCATCAAGACAACTCTAGAGGAGAACTTGGTGAAGCTAGAGATAATTCATAGTATCTATAATCATAGGGATATGATGACCAAGGTTGTCACATTGGACAAGTTTAGACTATGTTCAGATTTGGTTGGCCTTAGTGGTCATGGAGTAGTGATATATTCTATTCAAGAAAAATGGTCTCCAAGTGGGAGATTGTTGACTATGGAGCCCTTTGGGGATATCACATGACCATGGGGATATATTTTTGGGGCCTAGAGAGCTCACAAACGTGGGGAGTGTAGTTTTCCCTACTCCACCTTTTGTGAAATATTTCTCCACATCTGAGTGTAATAATCTTTGTATTTCTAATTTCTATGTTTTCATATTTTGTGGAGTCATATGTTAGATGCTTATTTTCCATGCTAACTTCCTTGATCTTAGAGAGTTAGTTGTTTATTGGAAAAGGGAATGCCTTCCTTATTTTAAGGAGTTGGTTATGATCACATGTCCTTATAAAATGAACTTTTTAGAAGAGGAGAGATAAATTTGGCATGTTCCTTCTTAATGAAACTTTTAGATAAGTTTGCTTAGGTGGAATTGAGGTGTCTCTTAGTGGATAGTTCTTATCTTAGATAATCATGGTAAGTTTATCCTCATTTGGTGGATTTTCCTTTGGTTTATATATATATATATATATATATATATATATATATATATATACATATACATATATATATATATATACATATATATATATATATACATATACATATATATAGATATACATATATATATATACATACATATATATATATACATACATACATACATACATACATACATACATACATATATATATATATATATATATATATATACACACACACACACACACATGTGTGTGATATGACCTTTATAGGTTGATAGTTTATTTGTAGGGTGTGGCTTTGAGGATTAGAGTCAAAGTGTAGATGTTTTTCAAAAGTGAAGGTGTTTATTGTAGGATGTGGTATAGAAGCTTGTGAGATATAGTATTTTGTATGTGTAGGTGAAAGTGCAACATTTCATTTATGAAACATTTTATACAAGAGATATTCTATCTTTATGAGTGGTCATTATAATCTTGTTTTTTATTATATTTTTATTTGAGGACTTTCTTGGTGGATATAGCCCACATTAGGTTAACCATGGTAGATCTATGTTATGTGTGTTTGTTATCTTGTTCTCTCGATTTATGCTTTCATAATATCTGTGATTTAAGGAATGTTTTTGTGATGCATGTTAGTGAATAATTTAGATCTAATTTATGGTCATATTAAATCTGGTTTAAGGTTTTTTTAATTCTTAACATCTATAATTTTTATAGGAGAATTACCAAGCCTTAACTATCATCTAAGAGTTTTAATGTTTTTTGAGATTGTGTTTGTAAAGGTTGAAGTGTTATAATAGTCTTCACATTATTATTTCTTTGTTATTCTTGAACATTAGGGGCTATATTACATCCATTCATCTAATGAAGCACTTGAAAATGTGAAGAACATCCTTTATCGACTCCTTGGGTTTATGTCATTTCCTTTTTTTTAGACTTGGTACTAGTTTTTATGGAAGTATCAGCCTTACTTGTCTCTCTCACCTAATTAATTGCACACCAATCATCCTCTTGCTAATTCACTAATGTAACATCTAATTGTAACTACCTTCCATTAGTTTCTCCTTGAGTATACACCTCAAATTGAGTTATAAAAGGTATTATTCCATATTAATATATAAAATCTTGATTGAATGGCTTATTCTAATAGGTAGACTAATCATGAGGTTGATACTATTCAAACTCTTACAAACTATTATTTTGAATAGGTACTAAGGCTCTTGAAGAAGAGGTATCATATGGATTAAAAATATTGTATGTATTGGAATGAGTAATATGGCCTTGACATTGTAAATTGCCTTGAAAAGGAGGCCTATTGGATTGATTGGATTGTTGGTGTTGATAAGGGCCTTGATAAAACTTATAATTCTTAGGTTGGTTTCTATTTAGATCCATTATCTCATTTCTTTAGACTTCAACTAGGCTAATTAACTCTTCTATTTTATTAGATTGGGTAGGGACATCTTTTCATGATTGGTATGTATGGGAACAAGAGCAAGAGCTAGAGTAAGAGGCTAAATATCAAGAAATGATAGCATAGGAATCCCTAGGGAGATATTTCTAGCTTAGAGAAGATTATTTTCATCTTTGATTACAAGGTCATAAGCATCAAGTAGAGTCTATCCTCTTATGTATTATATCATAATAACTATGTTACTATTCATGAACTTGAGATAGTAAAGGAATGCATAGTTCAAAGTAGGCCTCACAAGAGCTAGAATTCTATCCCATGTATTTTGGAACCTAGAACTAAAATATTGAATTAATTCATGGGGAACTCTATTTATGGTGGTTAATTTCTTACTGAAGGATAAATTATCACTCTTATCCTCAAACCTCTTAATAAACTTCTTTCCTAATTCATCCCATGAATCAATAGAACTAGGGGTTAAGGTTATATACCACTCTAAATCCTTAATTTTAATAATGATTACCAATAGTCTAAGGGCCACATTTTATTGAGTGATATTATTGATATTACAAAGGTTATCCATATCTCTAATATGTTCAATAAGAGTTATAGTGTTTTCTCCACTAAAGTAGGGGACACTCTTAAGGATTTCCACTGGGATATCATCATATTGTGCAAGGTTTCAAGGATATTTGTTATTGAAGGCCATAAATGGAAAATTTCTATCCATCCTGCTAGCTTCATAAAAACATGGATTCTATGAAAAATTAAACCTTATTCTAGGAGACTTGGTGTAAGGAAGAGTATGGAGGAACCTATTTATTTTTGATGAAAATCAAAGTAACTTAATAAATTCAAATGAAATACCTATAGCCTTTGATCTTGTAGTCACTTTTGGCATGAAAAATTGGCTTACTAGTTGATAACCAAGAGATTAGAACCCATTTTTGTCATTAGATGTTGCATGAAGGAGGCTATTACAACTGCAAATTTTCCAAGACTAACATCAATCTTGGATAACCTTATTCAAAATCTATCCCACTAGGTATTCTATATATATTATATCTAAAATTAGCACCCATAAGAGGGGTTTTTAAGTCCTCTTACTTAATATATACAATTTTAACAATCCTTGGTTGTGGGTGACCTATTAAATGGATTGAACCTCTATATTTGGGATAGCTCCCTTGATTCTTCACCTAAATTATTAATAAACTATTAGATTACTAAGAAAAGGGAAAAGAGTGTTGTTCTAAATCATAAATGAGGTGATTAACCAATGATATTATTCTTATAATTTATTTAATATACACTATTTAAGGTATGAAATCCATCTCTTTCACATAACATACAAACTTAACATGACTATCACATGAGTATTTCGTTGAGAGACTCAAGAGTACATTGTAGTATTTAGGAGGGTAAAACTTGACCTTGTGAATGTATAAATTATGAAATTACACTTTTAGAACATGCATATAAAAAAGTATAACCCTAATAATGACCTATAATAGTAGTCTTTTATACACAATGGTAATAAAATATGGACAACAAGATAGGAAAGTAAAACATTCACTAGAAAAGATCAACACAATTGCATATTTCACACATGACACAGGTAATAAGCATGGAAAATAAGTCTTGTTTATTTCTTAAAGAGGTTTTAAAGTATAATTTTGGTTAGGGTTTCACCATAACTAGTAGAGGATACTTTCAATACCATTTAAAGCTTGTCTTATATAAAGAAGAAAAAGAGACAAAAGGTGGGCATATGAGTTCATCATGACACTCTCATCATAAAAATAGCTAAAATATAGAATAAATTTGACTCCAAGTATATTAATAATGTTTTTTCATTTTTATTCCTATATTTTAGGCCATGTTTTGATGATTTTCCTCATGAATATTGGATTAGAAGGCTATCTTGCTAGACCTAAACTTTTTGTATCTAACTCCCTCCACCTTTGCATCTTTGAGGGTAGTTACAAGTATCCCATTTCAAATTTGGCACACTTGAAGATCTTATACTCAAACATTCACCTCTTTTTATTATCATCCTATGTGGATTTGAATAAGAACTTTTGGCTTCATCTTATTTCACACTCTTTGCCATTAGGATTTGATCACTCTTTCAAGGTCTAGTTTTGTGTATTGTAGAACTCTATCATGGTTCCTTAATTCATAGAAGTAATTCATAAGGTAATGGAATCCTAATTAATCTTTAGAAACCAACATGTAATTGTAATGTTCACCTTATTAATGATTCCTTTATTGTATTCCTTCATTAAGACCTAGTTCACCACTTGTTACATATGCATCACTATGAAATATCATCAAATAATTTGAGATAGGTAATAACACCCTTGAATTTCCTCAAGAAACCCTTTAAAATGTTTAAAAACATTTATTGGCCTTAAAACCTTGAAAATAGGCCCAAAAAGGAGACTTTGAAGACATTTTCTCTATATATGTCAGCCACACATGCCACCATTCATCTCTTTCAAATGCTTGGGAGAGGAATGAAGGTCATCTAGGGTTTTTAGAAGACATTTTAGTCATATTAGAGGCATAGAAGGTCAATTTTCCCTTCAGGTCGCTTTAGAGGGTTTAAGTAGGGTTTAAGGCATTTAGAGTCTTAATGATGGTTAATAAATATGTGGAACTTAATGTTTGAATCAAAACTAAGAATTTAATGAAAAAACACCCTTCCACTTTTTCTAATGATCTCAATATCTAATTCACCTTCTCATGAAAGTTCTCACATGAAGAAATTAGTTTCTTAGGCAGAATGTGCATGTTTGAGATCTTGAAAAGGGTGGTTTGTCCTGATAAAGCATAATATTTCTTTGTTTTAGCCTCAAAGACATATTATAAAATTAAAACCCATACTTAAGGTATTCAATTGGTATCCTAAAGTATTTCAACTTTATCAACCAATAGAGCTTGAATTAGTCTACTGCTAGGGTTTATAAGCAATCACATGGAAGTGATCCTATAATATCCATCTATCCATATTATAATGAAATAAAAATTGATATTATGTTACACCAAGTTGATTTCCACCTATTATAATACTTCATTCATTTAATTTTGTCCAGAACATGCAAACATTCTTTGCTTTTTCACATAGGCTTTTTCCTAAACCAAGATCCTTGATTGAGTTTGATTCTTCTTAGTATAAATTAATATAATTTGACATTTTTAGAAGGTTTTAAGATAATTATTGATGATAAAATTTCTTATTAATGTCATCAAGTCTTAAAAATTTACTATAGAGAATGCAAATTCTCCTCATAATCTTGCAAATAGACCTGTAGGTGTCTTCTAGGTTCAAGACCTATTTCAAACATGTTCTTTGAATGAAACCCTATACCATTATAATATTGGATGATCATGATGATGACATGTATTATATATTTTTTAATTTAGGATAAAATTTCCTTAGGGTCTCAAAATACTTCATTGTTTACAAGATTTAACTCTCTTGGTCACCAATCTAGACTTACAGGTCTGTAGACCTATAGGTCTACATTCCTCTTTATTTAGGTTATTTTTAACATGCCATAAAGTATAAAATATTTTAAAATAATTTATATATCTTCTTTCCATGTTTTTAATGTTTAATTCCTCCCCAAGATATCTAAAATGTCTTCAAGTATTTATCTTTGCATATAGAGTCCTATAGGTCTTCATTTGGGTCTCTTTGTTCTTCCACTAGGTTTGTCCATATTTACTCCCATTTGAATATTAATGATAATTTTAGACAATATTAATTCATGTTTAAATAAAATATTTTCTATCTTGATTGATCCTAAGTTACCTTGAACAAGATGAACACAAAGGCACCACTATTCACCTATGTTTTCCAAAGGCCTAAGATACTTTCCTATTAGAGAAGCTTGGTGGTTTATGACCTTATTTTTAAAAAAAGGTCTTAAATGTTAATAAATTTTTTTCCATACATTATAAACCCTATTTAATCTTTTCTCATCCCATATTAAAAATAAGTCATTATCTTTCATTGGCTCCTCTTTAGTGTATAGGCCTACAACCATGGAATGCCTCACATGGGGTACACATGTTTATATTTTGAGACTTTTGAAGAGGTATGAAACTTATATATGAAATTTTATAATATTTAAGAATATTATAAAACATATTTTATATTCCAAATGGTCTTCCATGAGTTTTTTCCATACAAAACACATAAGTACACTTGGTGGCATGCTTGGTGTTCTCAACATACTATCTCTTCATTGGTTTTTTGAAAAATTGGTATTCAAAGATTATGGATTATTTTAATAAGGAAATAATATTTTGGATTATATATTAAATAATACATTTAAACTCTCTAAATCATTCATTCGGTGTTAACATTGACCTATAGGTCTGTAGACCTGTAGGTTCACAATCTTATTCTTTACCTATACTTGAAGGAAGACATTAGATACATGACTCAAATGGATGGAAATTAAAAAATAATTGATAATTATATTAAATTATTACATAAATATGTTACATATCCTTAAAGTTTCTTGTTTAATGAAAACACCTTCATATTTGATCAGGCTTACTCCACCGTGGCAGCTAGTTTAAATAGTCTGACTGTATATGCATAGCTATTTGTCCTCCTTGAAATTAAATGCATATAATATTTCATAAATAAATATAATTAGTATTTTATAAAATTTATCAACTATCAAACTTATAATTTCATCCATTGAGTTCACCTAAAACACCTTATAACTCTTACAACATGACTTGTTGTTCAAACTAGCAAAATAAGACTATTAGACACTATACCAAACATGAGAATTATGAAACTTGAAATAAAATTATATTTTAGGGGTCAAGGATAATTTAATATATCCTTAATAATAATTATCATTCATTAATTTTTATTCATAACTCTAAATTTGAAGAAGACTGACCCTAGTGGGGTTTTGAGTCTTTTTCTTCACCTTAACTTCTTAAAGATTGTTCTTAAACTTAGTGACCCTAACCAAAATAAAATTTAAATAAATTTAAAATGGATTATGTTCCCATAATATTTACAATATATTGGTATATAAACTTATATCTCCTTAAATTATCATTATGAATCAGTTTCCCTTTTCTTGCTGCCAAGAAGATTGATAGAGGAAATGATAGGTTTTATGTATAATTTGACTATACACCTCCAACTTTTACATGAATTTGGGTCTAATAATACCATGGGTATATGTTTAATATTTTTAACCTTACCAACCATTATAAACCCTCTATAAAATACCTCTAAAAACATGTTTTCTTCAAGAATCTATCTATTCTACCATTTAAAATTATTGGAGATGAATAAAGAGGTGATCTTAAAGCTAATATTGACCTATATAATATTATGACAACATTAAAAAACATTTAACAGTTTATTTTACCCTAAAAACTTCTCATTATCTCCTTTTGAATGTTAAAAATGATGGTTGAGTAGTTACAAATAAGTTTCAACATTGGAAAAGTAGTGTCAAGAAATTTTGGAGGAGATGTATAGCCAAGTAGACATATTATGATATTATAAAAGTTTTAAATGACATAAATTACCCTTTTCATCTTTTTACATAACATTCTTCCTTCATTTTTTATTATCCTTTTCAAGAGTGATATTTTAACTTTGTAATAAGCATTATAAGACAAAATAAAGAAATTTTAAACTTTAAAAAATACCTTAAACTTGTCAAAATGATTAAAAGTCCAATGCTCCCATGTTATTGGCTTTGCTCATTGGTCCACACGATTAGTTTAGAAAACATTATTCCTCAAAGGGTCACCAACATACTTATTCCTTGACCATGATTTAAACTTGACCTTTATCTCAGACAAAAACCTTACCTTTATCAAACTTACCTTAAAAAATGCTAAACATATAATGAAGACCATGAAGAATGACTAATACATGATAAGAAAAAGTGAATTAACTCCACTAACAACTAGAAAATCATAAGTGACCTTGTAAGTTGCCAAGGAAGACACACTACCTATCATCCTATGTCATTAAATGATTAATACAAGACCTTCATAATGACTTTTAAAAAATTTAAAAATGTGTACAATAAATTTTTGATTGATAATCATTTTTGGTGGCTAAGTTTTGCTAACAACTATATAATAGTAATTATTAATTTGAAACATTTCAATAATTCCTATAGACTAAGTGATAAATTAATCTTATTGAGTATGACATTAATAGCTTTCAACATCAATAAAAACAACCTATTACAATCTCAAAAAGGGTTACTTATAATATATTTTTAGTTGTCTGTAACATTGAGGTCGTTTCTCTCATAACCAACTACCAGTGCATCATCCAAGTTATTACAACAAAAATATATATGGTGTGAGTCTAAGAATTAAAAAAAAGAAAAAAATACAACCAATCATGAATCATTCAATGTGTCACCTATATTTCACATGTTGTAGTGTGCATACAATCTCCCACTAACACTCTTCTAGACTTAAATTATTATCTCATCCTGAGAAAACTTCATAAACATGAATAAACCATTGAATAGAGAGAGATTGAACCAAAATGGAGATAAATTAATCAATAATTTCATAAATCATGTGAAACATCATTTACCAAGTTTTACTCTGTGTGTACCACTTAGCTTCCCTTATGGGTTTTCAACTAAATGGTGTACTAGTCTACCATTCTTTTGGGTTTTAAATCTAATAGAATATCTAAGTGTCTTACCTTTATTATTTTTAAACCATATTGGTCCTATAAAACTTTTGGAGGAATATTATAGCAAAATTTCAAAACTAGAGCTAATTTTTTAAAAGGGCCATTGTGCATTACTTAGCTAGATGGTGACAGAGGGGTCTGAGTGATATAAAATATATAAGGTTTCAATCTCAAGGAAGGATTAATTTGAGTATCAAACTTTTATTTATAGAGTTTCACCAAAAATTGACTAGGTAGAATAAATAAAAGAGTGTTAACCAAGGGCATGATCAAAGAATCAAAATCAATGAGGTCAACTTTGTATATGTACCAATCCAAAAATAATTCCTAGATAAGTCACAAAAGAATACATGGTAGAGCCTAATATTAAATGAGTTGGAAAAAATCATCATATTCAATGATGGGAAGATGGCACTTGGAACTGGACACTTTATTTTTGATAACTTGTAATAGATCATTGAGTTTGTAGTTGTGCCTCTATGCATGTACTCCAGCACATTGATTTTACAATAGTTGGTTCTTCCATGTCTAGAACCACTACATAAAATTATATCACACATTTTTATAGGCTTTTAAATCTACAACCATTTTATTATAATAGGTTTCATTATCATCCATGGTTGTCTTGGTAGTGGATGACTATGCAAACTCTAATTGGGTACTTCCCCATGTATCATCCAATTGTTGCTTATAGTCCAACATGCATCATTTAACTTACATTAATTGAGCTTTGGCCTCAAATAAATTTTTATTATAAACTAGGATTAACTCAAAGATATTTTTATTTTTGGCCTCAGAAGCTTGGACCTATGCCTAAAGTCTGTCAACCTTATGAATAAAAAACCAACCAATGACTAACTACATGACCAAAAGTGGTAGCTATTCCCAATAGAAAATAAGATGATCATAGATAACCTATTTGAATAATATTATATATCCATCATAAATGCATTCATTTGCCTTTTGTAAATTTTGGCATAAGTTGGCATTTTCCCAGCATAATTATTGAAGTTATTGATCCAAGGTCATAGCTTATTAGGTGATGGACTCTTGACATGAATCCACCCCTTTAATTTTTTTTTCTAATGAAAGATTTAATACATCTAGAGAAGCCTCAATATTTTTGGGTACAAGAACTATATTAATTTCATCCATGGTTTCCAAAGATTACTAGAAGGGAATGATGGGTAAGGAAAATTTAGTGCATCAGGATGAAGATGTTGAGACATACCACATTCAAAGGATCTAACTTACTAGTGCTATAAAAGGGGACTGAAGTGTGGGTGTGTGGTTATTTTGTGATGCTAATTTTGATTCATTATATACCTCTTATTATATATAATTTTTGTGTGCATCAACTTGTGCTTCCTTCTGCTTCACCTCTTCCTCAACTTTATTTTTTTCTAAGCTTATTTTTTCTTCTACGTCTCTTTGAAAATAATCTTATATTTGGCTTTCTTCCTCTTTATACTATTTCTTATTTGTGTCATAATACCTCCACTTATTCTCTTTTTCATCTTTCTTCTTGTTTTATTCTTCCTCTTTTTTCCTTTTTTCTTATTATTAAACATTTTATTTGGTTGTATTAGTAGTAACATATCATTTCTTCTCATCCTCTAAAACATGTTTTTTTGTTTCCTCTATAATGGATTGATGCTTAATTTTTAATTCTTCCAAATAAACCTTATTTCATAGCTACTTAGTCTCTTGATTATTCTTGGCCTCTTGTTCTTCATATTATTCATGCAATTCCTCTATGCCATTGGCTCACTTTTGAGACTCATCTTTTTTGGCTATTTATATTATGCCTCAACCTATTCTTATTGTTTTTTGTAACATTTTTTAATGGAGCTACTTCATCCTTTTATCTTTTCTCTTCCTTCCTTAATTTTTAATCTATGGCCCATTTTTCCTCTTTACATGTAGCCTGATGTTCTTCCAATGTTTGTGAGTCTAAAGTTACTTAGTAATTATACATGATTCATGATATTGGGATGGTCAAGGTATTGGAGATGACACTTATTTGTAATTCCAACATTTTTTTGACCTATCTAATATATACTTTTCTTTCTATAATATGGTACAAATTTTAGTATTGGATAAGGTGGTGATGTAAGTGTAGATTCTAGAGCTTGTTCTGCAGGTGCATTTAGTGTTTCTATTTCTTCCTCTTCTTTAGCTACTTGGCTGTATCTTCTTTGTGTGTATTTCATCTCATAGAGCATCTCTATGGGACTTTATGGTAAGGGATCCAATGGGGGTAGGTGTAATGAGATTACCTATGCTCCACTTGTAATGAAACCTTATTGGATTTACTATGGTTGAGCCTCTATAGTGACAACATCAATAATAATAGATGGTGGGAAAGTGGGGAACTCCACACCAAGATATTTTGGTAACTAATATCACACTTTCATAGTGAAAAATTCCTTCTATATCAAATATTTTTTTCATTATGTCCTTCTTAGATATATCTAGTTATGCTAGCCTTCATCATATGATATAATTATTACTCATTTGTCTAAAACTCATGTTGGTGGCATTGTATATTGATCTTGGGCACATATGGATCCTTTAACCATGATGTGTTTCACATATGGTTTCTTTGAGGTGATGGAGGCCCACTTTGTTTAGTAAATTTTTGATTTCCTTAGTATAATGGTAATATAGTGGTCATTGTGGGTCTCATAATGGAAGAAGTAGCCTCATGGTCATATGTCTTAATTGTTTGTAATGGCGTCTCTCTATGTACATCTATTGCCTTCTAATGTGAAACCTACCACTATGTAATATCCATATCAATGAAGAAATGTAGGGATACACTAGGTACTCTAGGTAGCTCATGTATGTGCATGATGATTCCATGTGGTAACTTTATCATGACCCCATGATGCCCCAGGTATTTCATTACATCCAATGGGATGGAAAGGTTGGAATTCACCAACACATCCATCTTATCCCACCATGCACTAAATTATTTCTAGTGCATTAAGTATCTAATATCTAGTTATTTCTAGATGAGATTCTAGAATGTGATGTCGAGGCGAGTGGTCTACATCTAGATACACAATACCCTTTGGAAATTTCCATAGTGTAAATACCAATATAAAGACTAAAAAAATTTATTTTAATGTTTATTTTGTAGAGGTCTACACTTTCCTAATTTTCATGGTCAATCTAGATATAAAGAACATGAGCCAATTAAATTATTCACCCTTGTGAATAATATAAGTCACATTGTAGATGATGCCTTTTGTGACTTATTTTATGGTTATGGTAGTCTTATAAAACCATTTTATAAATTATTACACAAGAATACAGATAAACATATCTTCAATGTCTTCAAATAAAACATCATGTGCACCTTTGTTATGCACCACTTTGGTTTCTGGTAGAATGGGTGGGATCTTTAATTTATACAACCCCAATGGCTTAGCCCATGCTACCATTCCCATTTATCAAGCTATGGAAATTTAACTCACATAAATGTTGATGTTTAGGTAAAGATAAGTCTTGATTTCATTATACTTTATGAGTAGAAATTACATGATTTCACTAAAATCACCAAATGTAGGTAGGTAGATCTATATCACAACATCTATATTGTGAAATTGGTGTTATTGTACAAGAACTAGGGTTTTTTTTGTATTTTTTTATTTACTACATGAAAAAGTTTATGTGTGTGCTTTTAATGAAATCATACACCTTAGGGGCTGTAGATCTAGTTTAGTACAAATTAACATCAATGCCTATGTCTTACTTTTGAGCCATTGTGAATCCCTTGATTCCATTAAGTGAAACCATTATCAACATCTCCATTTAATGTATAAATGGAAAGTTTATAAATAATTTTATTACACAAGACTCTACTAACTCTAGTATATCCCTAAGATTAAACTCACCTAAGGTTATAATGTTGACTCATCTATTGTGATCATCTGTCTATGGGTTTTAGCATGCCTATTCACCTCCCTTTACTTTGAATGTGTTAACATTTCATTAAATCACATGCATGGAAAAATTTAATTTAAAGATTGTTTCTTGTTGAGTTGGAATCTATCATCCTGAGATGGTAACCCTTGGGACTCTTTATTGACATTCAATTTTACACATCATCATAACTTTATCCACCCAAACCTATCTATTAACTTGGCTATTTTTATGTACAATCTCTTTTTAGGATCCATACTAATTTTCTCACTAGCTTTGTTATTAACAATCCTAAAAAATAGTTACCTATTATTAAATTAAGATCTCTTCTCATGTGTCTTCTCCTAGACTTATTAGTTTTTAGATGCCATTATTTTTATTTTACTATGTGTCTCTACCCACCCTATTACCCATAGATCCACTAGTATATAATGATTTTACTTATTCTACCTATTATTACTTCAACCAAAATTGCACAATACCCAAAATAAATAGCATGAAATAGCAAACCTAAATGCACAAAAAAATAAAAACCCTAAATAAAATTATGTGACATAATACCTAATAATATTTACAAACCCAATTTAGTGATAGTAGGGCTTCATCCTATATCCATCCATGAGTCTTGGTAGAATATTTTCTTGTAGATATTTCAAAACCATAATCCCATGCTATGACATTTCATTAATAATATACAAGGCTTTCCACCTAATATTGAGCTTACCCAAAAATACACAAAACCCATTGTCATACAATAAAATTGGTTTTTCTACATGGAATTCCTTAATGTGAAATTTTTTTTCATGTCATGCTTTCTATCTATTTTTGTGTACTTCTTATGTCTAGACTACTTTGTTTTGCTATTCTTCTATCTTGTTTAACTGTATCATTCAATGAGTCAATGGATCTTGGTTATCTAATCACATAATATAGAATAGTGTAGATTTGGGACCACTTATTCCAAGGGAATTATTTATTCTAATAGATAATTGATATGTAATAATGTGAATCCTATCACATGTTTGTAGTGCATGCGATATGCCCATAGAATTATAGGAAGTCAGTCTTCCCAAACATCTCAATATATGTCCCATATTTTTTAGCATATTACCTAAAAATGTATCCACATATTACACATTTAAATTATCCTATGTATTATAGGATATAATTTTATGGTGCACAATTAATAATTGGTTGATGAGGGTTTTGATTGTTTTGTTAAAGAAGTGGGTACTGTTGACAAATTTTGCTACCATTAGTCAAAGTTACATATGTTCAGGTTTTCAATAAGGATAAATTAATGGAGTGAAGAATTAATAGGTTATAAAAAATATAATAAAGTATTAATCAATCAAAAAACATGCTCATTAATAGTTCATAATTATAATTTTGGTAGAATTTTCTTTTATTCCTCTAACTAGGTAGTTGCAAGCTAGTAAAGGTAATTTTCAAATGATTGGTTCACGAAGGATAAGAAGGGTTGGTTAAAACTGTATTATGTTAATATAGGTCACCACATACTGTAAATATTAAATCCATTATTTTAAGTTTATATATGGTTAAATTTATGAAAATTTGTTAAGAAGGAAAGATGCTCTAAAATCCTTTTTAAACCCTAATAACTCGATTTTAGGAGACATAATTACATTTTTGAGTTCTTATTTAAAAATTAAAAGTTTTTAAAGATATTATGGGAAATAAATAACCTTAATACATATTAATAAATAAAAATTTTAAGGAAAATAATGGATAAAGTAAAAGGTACAGGTTGCATGGTTTCAAGCAAATAAGAGAGACAATCATAAAAGGCATTTTTGAGAGGTTTAAGTGATTGTTTGAGAATATTAAATGATTTTAATGATTATATGGGATATTATAGTTCATAATTAGAAAATAATTGTGTTTTTATGCATCATAAAACTCAATAAAATATAAAAACTCAAACTTATAAGCATTTAAAAATGAGACTGTACAAGGTAAGAAAAATTAAAAACTGCATATTTTGAATTTTATTAAGTGAAAGATATTAAACTTTGACATGGAGGTATATTATTATGTCATTAAAAATTTAAAATTATTTTAATTTTTTTAATTTACCTAAAGAGAGAGAAAACTACAAAACTTAGGTTTATTCATAAAGGAAATAATGGTTTTTCACTATTTTGCTCATAAATGGAGTTAGAAATGAGTGTTTTAGATCCTTACACTAAAAAAAAAAAAATTTAGAGTGTGAATAATTAAATTAAATGTATAAATAAATTATTATAAAATTAAAACTAATTCAAAATATGCTTAGACTAAATCAAAACATCTCCAGGTCACCCTATGGGCAATAAGCAAGCACTTTGTGTGAATTTTGTTTGAGATGTTATTGAAGAGTTTTCAAGATTTTGAAAATTTACCAGGTATTAACATGTTATACCTATAAAATTATCATATTAATATTTTTTTATTATTTCTATAACTCATTTTATATCCCCAAATCTAAATCAAGGTTTCTTGAGGCCTAGAGATTATAAAATGGCATTTTTTAAAGTTGTATGTAGAATTTGGAGCTAAATTTATTTTTGAATATATATGCCACAATGTTGATTATGTTTAAATCATATTTACACTAATTTATTAAAATAATTAAAATTCATCAAGTATTAGGTTCTCATGGTGCATTTAAGAAGCTTGTGAATTTGGAGAAGATATGCATATCTAAGAAGAACCAGTATGGAGAGATGTGATAGTCATAATTAAATATAATCTTAACATAAATATTTAATGAAGAATTAACAAAATGTAACATAAAATATCTCCAAATTGTACTCCACCATTGAGGAATAAAATCAACAACTAAATCAATGCATTGTAAATTCAACAACCTTGCCTAATAAAACACATGTTCTCTTTGCTAAGTGGAGGTTAGAAAAGAGTTAAGTGTTTGTTTTAAAAATGGGCTCAATATTTAAATATGAGTTTAAAAATACAATCACGAAATAATATTATTTCATACTATACCCTATTGTATTTAATTTTAGAAAAGGTCAAGTCAAACTTCAATATGATTCAAGAAGCCTTCAATTATCCCTAGAAAGGTAGAGTTTCAAACATGCAATAATGGAAAAGTTTATTTAAGCACTTGATCAAGTAAATAATCCCTATTTTAATTGAATATAATCATTTAACAAAAAACATGAAATATCTCTCCTACTACACCACCTTGGGGTAACTTGTGGAAGTCAAGAAGTCAAGCATGCATACAAGATGCAAGGTAACTAAAGTTAAACTCTAAGATGCAAGAAAGATAAGTCAAGTAAAAATCCAAGATGCAATAAAAATAATTGAAGTCAAAATTTAATATTCATGCAATATAAAAATATTTCAATGAAGTATCAAAATGATTTAATTAAATATGGTCAATATCTCTTTAAGATTGAAGAGCATCAAAGCATGCATGAGACCTTTGACTTTTCAAATAATTCAATAAGATGATATATCTCTCTCTATCCGACACCATATTACAATAAGAGATATTAAATCAATATATTTTACACTAGAATAGAGAAGTTATAGGTTAAGTTTTTGGTTGAATTAAAGTTTCAGTTGATGAAAGAGTGAACTATAACTACAATGATGGCTCATCCCTAGTTTAGTGTTGCTTTATCTACTCTCTCTCTCTCTTCTTCCTTTATTTATGATATTAATGTTTGGAATATTATTAGTATATTCTTATTTTATTTTACATAAACTCTTCCAAAATTTTGTATTACATCACCTTTCAAGTAATAAAGAGTTAATTTTTTCTCGATCTTCAAGATGTTCATAAAGTGTGTGTCTTATATTTATTTATGTGACTTAATAATTTTTTTTATTATGTTTACATCTAAAATTTTCAACTTTATGAATAAAATTATAATTAATTCATGTAATTATAAGTGTCTAAGTTTGATTTCTACTTAATCTAGAAGAGAATTCAATCTATGTTCATTCCTTCCATGTTAGTGTGAGTGTTTGTCAAGACCCTTGTATGAATTAATGATGCAAAAGTCATTGTATGAAGATGAATTGAATTTTTTATAGTTAATTAGATTAAAAATTATGTAACTTATAATAATAATTGACCTTAAAATTGGTGCATCACCCCAAGTTTTCAATTCTCATGTTCAATTTCAGCTTAAGTACTGTTCATTTTGCCCTTTGCCTAGTCAATAAATCATTGAATTACAAAGTTTAGAGAAAATTAGGTGATTACAATGAAGGGAAATAACTTTATATATATATATATATATAATTTCACCCAAATATTAGATATTTTCCATTGTGTCAACAAGAGTGAGAACATGCACACATTCTTAGTAGGGTGCACTTCTGAGTGATAAAAGTTTTAGGTACGCCCAATGGAACATAGATTGGTGATAGTTTTATCAATTTACATAAAATATATTACTATAGTGCTTATAATATAGTAAATATAAGTTATATAAATCTATTTTAATCATTAAAATTTCCTAAAGAAGATCAATTGATATGTATTTCAGTCATCCATTTTATGAAAATGCACCTTTTCTACCTGTATATCCTTCATATCAAGAAGAAAATATCTATGCATTCACCTAAATTAGCCTTGGAGTATAACTATATCCATATTATCATGATATTTTACCCCATACAACCCATAATCATGATTTTAATCAGCCTTGGAAAAATCATGTTCTTTTCAATCAACCTTAAAAAAGTGTGCAAGAGATGATTTGACTTTGAAAGACAATGAATGGATAGTGACAGGGAAGGGGATTAAAATAGGCATCAAGAATAGATTGAATATCAATAACATATACATAAGCAATATATTTAATCATTCAAGAGATACAATGAAGCTAAACTAGAATCAATAGAGTAGCTACCCATGAGAGTACCAAAAATTGACTCCAAAATCCCAAGCTGGAAACAAAAAGAACTAAAACCCATTGATCTACTCAATAGAGTCTACTTGATTAAAAATTATAAGTTTTAGAACTCTTAATCTTATGAGAGATCCTATTATTATGAATACTTCCCTAATTCTTCATCAATTCCATCAAGCTCCTTAATCAAGGAGGTTTCCAAGTTTCTCATATACTCCTCATATGTCAATCCAAAATCAAGATATGTAGAAATTTGTAGAACCCAAACCAAGAAAGATTCCAAGTTTTTTGATCCCCTCATATTATCCTTGAGTTGAAATTTCCTATGAAAATCAAGGAATATAAGAATGTGAGAGGTTGATTTCTAAGTGGAAAGAGCAGAATAAAGCATCCCTAAAGTTATTTTCTTTCCCTCATTTCAAATAATTCTCAAATGAAGCTAGTACTTCCAAATATCAAAGTTTTATTAATGCCTCTTCAAATACAAATCCCATTAAATATCAACCGATAATTATATATATATTAAACTAAATTTAACCTCTTACCCTCCCACCATCTCCCTTTTTGAAGGATGACCTATTGTATGGAAGGCAAAATAAGAACATCTAGGTGAAGAGAAGACCTTGTCAAGAGAGGATGATCAAGAGTTGTGTTCATTAAATGAGATTTAATTTGGAATAAAATAATATCATGTTTCATTACTTGAGGATAAAAATCAAATTACATCTGAAATTGAGACTAAATAATTCTATCATGAAGATGTTCAATATGGCATTAAAATAGCTAGTGAATAATTTGTAGCAGTGGTTTAATAAGGTAACAACCCTAAACATGAACTAAGTAAAGATACAAAGAATATGTAATGATTCATAATGAACCTAAAGAAATTATAAGTGAGGATAAATATGGTTTTTATGACTTGTGGAAGTAGTAATTTGAGTTGATTCAATACTTTGATAATATTTGAAGGTCTACATCTCCTTGTGAAGACATTGATAAAGTGGTTGTGAAGGTTAGAAAACATGTTCAGGAGGATGCTAATAAAAACATATTTCAATAAGATCCTAATGAAGCTAGATATAATTATTTGGATATTCTTGAATATCTTGAATTATTTCTAAAGTGGAAAATCAATATGGCATATTTATAGATGTCATAGAAAGCCAAGAAAAATGTTCTACTAAACTATTAAAGGTTAAAATTATAGTTATTCCTATAAATCATAATTTAGTTACATTGGAAAGCTTAATTAGTGTGAAAGAGAAACATGAGGTGATAAATGAACCACATGAATATATTTTTTTTAATTGTAAACATGTATATTTCATTTGATTCACTTGGAGATAAGTTAAAGAGGTTGACAAGTAGGAAAAGAGCTAATCCAACTAAAATTCCAATCACACAACTTTTTATTCATATTTGTCAACCACATGTATAAGAACTAAGAGGTTTTATCTTTTATCTAGGTGTATTTTTATCTTTTTCATAGTAGTGTTAGATATATAATTTCCTCCAATTGTTGTTATGCACATTTTCTTTTACTAGTTTTAGTTTTCATTTTCCTCTAAGTGTTATCTTGCACATTTATAGTTGGTAATTGTATTAGTTTTAAATTTATTAAGTGATTATGAATAATTTATGTTATTTATTAAGTGAAGTTTTAGTTTAATATTCATTAATTTTTTCAGTAATGCATATCCTAATGGTTAAGTCTACTATTTTTTAGTGTTTAGCTAGCAAACATCCTAGCAAGGTCAGCGAGAATGTTGACAAATTTCTTCACCATTGGTTAAAGTTTATTATGATAAGATTTTAAAGAAGGATAAGAAATAAAAAGGAATGCCTTTAGTGTGATATCTTATGCTTACCAACATAAGAATAAAATTAATAATTTAACTATATTTTATTAAAGAGTAAAATTTAAATATAAATTAATTTATTTAAGACTAATAATGTTATAAAAAAACATACTAAATAATTAATAAATCCAAAAACATTCTCATGAATATCTCATAGGTTTCTTTTATTCTTCTAACTAGTTATTTGTAAGCTAGTAAAGGTAATTTTTAAATTCTTGATTAATGAAGGAGACTAAGAAATGATTATAATGGTTTTATTTGAATATATGGTAACATATTACATAAATATCAAATTTATTAGTTTTAGGTTATATGGTCTTAATTTTATGAACAATTGTTAAGAAAAAAAGGTGATCTAAAACCCTTCTTAAATCATAATAACTCGATTTTAGGAGACATAGTTACATTTTTGAGTTATTTGTTGGAAATTAAAAGTTTTTTGAGATATTTTGGGTTATGAATAACCTTCCTAAAAATTAATTAATAACTTTTTAATGAAAATAATGGATAAAGGTAAAGGTATAGTTTACAGGGTTTCGAGCAAGCAAGAGAGATAGTTAAAAAAGGCATTTTTAGAGGTTCAAGTGATTTTGTGAGCATATAAAATTGTTATAATTATTATATGGGATATTAAAATTATAATTAAAAAATAATTATATATTTATTCCTCATAAAATTCAATAAAATGGAAAAATTCATACCTACAGGCATTTAAAAATGAGATTATGTAAGGTATGAAACACTAAAAAGTGCATATTTTGAATTTTATTAAATGAAAACACTTAAATTTTAAAATATGGGTATATTGTTATGTAATTTAATGTTTAAAATATTTTTAATTTAATTAGTATACCTTATTATAGATAAAATTCTAAAATATAGGTCTATTCATTAAGGAAATCAAGGTTTTTCACTATTTTGCTCACAAATAGAGTTACAAATGGGTGTTTAAAATCCTTCAAATGGAAAAAAATAATTATATACTGTTTATATTTAATTTAAAGGTATTAATATATTATTATAAAATTAAAACTTTTAAAAAATAGGTTGACTAAAGAAAAACATCTCCAGCTCACCCTGTAGGCAATAGACATGAACTTCTTTGTGAATTTATGTTTGAGAGTTTGGTGAAAATATTTAAATATGTTATAAATTATAAAATTATACCCCATTTATAAATATAAAATTATCATATTATGATTTTTTATTGATTATTATAACTCATTTTAGACACCCAAATCAAAATCAGGGTTTCTTGAGCCCTAGAGAGCACAAAATAATATTTTTTGAAGTTGTATGCAAAATTTGGAGCTGAGAAATTATTTTAATGTATATAAAACCATGGTGATTATTTTTAAATCCTATTAAAACTCATTATATATTTAAATAATTCGAATTCATTAATTTTCAAGTCCTCATGGTGCATTCGGGAAGCTTGTCAAGTTGGAGAAGATAGACATATCTAAGAAAAACCAACATGGAGAGATATGATTTTCATAATAAAATTCACTCTTAGAAGATATGTTTCATTAATAATTCAAAAAATTTAACATAAAATCTCTCCAAATTATATTCCACCCTTGATTAAGAAGATCAAAAATTAAATCAATGCATTATGCATTCAACAACCTTGCCTAGTCAAACACATGTTCTCTTTGCTAAGTCGAGATTAGGAAAGGTTTAAGTTTTTGTTTTTTAAATAGACTCAAAGTTTTATTATGATTTTAAAAAATATATAATTCAATAATATCTTTTCCTACTACCCCCCCCCCCCCCCATTAGAGGTAATATTATAAAATGTGAAATCAAACTTTAATATTATCCAATAAGCCTTCAATTAGCCATAGACAGATGGAGTTTCAAACATGAAATAATGGAAAAGTTTAGTTAATAAATTTATAAAGTCAATCAGATATAATTTCATATAGGATATTCCTTAAAAAAATAACATTCAATATCTCTCGTACTATGCCACCTTGGAGCAACATGTGGAAGTCAAGAAGTCAAACATGCATGTAATATAAAAGGTAACTAAAGTCACTCCAAGATGTATGAAATATAAGTCAATTCAAATTCCAAGATGAAATAAATATAACTAAATTAAAAACTAAATATGCATGCAATATTAAAAGGACTTCAATGCAATATCAAAAGGAGTTGACTAAAAATGATCAAGATCTCTTTAAAATTGAAGACCATCAAAGAATGCATGAGACATTTGACTTTTAAAAGAATTAAACAAGTTGAGATCTCTCTCTCCTATGCCATATTACAAGAATAAAGGTTAAACTAAAGATATGATGCATTGTAATTGAGAATTTAAAGTTTAAGTTGGTGATTTAGTTAAAGTTTCAATTGAAGGAAGAGTGAAATATGACTAAGATGTTTACTCATCCATACTTTAGGGCTATTTTGTCTCCTCTCTCTTCTTCATTTCTATATGATATTAATTTTTGGGAGATTATTAGCAGATTATGAATTTGGATTATAGAAACTCCTCCAAAAATTTTCATTGTATCACCTTTGAAGTACTAAATAATGGATTTTTCTTCCAATTTTAGGTTGTTTATGAAGTGTGTGTCTTATGTTCATTAATGTGACTTAGTGAATGAATTTTTTCCTATGTTTATGTCTTAAATTTTCACCTTTATAAATAAAATGATAATTATTATAGGTCTTACTAATTTTCAATGTCTAATTTCTATCTAATCTAGAAGTGAATTCAATATATGTTCATTCCTTTCATGTTAGTGTGAGTGTTAATTCAGACCTTTATATGAATTAATGATGAAAGAGTAATTGTATGAATGTTGAGTAAATATGTGTAATTTATTTATCTTATAGATTATGTCAAGTATAGGTATAATTAACATTAAAATTTGTGCATCACCTAAAGTTTTCAATTTTTATATTCAATTTCAGCATGAGTATTGCTCCTTTTGCCCTTTTCCTAGTCAATAAATCACTGAATTAGAGAGTTTAGAGAGAAGTTGGTGAGTTTACCAAAGGTAACCATCCATTCATCTAGATATTATCTCTGATACAAGGTCACCCACACCTTAGAGAGTTTTCATTATGTCAACTAGAGTGAGAATAGGCACACATTCTTAACAAGGTATACTTCTAGTGATAAAAAGTACTTTTATCACTTACCAATTTGATCAGATAACCAATCCTTGTCATGATATATTCATACAAAAACTTTTCGATGTATTTCACACCACAACTAGTCATCACATTAGCTTCTACCCACTTTGTGATATAATCTATCATCGTAATGATATATCTAAAACAATTACATTTACTAGATGGATTTATTTGCCCAATAAAGTCTATCCATTAATGGTCAAATGGTTGCTATGGGAGCATTGATTATAATGTCATTTCATCCCACTAGTTCTAATTTCCTATGCACTAGCATACATCATAATATTATAAAACTTAGAGTTCATCTTGGAATAAGTGGGTCAACCATAAACCACTATGTATAATCTTATTTTAGTAGCATCACTTGTGAAATGACCCCCATTTATTCCTTTGTGTGACTCTTCAATTAGATGTGGCCATTTATGTTCTAGAACTACTATACACAAAACCCTATCCTTGCCAAAATTATATAGAAATACATTTAAGATGGTATATGGAAAGGTTCATATGATTAATTGCTTATTTTCTCTTTCCAAATAGTGTGATGGGAATATCCCCTACTCCAAAAACTATGAAATTTCTTCTAATTGTTCCAGAATTATAGATGCTTGTAAAAGATGTGCATCTAGAGATTCTTCTTTAACTTTTCTAGTTCCTCACCATTGCACAGTCTACTCAAATGGTCTAGTCCTACATTCTCCAATCCAAGTTTAATATTTATGTAAAAGTAAAATTAATAAAATAAAATTATCCATATATAAATTCTTCCTATGATCATAAACTTATTGACAAGGAATCATAGTGCTTGGTGATCTGTGAATAACGCAAATGGTGTCACCAATAGGTAGTGTCTAAAATTCTATAGTTCAAACACCATTACTAAATATTCCCACTATATTTTTGTGTAATTATGTTTTATGGCTAATTATTTTCTATTCACAAAGTGGTTGGGTTGGTCCACTCCTTCCACTCTTGGATATGCTAACACAACTCCCACTACCATCCCTAAGGAATCTACATGAACATGGAAAGGCTTAATCCAATCTAGAAACACCAATATTAGTGCAGTCACTAGTCTTTATTTTAGAATAATGAACTCCTTTTTATAGTCCTCTATCCATAGGAACTACTTTCCATTGTGTACTAGTTTTTCTAAAGGTACAAATATAGTTGTCTACTCTTTTTTAAACTTTTTATAATATCTAGTGTTAAACTTTTTAGGAAACACATCTCGGTAATCCCTTAAAATTTCATGATTTTGAGATGTTAGCATCAGTCCAATAATGCCCTATATGTGTCGTTTTTGGAGTGTCCTCTATGCTAATGTTTTTAACATATTCTTTTAGAGTTTTTTGATAAATTTTTTTATCCTATTTAGGAATGGTGTCCCTTAATATCAGTTATCTTTCCCTCTCTAGTATATTACTATGTCATAGTCTATCTTCTTTAGTTTGGCCTATGATTGGCTTTGATAACTACTCAATTTCTCTTTCTAGCATAAATAGGTCTACCAGATCCATATCTTCTTCAATTTTTTAGTTAGATGTGGACTTATAATTTATTGTATTCTATGACATGGTTTAACCCTATCTCACTCTTTTTTATTCTCTTCCTCATAGGTATGAATGGCATCATTCAAGTCATAGGTTATGTTTGATGTGAAATAGACTTCATTAGAATGTCTATATCTTCAATGCTCCAATGGCATAAAAACACTTTTATCTTTCATAATACCCAATGTTACATTGGGTTATCACTCTCAAATATGAATGCTTAAAATAAATCACTTTGGACCTATGTTTAATTCTTCATTTCTCTCTAGTGCTCTTATTGTATATATCACAAAGTTAGAAGAACACTTAGGTTATACTTGAAATAATGTACCCAATATTTGGAAGCCACACGTTCTAAATTTAAAAATTCAATTCACCTATAGATATGAATATATAAACACTTTCCCTCTTTATGTATGGCCAATCACTTCTAACTCCCATTGGTAGCTGGAGACACCTAAAACTGGCCACCAATGGCTTTATATCTGAATTTAGACTAATTATTGCCAATCATTGAATACTTAGCCCAAGAATTTCTATTAGTCTTGAATTTGGATTTATAACCTTGCATCAAATCAATTTGGCCTATTAAATCATTTTAAATAAGGCAAATACACACATTGAATTAATCAAAATAAAAAAATGACAAAATACCTAAAAATATTTAATTAACTTTCACACCCTAACAAAGATAAATTTGAAAGTTAAATCAATTTCAAATCCTAATTGAGTTCACCCATGAGATAATAAATAAATTAAATCAATTATTAAAAAGGAAATTCAAGAGCATCTTAGAACATTCTAGAACACACTCATTACCTTTACGAGTTGTCACTTGATGAAAATATCTAAAATAATATTCTAAGAATATGCTAAACTCAACCAAAGTTAATAAATCAACCATGGTTATATTTAACCCATTTAAATGGATTTGAAAGCCTATAAAAGCAAGCCTAGAGATCTTCATTTAGGGAGCTCAATCAAAATAGAGTTATAATGCAAGAATAGATTCATGAAGATAAAAGCCTAGTGTTATAATATTGAAATTGAGTCAAGCCATAACAATCAATCCATGCATTAATTAATGGTGCATAGAGGAGATGATGTTGGCCATATGTCATCGATGAAGACTTCTTATGTTTGGATCTATCAAGCAAGGTAAAGATTGTTGTTCTTTGCATTTTAGTTGGGTTTTTACTTATTGTTTGTTCATTAAACTCCCCCTAAGATCTAAGATTAGAGGTGTTAGTATTTTAGTTCTTCGATTTCATGGTTTAATGGACTAAAACTTGGTCTAACCTCCTCTCTTCGTCAAATTCCTTTATCAAAAATGGCATGCCCAGTGGGACATGATTGCACACCCCACATATTTGAATATGAATGACTATTAAAATAGCTCTAATTTCTAATATATTAACTATTTTTTTCTAAATCTTTGATAGGATGTTTTTACTAGTTTCATATTAATTTTGTAGAAATTTAATTAAAATCTAATTTGTAGTTTCAAATTTATGACTCTTTTACTGACTATCACTTTTTAGTTATTAATTTTTTGGTACAAACAATTATTACAGAACTTATAACTTTATTTTATTCACTAGTTTAACCTAAACTTTTTTAAAGAGGTGCAACCTAGACCTATAAATAACCTTCAAAATTTTTGTCATAAATGGATGTATATTTTAAGAATTATGTCTAAATTATTGATTGTAAGTTTTTATGATTTTTTGTGTTCAATTTTCTTATTTTTAACCTTCTAAATTATTGTTTGCATATTTCATATGTTTTTTTTTTTTGAGTTTTTTTTTGATATTTTTTATAACCTTTGCCTAACAAAACATGTTTTATTTTTTGGGGTTTTTCCTTTATGTAGACATATTTTTCCCTTCAAAGATGCTTGTCTCATTTGATAAATAAGCTTCAAGTCTAAACAAAGTTCTGACCTTTTCTTTAGTAGGACCTATTTGAAGAAGACCATTTTTATCTAAATTAGTTTTTTCACACTTCATTTAGATGTCTAAAAATAACTAGGAATCCTTAATTTTGGTGTTTAAATAAACATTTTTAAGATGTTTTATTGGTTAAGTTTTTGTGGTTTCTTTCAAAGTTCACAACTTAAAGCCAAGGGGCTAAAAGAAACCCACCGCACATTTCATTTAGTGATATAAAATTGAATACACTTCAAAGTTTTTAAAAGTTGTTTTCATTATTTTTTTAGTCTAATATTGTTTGAGTAAATATGAAGTTATGTGTGTATGCTCTCCTATCCGTCCCCTTTATGGAACTGTTGAGATCAAAGCGCTAACTTATTTTTGGGTGGTTTGCAATTATTTCTATTTGCACTTATTAAAGCAAAGAGGCTAGTAACTAATCTAACTAAACACTTTCAATTTGTTGCAATGAAATTAACATCACTTCAATTATTTGTAAACTTCCTTGTTGATTGTGTGTTTTAGAAAAAAGAGATGTTTGTGTATGCTCTCCCATGCATACATTTTAGGGAACTTTTTGGATCAAAAGTGCCATCTCATCTCACTTTTAACCTATTACAAGGCATGAGAATAATTTCATTTAATTCACTCCCGAAAAAATCACAATAGTATTGGGTGATCTTGAGGCAACCATAAACTCTTTTTATTATGTCATTTATTTCATGCATCTTGGCTTGTGAGGGGGATTTCATTACCTCCCAAGAGTTATTTAGGGAAGATTTGACCTAGAATTTCATCTCCCAACATCAACTTCATCACCCCCACTAGGATTAGAGGTTTGAGAGGTTAAACTACCTTTTAGTGTTGGGGTTAAGCACTGGGATGTATCTGTAAATTAGACATCACACTACACTAAACAAATGATGAATATAGTGGTTGAAAAAACTGAAAGACCTTTTTACAACAATCCAAGTGCTATGGAAACCCAATTAAAGTGAACTTATTTTGCATCATTTGTCATGAAAGTCATTTTTCAATTGATCCATCTAGAATGTTTGTAAAATAGTTAGTTTTAGTCAACCCCACTTTGTCGTACGCTTGGTAGGAATTTTGATGATTTACTTGTATTTTTTCATTTTTTTTCTTGGTGTTTTGATACTAAAACTAATGTGTTTAATTATAAACCATGTCAACAACTATTTTATTTATACATCATTCCTTGATCTAAGAGGCATTATGTTGGCCATTTTACACCACACTTGTGCCTTACAATTTTTTCTAAATATATTTTTTGTGTGCGTTACTTATTTGAGATGGGTGCCATTATGATACCTAAATCATTATCAAATTTTTGCATTAGAGTCTTTAAAACATAACATTGATCACATCATTAGAGCATGTTTACACCATTAGGCTACTCATTTTGTTTCAACAATTGTTTGACTTTGTATCAGGAACTATTGTTTGAAACCAACCAAACCATGTCATCTATGTCATTTAGACCTTGTTTATGCATCATCATGTCATCAAATCTTACCTAACTATTTATTCCAATCATATTTTTTACTCATTGAGTTTTTAATTAATCTTTCCAAGTTCAAATTTAAATATTGATTAATTTTTATTTAGGCCTCACTTTGTAGGGATTGATACACATATAGTTCTCTTTTGGGTTATGTAACTTAGGTTAATAGATTTCCAAAATTTGAAAACTATCAATTTTTTGTTCATTCAACCTATCCTCATCATTGTTTGTGCCTTTATTTGGGAAAACATAGTCTTTTCTCTAGGTGTCTTTTGCCTTGTGGTTTATACCAACTGATCATGTGTATGTTTGATTATGTGTGTCGAGTCTATGTCAAAGTTATTCCAACCTTGTTAGATTAAATCAAATCACAATAGCCTTTGTTTTAAAGTCTAGATTTTCATACCATTTGGACAAAAATCCTAGAAAATCATGTTTGTTTGACTCCACATTTGGATGAAAGCCATAGAATCTCAATGTTTCCCTTTCCTAGTTTAAACCTTGTTTAGAACACTTTAGCTGAGACTTTGACATGTTTGTTTTATTCAGACACTTGACCTTTTATGTGTATGACATTTGACATTAGAATATTTTAAGCTAATTATTATCACAAGCCATTTTGGAGATATAGCTCCATGTTCAAATCACTATTTGGAGATACAACTCCATTGCTTTTACCCATGTTAGACCAAATTTGAACCATTTGCCCTTTTGACAAATTTTTCAAAGTTTTCCAAACTTTAAGCCTTTTCTAAGATCTTTCTTCATTGATGTGGATATTTCTATATACATTTATGGTAGATTCATGTATAATCCAAATTATGATAGAATTACCACACAAAATGGATTTGATTTTTATGGCTTTATTCAAGACCCCTTTGATGATAACATGGTTTTTGACATAGAAATTTATCCACCTTATAGAAATCAAATCAAGGACCAAAGCCATGACCTCAAATAGGATGATATGGTTGGTGAGGAGTAATTATGTGTAGACCTCTATGATGAGGATGATTGTGAGTCAAATTCATACCCTCCTTACAATAATCAATTTAGGGACCAAAGACAAGAGTTAATTTACAATCCAACTCAGGACCTTGAGTATGATGATATGGTTTATGAGGAAGACTTGGATGCTTTATCTTAGGTGAGTAATCAAGATCCATAATTCCCTACCATTTCTATTCTAGGATGTTGTCCTTTGGCTTGTGCAAGTAATCAATCTCCACAATGCACACCTATTATCCAACCATTGACCATTTCTTGTTTAGTGACTATCATTCCCCAATTTAGAAAACCCCAACTAATCCAACCCAAATATCAATCAGTTTAATTATGATCCCAACCAATAATTTATCCTAAACATCATCCAATCATTCAGCCTCAACCCACCATTTAGCCTAAACCCCAACTAATCCAACCAAAACCTCAACCAGTGTAATAAATCCCTCAACCAAGCCAATTATTTGAGGACCAAATTGTGATCAAAATTAGTATTTTCCAACTCATTGGAAACCAAGGCAAAGAGAACCAACTGATCCAAGATGTTTTTGTTGAACCAACTATTTGTGACAAGTCAACCTATGATGAATCACCTTTCAATCCTATACCCATTGTCAAGGATTCTCATTATGATGAGATAGTATTTACTAAGTCACTTCTTAATGATTATAACTACCTTTGGGAAAATCATTACCTTGATCATATGTCTATTTTTCAAGAGCTTCTCTTTAACAAGTTAGTCTCTAAAAAGTTTTCTCTTAACCTTTTTCCCATCCTAGAGGAGTCTCACTTTGACAAACTAGTCTCTATGGATCCCATTATGCCATCACATGTCATTACTTATCTAATACCAAATATTCAATAAGATATAATTATAATAGATTACCCATCAGATGAAGAATCAGAATTAGAGTCAAGTTTTACTCTTGAAATGACATTAGATTTAACATCAAAATCAAAATCAACATTAGTCTTGGCATTGGATTCAAAGTCCATTGAGTTAGAATAAGATTCAAAATTAGAATATGTTCATCATTATTATAATATTGGCTATGCATCCCTAGCAGATCGATTTGAATACATTTATGATCCTTATATAGTTTTTTAGGATGATTACTTCATCATTGACATAAGTTATCCTAGTATATTTTATGAGGATTGTATAGCCTACCTCCATTCCATTACCATTACCACTAAGCATCATACCCATATCATTGGCATTCCATCTACCACAAGTGTCAATTTGGACCAATAGAATCATACCTTATTAAAGTACATTCATGGTGAAGTATCAAATGAAGAAAAGTAAGGAGGTTAAGACCAAATTCATATAGTATAAGAACACTCTCTTAGTGAAATTTTTTTGGAGGTGCTAGGGTAAATCAAAGTCATAACTCAACATCTAGTATTTAAACCTTTTCAGAGGCACTAGGGGACAATCAAAGTCAAAAGTCAATGGTCCTTAATGAAACCTTCTCAGAGCTGCTATAAGACAATCAAGACAACTTCATTGGTAGAAACCTCTTTGAGGCACCAATATATGAGCATAAAATTTATAATACTTAATAATGAAATTATCAAAGATCAAATTAAAATAGCTTGCACTCTACAACCTAATTAGATGGTAGCTAATCTCAAGTCCAAACAATAGAATAATCTTGTGGGCTTATTGAGAGAAGAAATTTTTTGCCCTTTTACATCCATATCTATGTTGAATATGGAATCAATAATATTATGTGTGCCTAAAAATTCTGATCTTCATTTATTTCCCATCCATTATTCATTCCATTATCCTCCATCATTACATTTTTCAAACAAACCTACCATTCAACATTTATCCATCTTTACCACCCATGGTGACATTTTACTTTGTAGCAGCTACAAAGATACCTTGTCTCAAATTTTGAAGGAAATAACATCAATGACTAATGAATATTACAACAAGATCATTTGTATCCAAATCTACAACCAATTCTTGATAGAGAAACTATTCAGATGAGGTTTAGGTTAGAAATTTACATGATTGATTATTATAATTGTATCAATTATTGATCAAGATGTGCATCTCCACTTCAATGGGAATAATATAATAATTTTTCATACCCAAGCTTTAACCAAATATGTACCATATCATATCAAGTTATCAATCCTTATTCCATTATTACATACCCAACTAGTCACCTTACCACTTGGGGGCAATCCTCTCAACATTCTTCCTATCATCCTATCCAATCTACCAGCCTATCATTATCCTATCAATTATCCATCCTACCATTTCATTCTACCAAAACATGTTTTGAATCCTATTAACCAATCCTATTTGACCTTGGTGAATCTATTGGTTTCATATTTTTAGCATACAAAATTAAACCAATTTCAATAGTTTTTTCAAGCATTTTAGATAAAGGCAATATTTTGAAGTAGTATGATAGAAATTTTGGTAGTTACATCCTTTGTTTCTTATTCCCTTATTATCATGTTTGTTTATGTGAGCTTGATTATATCATCTAATAGGGCAAATTTATGTTAATCGGTCTTGATCCTAGTTATATCACCTGTTAGGGTAAATTGGCATCATTGATCTATCACTTGTATTCTAGTTATAACCACATATGGGTAAACTACAAGAAACATTTGTTTATTATGCATTGACATATCACTTACCCATTCTTATGCCATATTATGTCCTCATACCAACTATGCCTATTATGTTTTAATTGGTTGGTACACTAGTCAGATTTCTCTATTATGAGATGAACTAATGTGAATGAAAACCATTTTGGAACTATGTGGATCACATTTTATTCATGTTGAGTTTAGATCAGTCCCCCTTCAGCCACACTCTCTCCATTTTTAAAAAATAATTACAATTTATAATTCTCTCACCATTTTACGAGCAACTTTAGCCATGCTCTCACCATTTTGTGAGCATCATTTCAAGTTATAATGCTCTTATTATTTTATGAGCAACTTCAACCACACTCTCACCATTTTATGAACATAATTTCAAGTTATCATGCTCTCTCCATTTTATGAGCTTTGACCATTTTAGTGTCTCATCATTCTTTATTGAGTTGAGATACTTCAAAAATTCCAAAAACATTTGAAAATTATTTAGAAAACCAAAAATGTTGAACACTTATTTGCCTTAAGGATTTTAGGAACCCTCACTAAGTCACAAGCAAATTAATTATTCCTTAGTTTCCCCATTTTGTGAGTTCATTCCTATTTTTCTATCACACATGTCTTCTATAAATCATCATTTTTTCCCCATTTCTTAGGAGAACTACATTTGGCCTGAAGTTTTGTTGGATAAACATATCCATGGAATTATGTAGGTATAATCCACTTAAATAACACATATAGAGAAAACTTAGCCACCCTGTTTCTTTAATTCTATTCCCCCATCTTATTTATTTGTTCGGTTGTCACCTAGTTTCTAGGGGCAATGTTCTTCATGTTGTTTATACTAACATAGGGACTAACACTTTTTTTTTATTTGTTTGTCTTGATTTTTTCTTTGTTTGTGAATTTTGTATGTTTTTTTTTGTGCTTTTTTGTTTAATTTTAGCACTGTGTCCTTGATTCAATCTATGTGTGTTCATTAGGTGATTCCTTACACATTATTCTTGAGTATATCCATGTTCAAACATCTACACTACCATCATGGTTTTTATCATTAGTGCAATTATTTTTCATTGAGTATTGGATATTAGGATTCAGTCCTTATGCATATTTTGGCCAAGCCCCCATGGGGTTTTATCATGAGTCTTACCATCAAATTCTATAGCAAAAATAAACTTTGAGAGGTCTACAACATTAATACAACATCACCATCTCCTCGACACTGACATCAACAACAATCCCAATCCAATACCCAATCATATCCCAAATAGAGTAATTATGTAATGAAAGAATTTAAAACTTTGCTAGTTTAGATGATCATCTCCCTATTAGCAGGTTGTCCTAATTCATCTTTATCCTCTGTATCAACTTCTGAATCCTCAACCATTAATTATGTTTTTTATAATTGAGGTATATTGCATCAGCATTGTACACCATCCCACATGAATTCTTAATGATTATATTTCTTGTTAGGGAAAATCATTATGTTATCACCATGTTCCTTTCTGGTTTATCTATCCTAACTAGGGTAGTTCCATATTTTTAATGATTATATCACCGTCTAGAGTAAATAATTGTGTTATCATACCACCTTGCCACTATCAGGGTATAATGCTTATAACTACCTTTGGAAAAACCACTATACACCATCCCACTTGAATTTATTAGTGATTTTACCCAAATTTGGGTAAATAATTGTGTTATCACCTCATAATATTGATTTTTTTGGTCCCCTCATTTTGATTCTATCTTTCAAGGGATCATTTGCCAACCCACTTGTCAACCACTCCCTCGAGGGGGTAACTATAGTTCAATCATTACCATTCCAATCATAAGCATAAAGAACCATTATATTCTTTGAAAATATGTTCGTATGCTTACATCTTGAAACATCTTCTCAAACAGGGGAAAACTATAGACACCTAAAACTGGCCACCAATAACTTCATATCCAACTTTACACCAATTCATGCCAATCATTGAATACCTAGCACAAGAATTTCTATTAGTATTTAATTTAGATTTATAACCTTCTATTAAATCAATTTAGCCTATTAAATAAATCAAATAAGGCAAATACACACACTTAACTAATCAACATCAAACAAATGACCAAATGCCTAAAAATAATTAATTAACATGCACACCCTAATCAAAATTAATTAGCAAGTTAAATCAATTTTTAATCCTAATTGAGTTCACCCATGAGCTAATTAATCAATTAAATCAATTTCTAAAAAAGAAATGCAAGATCATCTAAGAACATTCTAAAAGACACTCATTACCTTTATGAGTTGTCACTTGATGAAAATATCTAAAAGAATATTCTAGGAATATGCCAAACTCAACCAAAGTAAATAAACTCAACCATGGCCATATTTAACCCATTCTAAGGGATTTGAAATCCTATAAAAGCAAGCCTATAGCTCTTCAATTAGGGAGCTCAATCAAAGTAGAGTTGTAATGCAATAATAGATTCATGAAGATAAAATCTTAGTATTATAATGTTGAAATTGAGCCAAGCCATATCAATCAATCCAAGCATTCAATAATGGTGTATAGAGGAGATGATGTTAGCCATATGTCATTAATGAAGAATTCTTATGCATAAACTAAGCAAGACAATGAAGAAATCATTTGGATCTCTCAAAGAAGGTCAAGATTGTTTTTATTTGAATTTTAGTTGGGTTTTAAATTTTTGTTTATTGTTTAAGTTCCCCCTAAGATCTAGGATTAGAGATGTTAGTATGTTAGTGTGTTGATTTCATGGTTTTATTGACTAAGACTTGATCTAACCTCATCTCTTTGTCAAATTCATTGATCACACTAACTATAACTAGTCTATCATCATTTCACACACTTCTTCCTAGTCTATACTCTCATCTAAATGAATTAACCTCCAATTCATAGTGAATTATTTTAGTGTATAGTTGATTATGATAATCATTTAATCAATGTCTAACACATACTATTGGAATCATAGAATTAGCTAACTGATATCCTCAGTTATAAAATACTAAGGTATTTGATGCTCAATTATCAAGACCATGTGTAGAGGCCACATTTCATTGTTTCCTTGTACCTAGTTCAATAAGTGGGTATCTAAGTTACCACTAATTGAGGAGATTGTATCCCACTATGGCATGGCTTCTAGAGTAGGTTCAACATAGTCATTATTTTTTCAACCTATCTAATATATATAATTTACTTTATAATGGGTTGGAGAGATTATTAACATAGATTATATGTCTATCCTTTCCATTTGAAGAATATTAGTATGATACAAAAAAAACTTGTATGTGGTTTATATACTTTTGTATTGTAGTTGTTCACTTCATAGATATTGTAATTAATATTTATAACTACCATATATAAAGTTACATTCCATCCCTCATAGTGTTGATAGTTCCATTTTTATAATAAATTTCATCCAATTATTTATCATAGGACTATATGGTAAATATGGTTCCTTAGGGATTATATAAGGTTTATCCTTAGATTTATTCAATGAGATCATAATGATCTTATCATCTTGATGAGACTCCAACTAGTCTATTACTATGTTGATTGTCATTCAACCATCATAAGATGACTTCTTTCCAATTGGCATAGAGTAATGTGTGGTTTTTGTCTTCATATCAATGACTTTAAAGTCTCAAGGTCTATGATTTTGATCTCTACATCCTCTAATTATCCTATAGGTTTCTCTCTCATAATCTAAAAGGTTTAGGGTAACTAAACTATATCTCAATGTAGGTCTTCTAATTGCTTCCCATGTTGATCTAGGAATCATGTTTATTGTGTTACCCAAGTCATAGACAATATTTGGTATTTCATACCTAGTTATTTCAATGTCTATATTAGCATCAAGGTCTCAAGGTTTATCCATTTTGACATACCAAACTAGTTTGTTCATTCTTTGTTGACCTTTTTACACACACTCCAATAGATTATGAAGTAGGTTGGATATATTCTAAAATATATCCTAATTTTATAGGGTAATAAGTAGTTTAATTAGATATATATCCATGCATCTGTGCATAAGTGGTGGCATCAACTACCTCCATAGTCCCATATTGTTGGATTATTTTTAAGATATCCACAACTTTTCTCATTAATATTTTCTTAATAGTATGTTTAAGATACTTATCTTGGTGAACCTTCTTGATGTCATGATCTTGTATAGTTTTTATATGAGGTGGTCCTTATTTTATATTCTATTATCATATTACTACCTACATAACAACATATTCTCATGACTTGACATTGGTTAGTTTAACATTCAACATTGCATTATCTGTGTTGTTTCTCCCAGACTAGAAAATTTTCAATGTCATATTTATCTAACACTTGACAATAAATGTGGTACCATTGAGGATTTGAGGAAAATACATCTATACATGGTTTAATTATTTGGAAAAATAAAACTAAATAGGTTATCCTTGTGAATAATTTACCCTTCCTCTCTACACACTTCCTTTGTAGCCTCCCCTGTATCCACCTCCTCTTCTATTATCTTGAAATCCCTAATTACAGGACTATTATGGTTTGAAATCCATAATAGTTAGTTGGATATTCCTAGATTATGTTTTTTGTTAACCCATATATCCACAATATTTGGGGTGTGATAAATGTAGTACCCAAATAGATTGTTATGGCCTCAAAATCACTTGATTCTAAGAATTTCAATAAGAGGACTCTAGCTAGGTCTTTATACAGGCTTTCCCATGGTATAGTTACAAGATTTGTATATTTTCTATTAACTTCAAGAACTCGATTGGTCTGAGTCACATCAGTCATTTGTTACATAACCACTACAAAGATATATTTTCATTATTCTTTCTTTTAGTTATTGAAGAGCTCCATGGTTCTTTTCATCATGATTACATGCTTTGCAATGTTATAGTACAATGTATATGGATTACTCACATACTATTATATAAGGTGACATTGAGATGTCTTATGACCCACTATTCTACATATATTACAAAACTTAGTTTCAACTTAGGGACATTCATTTTTGTGGTGTCTTTATTTTCCACACCCCATGCACAATAGACTAGATCTAGGCCTTTTTGTTGCATCTTATTATTATTCTAAATTTTTTTCAAGAGTTATATAGTATTCTCCATCTATGAAATTAGGGCTAAATCTTATCTATAATATTCAATATGATCTACATAGATCATAGTTATTATTTCCTCTACTTTTTTAGTGAATTGTGTTTGCATCGTGGAAAACCTTATTCTTAGTAATAGACCTTATATGAACCAAGAAGCTTTATCCTTTTCTTCCAAGAAAAATTTGACTTTGTTCATTATATAATATAATATACAATAATAATCATGAACATTCTCTTTTATTCCTTACCAAAATTCTTTGAGGTTTTATATGGTCTAGTTGAAACTTTCTTTTATTTTAAACTATGTGATAAGCCAAATCTTCACATCTTCTAGACTCACTTTGGCTATGTCCTTGAAAAATATAAAATCTAATGCTTATCGTCATAAGTCACTAATCAATTCACATTTCTTCACTACCTCATCATCGATTCCTTTAGCTTACTACTTTATGTCATAGGTTAGTAGGTATTATTCAAGGTTTGCATACCCATCATATGATACCATATTAACAAATGAACCAATCTATAGTAACATTATGGTGTAATTAACAAAATTTCAAAGTTGTAAATTTACTTGTAAACTCTAAATCTCTGCCAACCATCACCCTTGAGGCATTTTTTATAGGGGTCTTATATAGATGAAATTGTGGATTTTTTAAGTCATTTTTTAGTTTTGATAATCTAGATTTAGATATTATGACTCAAACCATGAACATACTAAGTCATGTCACCATGCATTCAACCTATAATCCACTTTTCTACAACTTCGAGCCATGCTTAAATCTGAGAATGCTATTACTACTCGTACCTAGTATTCCCCTACTACATTCTTTAGTTTTTTTCCCTCTACCAAAGAAATATAGGTTAAATTTTCACATTCTCTTCCTATTTTAATTGAAAACATTAGGATTTATCCTTGTTTAAATATTTTTTAGGGTTTTTCTTAGCATTGTTTCAAAGTGATTAATTCTATTTCTTAGTTTAATTGTTACCTTCTATTTTATTGTTCTAGAAAACATAGGGATTGTAAAACCTAATAAATTAGCCAAATATTCCTTTAAATATTACCTAACTATAGAATATTCCCTTGCTTATCCCTTGCATAGTCATCGTGGACTTTATATTTACTAGAAACACCTAAAAACCCATGTGATTTTAACTGGCATTTATAACCCCATAGTCCCACAGACTTTTCTAATGCTTAGAGCAACCTCCATCTCCATCAGATTTTCCACTAGAGACCACAAGTGTAGATTGAAACTCAAATATCCATTGAATATTTCTACCTACAAGTGCAACTAAATTTACCTATAGATTTTTCATGTGCAATTACAACTCTAATATCCATTGAAGCTTTCACCTACATTTTTACACCTATAAATTCTACCAACTTTGTGGTTGGTTTTCCCCTAGTAATTTATATAGGATATATGTCTAGGAGATATGAAGTTTAAATCTAAAGGACCCAATCTTACACTTAGTCTATAATTCAACACAATTGAGATTCTAGACACATACCTAAGTAACATTAACCTAGGTGATTTCTAGACCAAAATTAATGATAAATTTAAGAATGACTATATCTAGAGCATATATGACTATGGACTACCCCAAGTGGTTGCTTTTCCCCTAACTATGTAAATACATAAGGTGTTACTCACACTAGTAAAGCATCTTGATGATAATAAGAGAGAGATGTTAAATGACAAAGAGGAAAGAATTCTAAATTTGGACTCAAGATTGATAGAATCCATCTTATTGATACTTGAATTGAAGATTTACCTAGACATAAATCTAGATTCATCAAGTAAATTATATAAATACAATAACATAATATGTTAGAGTGTAATGAACATAAAATGTCTGAGAATCCCTAGGGATACATCCACTAGAATACCTAAAACATGTGCAAGGATTGATTTTAAGGATGAGGTAGATGATCTAATAATATGATTACATAAGATCACTAGTATACCTAATGTGAAGAACTTCTAAGATAAGATATATTAATATATTTGAATGATCCACCAAAACAAGCAATACATCCACTAGGCACAACTCATTAGTGACTCCATCTATAAGTAGTTAATTGAGGTCCAAAACACAAAGAAAATTTATGACTTCTTATCTAGTTTATATATTAGCCAAAGGGAGAGATTTCCTATGACTCAACATAGTAGCTGACCAAAAAATTAAAGTGTTTAATTATTACCCTGACCTAACTCTTGAAGCTAGTAGGCAACACTTTATAATATTTAATGATGCATTCATCTACTGCATCATAGTTATGTTTGACAAAGAACTAGAGAAGAAGAGATTATTTGATGTTGTCACTTCAAAGATTACGAATTAGGGTTATTATGTGATCTAATTCCCCACATACTCATACATCAAATTATATAGATTTAATAATTGTCCTTACTCACTCCTGAGGTATGTGAGTGACAAATTGGCCTTATTAGATCTTTTGAGGTAACTAGTTGAAAATCACTAGTTATTATTTAGTAAACACAAGGAGGGAATTAATTTCCTATCAACATAGGTAGGTACACATTCCCTTCTCTATCCAAAGCCAAATGTTTATATTTTGAAATGACACAAATTACCTTGAGGGTGTTAGAGGAAAGACCATTCTATGATGTTCATGGAAAAATCACTAATACACTAGGAATTTTAACATATTCACATGTCCCCTACTATAAATACTATTGGGAGGAATTGGATGATGAAGAGGAAGTAAGACTGAAGGACTATTCAAAAATGACCTTAGATCATGTCAAATATTTTAACATGGCACCAATCCATAAGGACTTGGTAGATAATGAGTCCCTTGTAAACAAGGCCTATTATGATAATAAGATCTATGCTCAACCCCTTCTAACAATAAGGTGGTATTTCTTGATTATTTGTATCTAATAGATAGAACCACTAACATAATAAATAGAACACTCAGTTAGATTATAATTAAAGGGGTCAAAGTGACTAAATAAATAGTGAGCATATATGGAAAACTACTAGAAATCAAGGAGAAGGGAGTACCACCATCAACATAAGGTTCTAGCAATGGATCACTCCTAAAAGATTTAGATAGGCAAATAATATCCCATAAGAGAAAGAAGAAATTAAAGGCTAATAAGGGACAATAAAGTAGCTAAAGAGTAATAGTAGATCAACTAATAGTCATTTTATCTAAGGATACAGTTGCAATTAAATCAATAATATTTTAAACCTCCATATTAGTTATAGTTTTAACTCCAATCTATATGATACTCCTTCCTTTTATTTTTATCATCCCTATAGCTTTAACACCTCCTCCTCCTATTTCCACTCCTTTAATTCAAGTGACTCCACCCTTCATTCCCACCAATTTACCTATGTCAATAAGTCCATTCCTAATAGTTTAATCTAATAAATTGGACACTTAGGTTTCCATTCCCTTTCCCTATTCCATAATATCACTCCCCCCTTCCATAATTCCTATCATTCCATTAATCAACAACACTAAATAGTAGTATATATACATGAATTTAGTCATTATGACTATAATATCACTGGACATCCTAACCCCTTAGATAACTACTACTTCATATTCATCTCCATTAACCTTTATCACTTCACACACCCTAGGTGTCCCTATAAATATGATTCATTCATTCAAGGATTTGGACTCCACACTTCCATAGTTTCATCAATTATAACTCCTTATGTGTACTCTTATATTGGTATCAATTCCATCTTCCACACCCCTAGTAGACACAACCATTTCAATTACCCCCACCTTTTCCACTTCTATAGTAACCCTAACCCCTATACATGAGATAGAGTTGGAGTAAGTCACTAATGCAAATGTGGACCTTCAACCCACATATGGGGAAGAGGATGAAAAGACATCTATTGAACAATAAGTGGTAATATTATTGAAAGATACAACACTTATCACCATGGTCACTAGTGAAACATATTTAGCAGTAGATTTTCAAGTGATAGTGTCAACACAATAGGATTCTACTCTAGTTGGTTAGCACAGATAACAAGGAACAAATGCAAGTAGATGGTATCCTTGAATAAATTTGATTTTAGATTCACAAATGCACATAATAAATCCAAGACAAATTCCTAGACTATTTCAAGGATATTATATGATTCAACAATGGGAAACTATTTAGAGATTATAGTCTCCCCATCAAATAGACAAAAGGAAGATCTAGTGGTTGAGGATTACCTTGTATATAAATTTCACCTTGCACATCATATGAGAGATATTGAAAATCAAATTAAATCAAACATTAACTCTCTTTTTGATAAAATGGATAGTGATAAGTTCACTAAGGATGAGCTAAAGAATAAGGTTGAAAACTAACAACTACATTAAAGAAGTTCATTGAGCCTACTATTCAACTAGTACAACCTATTACTCAAATCTACATCAAGCACCTCTTGATGTAGTCATAGATATTATCTGTATGGGAAGGGCCAAAAATGAATGGTTAGAAGAGCTCATCTCAATGGGTAATAGAGTTATTAAACTAGTAATGGACCATTATAAAACTCTACTGGAGATAAGGGTCACCTTGACAGATAAAATAAATATCAACAAGAGATAGAAAGACTAAATTCTTTTCTATCCAAAATTGAATGTTTTAAACTCAATTGAAGTTGAAATCCTCACTGTAGAAAATCTACTGAGAAATGATGTAGAGCAAGAGGATTTGGATAGAATAGATCAATTTAGAATAAAGATACTTATAGACAATTCTAATAAAGATAAGGTTACACATGATAATACAAATGATATGGTATATGTCATTCAAGATTTGTTGAATAAATTGTCATGTAAGGTAACAAACTAGCAATACTAGGTCATTTCTATGCAAGAAGTTTAGAATAAATTTAAACAAATGGTCAAAAAAATATGCAAGAAATACAAACTTCATTTTGAGCTCTATCCACCATCTCATCAAGTACTGTAACACATTATATCAAATGGGAAAAGAGACTCAATACTATAAATATTTTAGAAGGGAACTCTCAAATACAATAGCAAAATGTAAGACAAACAACCTCTACTCTTTTGGTCCTAATGAAGACATAATCTTGGAGATATTCAAGATTTTTGACTTATATATTAAGAAGATATAGGTTGATAAGGATAAAGAGTCATCATATGTTTTTATTGTTTATTACTTCTTTCTATCAAAAACATTCTTGTATATTTTATTTTCCTTATTGTAAAAATACTATAAATTTGTAACTTGTAAATTGTAGATATCATTTTGATAGCTCTTTTTGAGAAAGATCCATATGTAATTTCCATATTCCTTTTTGACAGGTTGAAAGTTATAAAAATAAAACATGTAAATTACACTTTCCAATTTGACATGTTTGAGTTGCTTAAGTTGCAAAATCACATATTGTAAAATTCATTTCTAGTTTTCCCAAAATTGTGTGACTTGAAATTTGTAAAATACTCACCTAAAAATTACAAGTCGGGGTTTTACAAAAAGTAACTTAGTTATCCAAACCTATCTTTTTCTCTAAAATTATAGTTTAACTATGGTGCCTCATTACATGGACATCCATTTTAGGAAATATAATGAAGACATAGGCATTGCATGAAGATTTCCAAGCTTCTTCTATGCCTATGCAATGAATATCATGCCCAATAGTTTCATGATCTCTTACAACACTTGTTCACTTCACCAAAGATGCCACCAAATTAAGATCATGCCCCCTTTTTGCATGGAGCTTCCAGATTTGCATCATTTTAAACTAGGCATGGATTTCCTTCTTAACTAAATCTCTTTCAAGATATTTTTTGTATTAATATGGGTACTATGTCATATCCAATTTATTTTTTGTCGCTAGAGATATTATTCTACATTTTGAATAACTTGTCTACATGATGTAACATAGAGAGTGAGAATAAGTTGAAGATTTACCTTTATTGTATATGTAATCTTTGTGTATTCAGGGTTATTTAAATATTTTTAGATGTTTTAATTATTATTTTATTCATAAAATATTACTTTTGGTATTATTTTACCCTTTTTAAATATTGTTTGATTAAAAATAAATAATCTTATCCTTTGTATGAAAAATACCCAATATTGCCTTTGGTTTCACATTTGTATAAGTTTGTGTTCCTAAAAATTTCAATATATTTATTATTATATCATTTTCATTCAAGCAAGCATTAAAATCCACTACAAAATATTTAGTGAAATCACCATTTTTAATTTTTTAATTTCAATCTCAAAACTCTTTTCCTTAGTCAAACCCTAGTTTAGGAGCAAGATCACTAAGAATCAAAATTTCTACATAAAATGGTAATATATCAGTTGAAATAAATTTATTAAAAGGAATCTAGGATTCTCTATATGCTTACCTCAATTATCCAAGGTCCTAAATCTTGGACGTGATCCTATTGTATCATTATATTTTTACACAATGAGCTACAACATCAAGATAGGTGCAAAATCTATGTGATAAAATTTTTATTCATGCCTGATGGGACCTAAAAATTACAAAGAGATTGGTTCTATTATCAAAAAGTATTGTATGAGATCTGTACACATTCTAAAATCACTTGGTGATTCCATTGGCTTATAGATTTAGGAATTCAAGGTTTACACATGCCAAAGAAACAAATATGATCTATTAAAGGTAAGAGAGATGATGTTTTGGAATTATCATTTCTTTCTAAAAAGAGATCAAGATCAGTTGTACCTCACCCTAGTGTATCCTAAAGAATTATTTGCATCTCTTTTAGATATTCCTAGTAGTTATATACCTCCCATTATGGCTAGAAATTTAAATTTTGTAGCCTTCAATGGAGGCATCCCACTCCAGTTGGCCCAATATGATGATATACCTACCTTGGATTTAAAAATCTTTCCATATTTTACTGGTGAAACTTCCACCACCCCTATGGAAAATATACAAGGCACTACTAATATTTGTTTAATCCAAAATATGGTACAATACAATGTTGCAATCAAAATTATAGTATCCTCTTTCAAGGGTAAACCCTTATAATGGTATAAAGGCCTACCTCCTAGTTCCATCCATGTTTGGGATGACTTAGTCATTGCACTATGCACTCAATTTGAAGATAAGAGTGATCACCTTTCCCTATTTGAATAATTAACTACTATTTAATGAGTTCCTCATGAGCACATGACTAATTTCAATTTTCACTTTCAAAATATGTGGAATAGAATACTAGTATTGGTTAATCCAAATCTAAATAATGTTTTCCTATATTAATTAATAGTTTTGAATAGTGATTTAGCTATTATAATTTAGTCAATTGGTGGCACCACACTTCCCAATGCTTATTAAAATGTAATAAGGGCATAAAATTATTTAATTCAAGAAGGAAAAATTGCCCCAAGGCCACCAATGCATCTATTTCTAGAAATACCTCCTACACCACCTATAATTTATCTAATTCCCACCATGATTAAAGAACCATCTTTAAATCCTACTTCTATATATGATTTATATGAGGTTAAATCACTACTTAAGATTTTTGTAAATGATTTATTAGTAATGACAAGGAATTAACCCTAAAACTATAAGCCTTATAATCAATCTAACCAAGCATACCAACCCAATAGGCCACCATACCAAGGTAATTCATAGTCATAAGGTCAAAATATTTAAGTGAAACCTCCAAACATCTATGATTTACCTACACCAAGTGCTTCCAAATCCATTATATCTATTTATAACAACCTCACTTAGGAGTATGAGTGGTGTTATCCTTATGCTCAACCACATAATTAGAATACTTATCCTAATGGTGTCATCAATCAAGATTTGATTGTAAAAGTCATATAAAACACATAAGGATAATAAAAATAAGAAAATTCCCAACAATTAGGTATATAAGAACCTACTCAAGGTGATTCTACTCTCTTAAACTAGCAAGAAGAGGAATTTTGTGGTGTAAATTAGGAGGAAGCATTATTCAATGGTGGAGGTTTGATGGAAACCAATACACATTCAAATAAGTGCTAAATAATAAGTGATCAACCCCCCATAGTGGAAAAATCTACAAATTCAAATTTTATATAAGAACCTCCAAAGAGGAACATTGTACAAAATCCACCCTTTGTGCCCACCATCCAGTCCAAAGAAAAATTGGTGACTTTGAGTCTTGTAAATGAAGACATAACTCCTACAAAGGCACAAATGAAGTTTGGTAACATTCCTTCAAGTATTATTGAATATATTAAAAATACCAATTTTAATTTCATTATGTGGGAAGCACTATCCATTCCAATGCAAAGAGATTTGTTATAATAATCCTTTAAAAACTTCCAGATAATGAACAAGGTTCTATCCAAGGGACATAATGCTGAAATTAATTTTTTTCAACCAAAAAATGACACTAAATTGAGAAAAAATGGTAATCCTCCCAATTTTTATCTTTCTATCATATGAGGGAAGCATCTTGTTCATAATTTGATGGTCTATTAAAGAGCTAGTGGTTCTATCATGCCTAAAAAAATAGTTGATGCTCTTGGTATTAAGTATACACTAGTCTAAAAAAGTATAGTATAATTAGATTTGAAAATAGTAAGGATAATAAAAGGGTTAAGCTTCACTATCCATGTATTTCCAGTATTTTTAATTTCCTAAGATATCTTAGTTATATATCTTCCCCCTTATTTTAACATTTGTCTTTCACGAGACTTCACCACAAAAATGGGAGGATATTTATATACAAATTGGTCCCAAATGTTTCTTAGAATGAGATATGGAACAAGAGTAACAATAAGAGTTAATCCAATTGTTAAAAACCATATTGAGCCATATAATCCTATCCCTATAAACATGAATTACATTCTACATGACCAAGAAGTGGAGATTGATCATGAAGTTTCAACACCCATACAACATATTCTAAACACTCATCTGAATGAATGGGAATAATCTCTTCAATTTTATCCTTATGAATATGTATAGGTAATTAGTTTGGGTACATATTAAACTCATGATAATTATGCAATCATCTTGAACCTTGTAAAACTAGATGAAGATCTTCAAGGAATATGGTAATTATTCTTTTATGGTTCAAGAAGCATGAATGGTGCAAGTGAAGGTATTGTCTTGATATATACACAAAATAAAATCTATTTATATTAGTTTAGGCATTATTTTAGCTACAAATAATTTGTATTTATATATGAAGATTTTATTTGAGCTCTATAATTGCCTAAGGATAGAAGGATCAAATCCCTGTAAATATTTGGTGATAGTGAGTTGATAATTCACCAAGTAAGATCCATAAGCATAAATAAGAATAATTTGTTGAGATCTTACAAACACAAGGTTTTGGACCTATTATAAGACTTTATTTCTTTAAGATTTCAATAGGTACCAAGAACACAAAAGAAATATGTTAATCATATTACCTCAATAGGATCCAAATATAACCTACCTAAAGAAATAAACAACAAAAATAACCAACATATAAAATTGATAGTAAGGCCATCTAATCTTAATAATGTGACCAATTGGAAAGTATTTGATAGTGATAAAAAAATTTCAACTTTTTGAGAGAAATAGTTGAATTCTTTGATAGAAACTAGTCAAGACTCTAATATTAATATGGAGATCAAATTATCTAGTTAAAAACAAACAAACTACCCATGGGTCTTATTACTCTAGAAAAAATCTTCAACTTAGATGATCAATTGAAGGGTGAGAAGAAGAATATCATGATAAATGAAGAAGACTACGATCCAGTAGTCATCTCAGAAGGGAAATCATTGAAGATAAGAAAGGTATGTAATGATTCTAAAAAACAAGATTTTATTGATTGTGTTAATAATTTGATGATAGCTTTACTTGGAGTTATTATGATCTAAGGGGGTTCAACCATAGCTTATCCCAACATACAGTAGAGATGGATCTAAATAATAAGACTATTAGATAGAATCAAAGACCAATTAATCCAAAAATAGAACCCCTGATGAAGAATGAGTTATCCAAATTGATAAAGGCTAACATAATTTTCCCTATCGAACACTCATATTGGGTTAATAATTTGGTCCCTGTAAGGAAAAAAATGGTGAAATCAATATTTATGTAGATTTAATGGATCTTAACAAAGCATCTCTATAGGATAATTATCCCCTTCCACCCATGGAGAAAATTTTATAAACTGTATCAGGATTTGAAAGGTTTTCTCTTCTAGATAGTTATTCTAGATATAACCAAATCTTAGTGCAGGAATCAATCCAATTTAAGAATACCTTCACCATAAAATGGGGTATATATGCATATAAAAATATACCATTTGATCCAACTAATTCTAGTGTAACATTTTAGAGAGAAATTGATATGGATTTTAGAGGTTTAATAAATGAGATGATCCTGGTACACCTAGATGACATCATTATCTACTAAAAGCATGTTGATGCACACTTAGATCACCTTAGTGTTGGAAATATTGTCATTGATCTCAAAGGTCTAGAATTATTGGTGATAAAGGCCCCATTTCATATAATAATGTTTGTAATATATATATCTTGGCTAATGCGTGTGAATAATTATTTAATATTAATGATTATATTTTTGGTTGCATATAAGACAAAATAAGGGCCCATGGAGAAGTCAAAGAGTCACGGGGTAAAGACAAAAGAAGAATGGGATGCATTTTCCCATGAAGAGTCATCTTGGGGAATTCCAAGAGTCACCAAGTGAAGACAAAAGAGGAAGGTCATAATTTCTCATGAAGGGACACTTTGAGGAATATAAAAAGTCACCAAGGTAAAGACAAAAGAGGGAAGGACATTTTAGCTCATGAAGGGTCACCACATGACTTTTCAAAGGAAAGGATATGAAGGGTCATACAGGTTTGGTGCCATTTTCCATGAGGATTGAAGGGTCACAAAGGGGGAAAGCCAAAGGTCATTTGGAAAGCTATAAATAAAGGCTTGAGAAGCCATTTGTAATGTGTGAGATAGAGTTTGATTTGTGATAGTAATATCTAGATTAGAAGATCATTTGTGAGAGATGAATATGATTTGTATTTGTTATATATAGCTTAGAAGAACAAAGGTGAGAGAGAAGAAAGAGATTTTGTAATGAACTATCATTTGTTGAGATAGAAATATTGAGATATAGTTGTGTGGTATACACAAAGGGGTTGGTGCTTAGAAAAGGGGTTGGTGCTCCTATGGGTTGGTGCTCCTACAAGTTGGTTCTTATGAATATTGTTTGAATTGGTGCTCATTCAAATACTTGAGATTGTTCTCTATGGTTTTTCACACATTAGGTGTCCATGTTATGTATGGTGTCTCTCTCTATCTTGTGGTGTGTTTATTATTTTAGTTTTATTGCATATCTTGATTGTTTGGTTAAGTGGAATTTGATTAAGGGAAAGTTATATAAGATATATGATAAACTGATTGACCCCCAGTATATCCCATGCTTAACAATTGGTATCAGAGTAGGTTCCTTTTGAAAAAGTTTTACAGCTTGAAGGTAGATCAGGAAAGCACGATGGCTAGATCACATGAAGGATTTTATACAAATAAGGAACCTTTGTTTGATGGGATTAATTATGCTTTTTGGAGCATAAGAATGAGGACTTATTTGATGGCCCTTAGATTTGACATATGGCAAGCAATGGTGGAGGAATATGAAGAGCCACAGATACTTATAATTACTCTAGCAGAAAAGAAGGCAAGTGAATTTAATGCTAAAGCTTTAAATGCTATTTTATGTGGTTTATGTGAATATTCATTTGTTTAAGTTATGAAATGTAAATTTTCTCATGAAACTTGGGTAAAACTTGAGAATATTTACAAAGGTAATGGAAAAGTTCAGCAAGCTAAGCTTTAGAATTTTAGAAGACAGTTTGAAAGTTTGAAGATGGAAGAAGAAGAAGATATAGTAAGTTATCTCTTACAAGTTGATCAAATAGTAAATCAGATTCAAGGTCTTACAGAAACTTTGGAAGAGTCAATGGTGGTACAAAAGGTTTTGAGATCTTTACCAATGAGATATGATGTAAAGGTTTCGGCAATCAGGGAGATGAACAATTTAGCTAAGCTAAATATGGATGAGCTTCAAGGTATTCTCATGGCATATTAGATGTGGACTGAACAAGATAAACCATCAAAGAGAGAAGTAAATTTCAAGACATCAAAGAAAGAGAAAGCTAAGATTCAAGAATCAAGTGATAGTTTTAGTGATGATGAAGATGACAGTAGAGCACTTTTCATTCACAAGTCAAAAAGGGGAATAGGTAAATATCAAAGAAAATTACCTTCTAAATGTTTTAATTGTAGAAAGATTGGACATTTTTTAGCTAAATTCCCAAATAAGGGTAATGATGATGAAGAAGAAAAGTCTACATACAAGAAGAATTTCAAAGGCAAATCCAAGAAGGGATTCAAGAAGAAGAGCCTATATTCTAAGGATCCTAGCTTAGCTAAAGATAGTGAAGTCAGTGATTCAGAAGAATAAGAGATTCTATTCATGGCCATACATGAAGATGATCAAGAAGAAGAAGAGGAGGAAGATAAAGTGAATATGGAAGGAGAACTCATTTGTGCCTTAGAAGAGTTAGAAGCTGTTGAGAAGAAGAAATGAAGATTGATGCATTAAATCGAGAAAAATGAAAAAGGAGTCAAAGGAAATTATTGATGATCTAACAACACACTTGGAAGAAGCCAAGAAGAATGAAGAATATCTAAAATCATAGTTGAAAATATCAAGAAAATAATGTGAAAGGTATGTTATTGAAATTACCTCTTTAAAAGAAGATATTGAGAAAGCAGTCAATGATAATGTAGTTAGTGATTCAAAATTTGAGGATAGCACTAACATGATAAATAAGATATTGGAAAGTCAAAATCAAATTTAGATAAGATAGGGATCAGATTTGAAAAGGAAAAGAGCTATGCTAAAGCTCTTACACAAGAGGAAACAAAAAGGGGAGAAGTGAAGAATACAGAGGACATTTCAAATAGAGAAGGTTAGAGGGAACAAAGCTATAAAAGGTAATCAGGTTAGAGATATATAGATAGGTCTTATTTTTATGGCTATTATTTTTATTGTAACGGATATGGTCACAAGAAATTAAAATGCATAAAAAGAGTTAACAATTTCAAAAATAAGGAGAAGGAAAGTCAATTAGAGTCAAGTAGAAGCTACAACTCTTTTTCTCCTCTATCAAGCTTTGATGAAGAGACCATAGTATGCTATAAGTGCAACAACTTTAGACACATAGCTTGGTAATGTAGAAGCATGTTTGAGTCAGTCAGGAAGGATTAAAGTTTTAAAGCTCCATTCATCAAGAAGGAAGTTCAGACTTGTTCATGGTAGAAGAAACAACCTAAAGATTCTATGATGGTTCAGATAGATCTGCATGTAAGAAATAAAGATCAGCCATGGTTAGTTGATAGCAGATGTTAGAGGCATATCATAGGAGATAAAATTAATTTCATAACTCTAAAGAACATCAATGGTGGTGTAGTTAGATTTGGAGATAAAACCATTGCCAGGATAGCTGGAAAAGGTACTTTGAGTTTAGATTATGGTAGAACTAAGACTAAGAATGTTTTGTATGTAAAAGGTCTTAAGCATAATATATTGAGTTTTAGTCAAATTTGTGATCAAGGATACACATTAAAGTTTCATGCAGAAGGTTGTGAGATTAGAATAAAATATTCATATGAGTTAATTATAGATGTTCAAAATATGGGGAACAATTTGTATGTATTATTAGATATATTCTCAAAGGCACAATCAAAGAAAACATTCAAAGATCTACAAGAGGAGTTAGGAGTAATTTCTGGTACTTCCTATCATTGATGTTCAGCATCAGTTGAGGGGGAGCTAAGTGTTAGCTCCAAGTAGGCCCTTTGCCATTAATGTCAAAGGGGGAGAATAAAAGGTACAGGTACAGGTATAGAAATAGGTACAAGGAATAGGTACAAGTTGGTACAATAAGGGGGAGTTACTATATGTTTTTAGATGATAGTATGTGCAAGATTTAGGATGTGGTAGTTTTAGGATTGAGGTTGCCATCAATGACAAAGGGGGAGATTGTTAGAAATATTCTCATTGATGTCAAAGGTCTAACATTATTGGTGATAAAGTCCCCATTGCATTTAATAATGTTTGTAATAGATATATCTTGGCTAATGTGTGTTAATATTTATTTAGTATTAACGAATATATTTTTTGTTGAATATAAGACAAAAGAAGGGCCCATGGAGAAGTAAAAGAGTCATGGGATAAAGACAAAATAATAATGGGATGCATTTTCCCATGAAGAGTCATCTTGGGGAATTCCAAGAGTCACCAAGTGAGGACAAAAGAGGAAGGGCACAATTTCTCATGAAGGGACACTTTGAGGAATACAAAAAGTCACCAAGGTAAAGACAAAAGAGGGAAGGACATTTTTGCTCATGAAGGGTCACTACATGACTTTTCAAAGGCAAGGATATGAAGGGTCATATAAGTTTGGTTCCATTTTCCATGAGGATTGAAGGGTCACAAAGGGGGAAGGCCAAAGGTGATTTGGAAAGCTATAAATAAAGGCTTGAGAAGCCATTTGTAATGTATGAGATAGAGTTTGATTTGATTTAGTAATATCTAGCTTAGAAGAGCATTTGTGAGATATGAATATGATTCATATTTGTTATATCTAGCTTATAAGAGCAAAGGTGAGAGAGAGGAAAGATATGTTGTAATGAACTATCATTTGTTGAGATAGAAACATTGAGAGATAGTTGTGTGGTATACTCAAAGGGGTTGATGCTCCTATGTGTTGGTGCTCACAAATTGTTGTTGTATTAGTGCTAAATAAAGTGTTTGGTTCTCTTGTGGGTTGGTGCTCATGAATTTTTGATGTGTTGGTGCTCAGCAAAGGGGTTGGTGCTCACGAATTGTTACTATGTTGGTGCTCAGCAAATGGGTTGGTTCTCCTATGGGTTGGTGCTCACGAATAGTTGTTGTGTTGGTGTTCATCAAAGGGGTTGGTACTTGTGAATATTGTTTGAATTAGTACTCATTCATATACTTGAGATTATTCTCTATGGTTTTTCCCACATTGGATTTCCACGTTATATCTGGTTTCTCTCTCTATCTTGTGGTGTGTTTATTATTTGAGTTTTATTGCATATCTTGAATGTTTGGTTAAGTGGAATTTGATTAAGGGAAAGTTTTGTAAGATATAAGATATACTGATTCACCCTCCCTTTCAGTACATCTCGTGCTTAAAGATGAAGATAATTTGGAGTTTCCCTCAATCCAAAAAATTACATTTTCATAGATATTGAAGGGAAACTAATAAGACACATTATTTCAAAATAGGCTCTTGTAATAGACCCAAAGAGAATAAGTTATATATCTGCATTATCACTACTAAGCCATAATAAATAATTATAGAGTTACATTAGAAAATTTAACTTTTTAAGAATATTTATTCCAAATTTTTCCTCTATGGCCAAACCCTTTATTGAAATTCTTAAGAAGGGTATCATTTTTAGCTAGACACAAGAAGGAAAAGATAATTTTGAAGCAATCAAGTAGGCTATTACTCAAGATCATACCCTAGGAAACCTCAATTATGAGAAGGATTTCATTATCTATGATTTTTTTTTTATGGCGGGTGGGGGGGGGAGGCAACATCTTATCTATTCTAACTCAATAGAATAAAGAACAATTAGAATACCCAATATATTTTTTGAGTCAAACCTTGAAGAAATATCAAGAAAATTACATTTTTGTGTAAAATCAAGTATATGGTGTAATTAAAGCTCTCAAAAAGTTTATGCATATGCTCTCTAACAATAAAATTCATCTGATGGTTAGTCACTAAAGTGTCAAAGAGTTCTTACTAAATCAATAAATAAATGAAAAAATAGTAGGATGGATCACAAAAGTCAAAGAATATGACATGGACATTAAAATTACAAAGCTTATAAGAGGAAAGGGTTTCTGTTAATAGATGGATTCTAATATCAATATTAATAAAAGAGTATTTGAAACAATATATGCTCAAAATGTATCTCAACCAGCCAATCCACCTCTTGTTAATAGCTCGATCTATGACATGACCATCTTCTTACAAACTGGCAAGTACATGTATGACTTTCAACAGTCCAAGAAAATGTATTTTAGATTCCAATAATTCCTTATGTTCATATTGAGGGAATGTTGTTTAGAAAATATATGAATGGAATGATGCTAAGATGTATCAAGCATACTCAAGTCCCCAAGGTGATCAAAGAATTTTACAATGGCCTATTAGGGGGACATTTCTCCATAAGAACCATGACCATTAAAATAATGAGAAGGGGATATTATTTAGCTAACATATTCAAATATTCCCATCAATGGGTAAGGAACTATGAGAAGTGTGCTTACTTCATAGGTAACAAAGATTAACATATTTCCCTCTTAGATTAATTCAACCTGACAAACCATTTGCCTAATGGTGATTGAATTTCATTGGTATTATCAATACACCATTGAGTATAGGCCAAAAATGGATCCTTACAATAATAGACTATTTCACAAAATGGATTGAGGTGGCTGCACTGAAAGATGTAATCGAGGAATTTATCCTAAAATTCATGGATGACATAGTCTCAAGGTTTAGTATTTCTCACACCATTATCTCAGACAATGCTAAAGATTTTGTAGGCTCTCAAGTGAGTGAATGGGATATAAATCAAAATGTATAACTAAGTACTTCTAATTATTACCCATAGGGTAATGGATTGGTTAAATCTACCAAAAAAACTTGATAGGAATTATCAAAATGATAAATTAAGATAACCAAAGGACATGGCACACAAAGATTAAGTCAACACTATGGGTTGATAGGATAAATCCTAAGAGATCCATCAATAACTCCATATATATGTTAGTATATGCAATGGAAGCCCAAGTCCCTTTGTCAATTGAGTTATCATCTCTAGACTCAATCATTAATTAGATTTGATTAATAATGATAAAATGAAGTAAGATTGGCAAAACTCATGGGACTAGAAGAAGTTAGGAACCAATCAATGAAGGTTCTAGAATCAAATTAGGATCAAATAAAGAGGACTTTTGATAAAAAAATCATCTAAGAGAAGCTTCAATAAAGGAGACATGGTTCTCAAATGGGATACAAACAAAGCTAAACTCGGCAAGCACACTAAGTTTAATGTAATACAGAGTGTTCCATAAATTATAACTTAGTGCAAAGGAACTAATTCAATCCATCTATCCAAGGTTAAAGGGTCATAACTGCCTATCCTAGTCAATGGGATATACCTTAAAGCTTACTTTTGAGGAATTAATTCATTCTAAAAAAATAAATTTTGTATATATTAGGGTTAGTTATGTTTTCCAAATAAGTTCTTAACATAAATCAACTCATTAGGAGTTTTTGTTTCCTTAGTTTATTCTATTTTTCCATATATGGTTCTTATTTAAGAAAATCCTAGTTTTTTCTTCACCAATTAAATTGTGTTAATCTTCAAATGAATCCATAATTATTGAACTATAAGTTTATTGGAAAGCAACTAATTAGAGGGTAATCACCCTATAAAGGTCACCAAAAATATTGATATTTTTGTCCCAAACATGTCAAAATGTCAAGTACCTTAAGGGAGACCCATTATTATTTTTTAAATGTCTTAAATTGACCCAAAACACTCATTTCCATAATTTAGTATAAACTAAATATTGGACTATAATTTAAAACTTATAAAATTGAAAATTATTGTCCAACCTCACTTTTGGTAATACATTAGCTAGTGGAAATCACAGATCTGGGTGGAATTATTAACTTGGAAACTTTCAAATTGTATATAGACATCTGATTCTCACTAAAGACTTAGATCTTAGAAATTAGAACCTCACTCACAATTTGAAACAAACAATGTTACAAATGTAAGCAAAGTTTCACTTTTTACAAACCACATACCTCACAAAAACTAGATATTGGACTAAAATTTGTAACTTTCAAAATTGTAAATTGATTCTTCACCTATATTTCCCATGCAACACTCCAACAAAAAAATGGAACTTTGGTTTCAATTTGTAAATTACAGAGTTGAAAATTGTAATATGAGTTCTGCTTCTTACTGATCACCTTTCCTATAGAATCTATAACTCTAAGTACAAATTGAAACTTTCAAAGTTGAAAATTGATATTTGAGTTATTCCTTCCCATTTTTTAAGGTTAAAACAAACCAATCCCATGAAATTCATAGGCCAAAGTGTAATTATAAAAAATCTAAAGTTACAAATTTGCTTGCAGACTCTAGATCTCCACTAACCACTACCTTTGGGGCATTTATTGTATGGGTCTTATATAAATTAAATTAGGGATTTTTCAAGTCATTATTTAGTTTTGATAATTTGAATTTGGATCTTTCATCTCAAAACGTGAACCTACTAAGTGATGATGATATGCATTTGATGTTTTAATCCACTCCGTTATGACCTCGAGCCATGCTTCAAACCAAAAACACCATTTCTACTCATATATGGTATTCCCCAACTACTTTTTTTTCCCTTTGTCAAATAAATATAGGTTAAATTTGGGATTCATTTTTATTTAAATGTTTTATAGGGTTTTATCTTATCATTACTTCAAATTAACTAGTTTTATTTCCTAGTTGAATCGTTACCTTCCATTTTCTTATACTAAAAAATATAGGGTTTGTAAAACCTAATAAACTAGTTGAATGTTCATTTAAATATCCTATAACTAGAGAATATTCCCATGCTTATCCCATAAATCTTCCCCATGGGATTTTTAATTTCTAGAGACACCTCCAAAACCTACAAGATTTCAATTTACATTTACAACTGCATAGTCCTACAAATTTTTCTAGTGCTTAGAATAATCTCCACCTATATAAGAGTTTTGACTAGAGGCCACATGTGTATATTTTAACTCTAATATAACCTATATATTTCTAACTATAAGTGAAACTCCATTTCCCCATGGAATTTTCACAACTAATTGCAACTTCAATCTTCGTCAGAGCTTTCACCTACTATTTTACAACTACAAATTATACCAACTCTATAGTTGGTTTTCCCCTATAAATTTATCTGAAATCCATGTTTAAGAAAGAGATTAAGTTAAAATCAAAAGGAATTAGTTTTACACTCAATCTAGTATCCAACACAACTGATATTATGGACATAGGCCTAGGTCACATTGATCTACGTGATTTTTAGACCAAAATTAATGTTGAATTCAAGAATGATTAGATCCAAAGATTTTATGACTATGGATTACCAAAAGTGGTATCTTCCCCTTAAATTTACAAATACCTAAGTTGGTACTCACAATAACAAATAATTATGATGCTAATAAGAGAGATATGTTGATTGACAAAGGGGAAAGGATTCGAAATCTAGACCTAGACTTCATAGGCTCTCTCTTCTTGATACCTAAATTTGAGAGTTACCTATATATATATATATATATATATATATATATATATATATATATATATATATATATATATAGTAATTAATGAAATTATATCAAGACAATAATATAGGATGTCAAAGAGAAATTAAAAAATTATAGCTAAAGATCCCTAGGACTACATCCACCAAATTGCCTAAAATATTAGAAAGGATTGATTTTAATGATGAGGTAGGTGATCTAATCGTATTGATGAATTAGATCATTAGTATCATTGATGTGAAAAAATTATAAGATTAGATGTATCAATATATTTTGATGATCCACTAGAATAATAAATTCATCCACTTAGTATATCTCATTAGTGACTACATCCACAATTAGTTGATGGAGGTCCAAAATGTAGTTAAATTTTATATGACTTATTATCTAGTTTATATATTGGCCAAAGGGAGAGATTTCCTAGGAATCAAAACAATAGCTAACCAAGAAAACAAAGTGTTAAATTATTACCTTAAACTCAATCTTGAGGATAGTAGGTATCACTTTAGAAGATTTAATAATGAATTCATCTACTACATCATAATTATGTTCAATAAGGAACTATAGAAGAATAAACTATTTGATGATGCCACTTTAGAGATTACCAATTGGGGTTATTATTTCATCTAGTTCACCACATAATCATATGTTAGAGTATGTGGATTCAATGGTTTTCCTAACACAATATTGAGGTATGTGAGTGAAAAATGGGCATTAAAGGAGCTTGTGAGGTAACTATTTAAAACTCAAATATTATTATCTAAGAAACAAGGAAAAAATTCATTTACCCATTAGAATAGGTAGGAACACATTCCATTTTATAGATAAATACAAATGTGAAAATGATGAAATAAAAAAAATTACGTTGAGGGATTTGGAGGAAATACCATTCTATGATGTTCATGACAACATCACTAGTACACTAGGAATTTAAACATAATCCCATGTCCCCTACTATGAAGACTATTGGGAGGAGTTGGATGATGAAGATGAAGTAAGACTGAAGGAATATTCAATAATGACCTTGGATCATGTCAAAGCTTTTAACATGGCACTATTCCCTAAGGAATTTTTAGAAAATGAGTCCCCAATAGACAAGGCCTATTATGATAATAAGATATATACTCAATCCATTCTAATAGTACGGTAGTCTATTCTTGAGTCTTTCTCTCTAATGTATACAACCACCAACATAATAAATATAAAACTCATATGGCTTAGAATTAAAGGGTTACATGTGACCAAAGAATAGTGAGCATTAGTGGAAAACTATTAGAACTCAAGAAGGGAGTAACACCATCTTCAAAAGGTTCTAGCAGTGGAACACTCATAGAACATGCAGATAAAAAAATAATTTCCCATGAAATAAAGAAGAAATCAAAGGCCAAGAAGGGACAATTAATCATCTAGGGAGAAGTACCACATCAAAAAATAGTCATTTAATCTAAGGACACAACTTTAGTTAAAGCAACAATAGTTTCAACCCCCATCTCAATTATAGTTTCAACTCCCATCTATATGATACTCACTCCACATACCTATATCATTCATGTATCTTTAACACCTCCTTTTATCTCCACTCCTCCTTCACCTTAAGTGACTCCACCCTCCATTCCCACCAGTTTACTCATGTCAATAAGTCCATTTCCAATAGTTCAATCCCTTCAATTAGACACTTTTGTTTCCATTCCACTTCCCTCTTCCACAATCTCACTCCCCCCTTCCATAATTACTTCCATATCATATACAATTCATTCTATTGCATTAATCACCAACACTAAACATCAATATATATCCATGGATTTAGTTATTCTAACTACAATCCCATAGGCCATCCCAACCTCTAGGATAACTATTGCTTCATCTTCATCTCCCTTCACCTTTCCCAATTCACCAACCCTGAATGTTCGTAAAATTTTTATTAATTCATTCAAGGCTTTGGAATCCACACTTCCAAGTTCCTCAATTTTATATACTCCATTTGTATCACTTCCATCTTTCACACCCACAATAAACATCCATTTACATTTCCCACACCTCTTCCACTTCTAAGGTAACCCCGATCCCTATAGGGGAAATATAGATGGATCAATTCACTAATGCAAATGTAGACCTTCAACCCACATATGGGGAAGATTTTTAACATACATCTACCAATAAATCAATGGTAATATCAATGAAGGATTCAATACTTATCACTATGCCTGCTCATGTAGTATCTTTAACAACTGATTCTCAAGTGACAGTGATATCAAAATAGGATGCTACTCCTGGTTGGTTAGTATAGATGGTGGGGAAAATATGTGAGTAGATGGTGTCCATAAATACATTGGATCACGGCCTCATATATCCACATAAAAAATCCAAGACAACTCCCTAGACCATTTCAATGATATTATATAGTTTAACAGGGTAAAATTATGTAGACATTATAATTCCCCCACACCATATAGCTAGAAGGAAGATATAGTGATGGGGGGTTATCAAGTATCAAATTTCACCTTGGACATCCTACACAAGAGGAATTAAAACATGACATTCAATCCATCATTAATTTTATTTTTGAGAAAATGTAAAATGACAAGGTCACTAAGAATTAACTAAAGAATAAGATTGAGAAACTAATGACTACATTAAATAAGTTCATTTATCCCATTCTTCAACCTATATAATCTATTACTTAGATCATATATCAAGCAACACTTGATGTAGTGACAAAAATTGGTAGTATGGGAAGGGCCACAAAGGAATGGGTATAATATCTCATCATAAAGGGCAATGGAGTTA
>JARHVA010007846.1:480000-596417 GCA_037957365.1 Torreya grandis
CATCTAGCCTCACTAATTTTGTAGTGTGAGTTGACTTCATTCACTCATACTCACCAGGTTATAAGAATGATTAGGTTGTATGGTCGAGTTAGTCTCAAAATGATATGTGGTAATCCATATTTTCTCCAATGTTGGGGGCATTTAACCTCCTAATTATCTCTCTATTTCATCATATATACACATTTTACATATTTATATTTTCCTAATGTAAGTTTAATTGAATCATAATGATACATATTTTAAATGAAAACACTAAAAAGAAGTGTAATCTTAAACCTTGATCTCTTTCAATTTCAATCATTTTAGTAGTTTCAATTTTAGACTATATACATTGATTATATATTGTAACATGTTCTTGGTTATAGGTCAATCACCAATAAAGCATTAAATTTAGACTCATGTAAAGGAAAGGTGTGTTATACACACCCAAGTATGCATTCTTTTTACTTTAAACCAATAATTTCATTACTATATTAAAAGGGGGAAATGTAGATGATATTTATGATTTATAAATCATATTAGTTTTGTATACTTGGTAAATATAGATCTTGGTTATTCATATTAGTTCTAAAACCTTCCCACTTTTCTAAGTCTTGCATCTGATATCTCTCCTTTATCATTGCTTATCTCTTAGTTTAACCTATGCATTTCGATGAATCACACTTTCTATCATACCTATAATGTTTTAAACCTACTTATCTTTTATCTCTATAATGTATGGACCAACACTTATTTTATAGCTTTATAGACATGTATGTTCTAGTTAGAAACTTGCATTGATTCACGTGTCTTTACCTAATGTAAGTGTTTAGTTCCCTAATGTCATATAATTTACAAATGAAATGTATCCAAAATATTTTCCTAGGTGATTTAATGTGAGACATTATCCATGAGGATTGGTAAAAATATAATATCAACTCTCATTCATTTCTCAGCTAGAAATATCTAAAAACTCATAAGGTAACTTATCAAAAGTACTCAATCATGAACTCAAGTGAGAAAAGCTTGTTTATTTTATCCTATTGTCATATAAGTCATAAGGACCACACATATATAGGTATAAAGTGTATACAAGGGAAAGTGAAACTGATCCACAAATCAATCCTAGATTAGAGATGATAAATTAGACTTAACCTTCCACTTGTAGGTATATTTAGATAATTGAGGTCATGCCCAATAGATCCCATAACCTAAACAATGGTTCCCTTACCATAATAATATCACTAGATAGGGTTAAAAATCCTCTATTCAAGCAACACCATGAGATAACCCTAGCTAGGTCCTATGTCTTCTTATTCACAAATTAAATGACAAAGTAAAGTAAAATATAACCTATAGCTCACCAAAACATGTGGCACAAAATAAGGGTAGTAAGCATAAAAGTAAACATACATATCTATACTAAATTCAATGTGGAGGAAATCTTAATGCATGTAGAGAGAAGCATATAAACTAAAAAATACAAATATATCTACTTTAATAAGGAGAAATATTTTAGGAATACATGCCTTGGAATACAAAGCCACAAAGCCTTAATCTCTCCCTTGGACAAGGTGTTTCACAAGAGGTTTTTGTTGTATGTAAGAGTAAAAAAGATAGGTTAGCTCTAGGTTACACGACTTCTCCTATGTATCCAAAACACTTATCTAAAAGATAACATTCATATCTCCAAGTGTAGTATTAAAACCCTAAGCAATGTTACTCAAGTAGAATGGTGGACAAGAAAATGTGAAATTAATGACTTTATTCATGTCTCTCTCTAAAATGGTATAAATAGATGTGTGTGTGTGTGTGTATATATATATAGATTAAACTATAAACCCTTCTAAATTTTTTTTGATAGATTCATCCCAATGAATTTATATCATCAATTAATAAAAGTAGTTGGACTAGGTTAGCTGAGGTAAATTGAGCCCTAAAACATGCTCCTATATTTGAAGTATAGGGTTGGCCTAGGCAGACTCTATTTGATAAAAATTTAAGAGGTTTTGGCTTAGGTAGGGGTTGTTTAAGGTGGTGGATAACTTTAAGGAACATGCAAGGAAGGTTTCAAATCTTAGGGAAGTGTATAGGTGAGGTTTATGTTGGTTGTAAGTGGTGGTATATGGGAAAAAAATCTTATGAAGAATGAATGGTTTGTCCACCCACTTCCTAATGCACCCTTTAAGGCATGCACTTAGAGATATTGAGATTTGATAGGTTCTTAAAAGAGAGAAAGTACCAATAATTTATAATGTTATAAAATATTATGTGTATACATATGCCCCACTTTAAGCTCATCACGTATCACATAGGAGTAACAGGGGATGGTGATTTGGGAAAAGAACATATCAGCACACAACATTGAAGCTAGATATATTACAAAAAGAAGAGAATAAGATAAATGAAAAGGTAGAATTAAAAAATACATAACTTTATTTACATTAGTACTATAGAAGAGGAAGTGAGATAAATATGGAGGTGTCCAATATAGGGAACATTAGGTGAACCTGAAAAATGAGTGAACAAACAATTTTTTTACAAAATATACATGTAATATGTGAAAGATTCTATGTAATGTCAGTATTCTAGATCATCTTATGGTTCAATAAAATAGCTATTAGAAATAAAGTTATGGTATAAAAATATAATCTAGATGTAAATAACTGACAGGTAAAAAATTTGTAAATAGTAAATATAAATAGGGTGAAAATTAATTCATTTATTATTTTACTATTCTGAGAAAATATTACTCTGAGAGGACTAATTGAACTTAGAGAGGGACCATGATAAGGAGATGATAGTTATTATTTGGAGGATGCCTAGGGATCATAATGAGTGTAATAGAGGTAAGTGAAGCATTAATTTTAAATTTTTGTGTAATTTTAATTTAAATTAAGATAATATAGGAAATTAATTATTGGGAAAAATGTAGATACAAAAAATGACCCTAAACTTTTTTAGGTAGATTAGGGGTACAATAAGGTAGTAGGTAGGAAATTATCAAGCCAATAAATGCCTAAGGTATTTATGGTATTTAGTCTAAAATTCACCATAGACTAAGAACAAAGTTGGCCCTGTTGACTTAGTTTTTAAGGTGAGAAAAATCTAAGGGGAAACTTTATAACATTGGGATAATGTAGTATCACTAATGGTGGTCAACTTCATAGTATAGGTCCAATTTAGTTATAAAATAAGAAATGGCCAACATTGTATATTTTTATTGATGTAGTACTTAACATGTGGTTGATATAGTCTTTTGAATGAGGTTGATTGTGTGGTAAAACATTAATAGTATGGTAGAAAGATACAAGGTTTTATTTAGTATCAAATAGGTTTATTGTGTATGTATGAATGGGATGAATATCTATTAGAAGACCAATGAAATATGGTAAATAATTTATATGTTTGATTTAGTATCAAATGGGTTGATTATGTAGGAAAAATGTGGCATAGAAAAAAATGCCAAACAAGTTAATGAAATAGTTAATTTTTTTTTTAGAATATTTAAGAATGTATTTTATTATTATGACATTGATATCTAATAAATTCATTATTATGTGATATTTTATAGAGGTGACATATATTTTTAAATATGGTAGATGCAACCTAGATACCAGATTTGTTGGAGCATTTATCAGACATGGATCAAGCTTAGATAGTTGCCTTGGTTTTTGGGAAAATAATGGTATGAAATTGGTTGTGTTTGTAATATGATTTGATTAATTTTAGTAGCATTTTTACTAGTGGATGTAGCATTGTGATGCATTAAATTTAGTGTTAATAGCTTGAGTTTCACTATGAGTATGGGATGAATTAGTAGCATGCATTGCACTAGTGGTGAAAGAAGTAGTACTATCAAGAGATACATGAGTAAAAAAAGAAGCTTTGGTGTCAAAATATGTAATAGTATCATGGTTATGGGTATATTTTTTTAGAAGAGGCCCACTAGAAACTAAACCTACAATGTTTTTAGAAATACTTAGCATGGAGGTAGAAGAAAATAAAGAAGATGATGTCATGGTGTGGGAAGGAGAAATTATAGAGGGAAAATATTAGGATTCAATGAAATGGTTTCCTCCAAATCTCTGAGAAAATGTAGGGGAGAGTGAATGGGTTTCTCTCATATGAGGCCCCATCATTAAATTATAGATGGTTTTAGGTTATTTTCCTCTATGTTGAGGGTATTCATTGATGAAAAAGAGCATTTCAATTATGTACTCTAAATCAAGCTCATATTTTAGTCACAATAAATAGTTAAGTGTCAAAGACGAATGGGTAAGAGTCCCATATTTGGTAGTATGAGTGGAAACATGGATGTTACTTTGATCCATGGTGGGTGACACAAGATGCTTCCTAGAAGTCCTATTGGGATTGGTGAAAATCATCATGTTTGTTTGATTAAATTATGTATTCTCATCAAACAAGAAATTCATGATGGAAGGAGACTAAAAACTTGTACATAAATGAGGATTAACTAGTAAGATACATAGTCAAACCATTCAAAACTTATAATAATATATTAAATAGAACATGTTATAAATGACATAGTTGAATTGGTTGACTATGTACTATAGATGGAAAAACTAAAGGAATTTGAAAGACATAGAATTTGAAAGGTCAACTATGTACTGAAGATAAATATATTAAGTATCATATAAGAGATTGAGTCTATGGGATTACCCATGTTTTAGAGACATGTATTTTTTTATAATATAATATTTAAGAAAATTTAATTGAGCACACAAGAAATTAGATCAAATGTGTTTGATCTATTTATATCACATATGATTAACCCTATACCAACATTGGCTAGTAAAAGTTTTACAATACAACATAAAATTTTCAAAGAGAAAAAAAAAAAAAAAAACTAGAATGTAAATGTTAATCTAATAAGTGGAAATTCCTAGTGTGTTGTTAGATTATAAATTTTTAGAAATAAATTTGTTTGGGATTTGGATGTAAAAATAAACTAGAAAGCAATCTATGGATAGTTTCAAGTAGTTGAGTTTGAAATGGATCTATATTGGTGATGTTGTTATGTTGGTATTAGGGCATATCCCCTCATTTCACAATCCCATAGTGATAATTTGTTGGGTGATTTGATAATATATATGATCAACCACATATTTATACTTGGACAAAAACCCAAGTCAGTTTCCCACTTGGTGATGAAATCCAAGTAGGTAGACCTTGAGTATTAATTATTTAATGCTTTTTTGGTGTTATGTGATTTGAAAGTGTGTGAAAAATAAAAAAGTGTGATTAAATTGATAAATTAAAAAATATCATAACTAGTATATATTTGTTACTCTAAGAAAGTAAGGAATAAAAAATGAAAAGTAAATTAATTACTAGCAAGATACATTAATTCCTTTATTTTTGAAGAGTAGATTTAGTTTAGATGACCTTGTATGAAAATAGAACATAAAAAAATCTCTAGGGTTGATGCTATTTGCATAAATAAGATCCAAAATAGCATAGTCGAACATGTTGACTATGTCTTCTAGATAGGAAAGTAAGCTAAAAATTGTGTCAACCTAGTTGACCCAGTTCACTATAGATTACAATTTTATAGACTAAAAAGTATGAAAAGTATGACTATAAATGAATAATTAAAATCACTAAGAAGGTAAGAATGAACCTAATAAATTTTTTAAGATGTTTAATTTGTTATTTTTATGTTGTGTTGCTCATATGATGATTTTTTATTCTACTAATAGAGTCTACTAGGTTTATAAAGTATAGAAACTTGTATGTTGAAAATGAACTACTAATAGAGTCGACTAGGTTTACTAAGTCTATAAACTTGTGGTTGAAAAATATAACTAAGTCAAGATGATCAATATAGTTACCTATTGTTGAAGAATACCTACGTAGAGAAATATAGATTTGATCATAGTGATTGTATGTTAAAATTATGCACAAAATGTTAGATTGTATCAAAATGTTCAATCTAGTACTATAAAAATAAAAATATATAATAGATGATGATAAATGAATGCATGAAATAAAACCTACAAGGGTTAGATTAATGTTGGGTTTACCATAATGTATATAAGGGAATTTGAAGTTGGTTTACAAATCAAGCCTATTTTGGAGAAGATAAATCACACTTACCCTTTCACTTATTCATACATTTAGAAAATTTGGGTAATGAACAAAATGGATCTACTAGACCTAAATAAGGGGTACCTTATCACAATAATATCACTACAGATTTTTATAAATCCTTTAGTCAGGAAACACCATGCGATAACCCTAGCTAGGTCCTATTTTTTCTTATTCACAAACTAAATGATAAAGTAAATTAAAATCTAACTTAGTTTTCACCAAAGCATGAGACAAAAAATTAGGGTAATAATCTAAAAATTAAACATGCATAGAAGATATATATTCATCTCAATGTAGAAGAAGTCCTAATGCATGGAGAGAGAAGCATATAAACTAACAATTGTAAATCTATCTAATTTAACAAGGAGGATAAAGAGTTTATGATTACTTACCTTTGAATATGAACCGACTGAGCCTCAATCTCTCCATTATCCAAGGTAATTTGTATAAGATTTTTGTGACATGTGAGGATAACAAATATAGGTCATCTCTAGGCTACACAACTTCTCCTATGCAGCCAAAAGACTTCTCCACAAGACATATAATATCTCCAAGTGTAGTATTGAAACCTTAAGTAAGGTTCCTCAAGTAGAATGGTGGGTAAATAGATGTGTAAATAATGTCTTTCTTCTTATCTCTCTCTAAAATAGAATAAATTTCTGTGTATATCTATCTAGATCTAACCCTAAAACCTTCTTCAAAGTTTAGTTGATAGAATTGGGATAATCAACCTCATATCATTAATTAATATAATCAGTTGGGTCTCAGACTAGGTCAATCAAGGATGACTTAGTCCCATAATGTGATCCAATATTTTAAGTATAGGGTTGACCCAAACTAACTTTTGTTGATAAAATTCAATAAGAGGTTTTGGCTTAGGTAAGGTTTGATTAAGGTGGTGATTTACATGGAGTATTTTATAATGGAGGTGTCAAATCTTAGACAAGTGTATAGGAGAGGTTTGTGTTTTTTTAAAGTGATGGTATAGGGTAAAATAATCTTATAAAGAAATAATGGTATACCCACCCTTTCTTGGTTCACCCTTTAAGGCATACATTTAAAGAGATTAAGAGTCGATGGGCTCCTATGAGAGAGAAACATCAATAATTGATAAATTTTTAAAATATTATATCTATGCATATGCCCCACTTAAAGATCATCACATGTCATGTAAATGTAATGTGGGATTTATCTTAGATAAAATAACATAGCAACACATAATCCTAAAGATAGATAAGTTATACTAAGAATCAAATAAGATAAATGAAAAGGTAGAATTGAAAAATGCATACCTTTACTTACCTTAGTGTTGTAGAAGAGGAAGGAAGTGAGAGAAATTTAGAGGTGTCTAATGTAGGGAACATTAGATGAACCTATAAAAATAAGTGAAAATTTAATTTTTTTCAAAATATACATGTAATATGTGTAAATATTCTTTATAATGTTAAGATTACAAACATCTTGTGGTTCAAAAAAAGAGCAAGTATAAATAAAGCGATGGCCAAAAAATGGAATATCTTTGTAAATAATTGACAATTAAATTATTTTTAATAGTAAATATAAATAGGGTGAAAATTAATTCATTTTATTATTATTATTATTATGAGAAAATATTTCTCTAATAGGCCTAATTGAGCCAAGAGAGCAACCATGGTGAGGAAATGATAACTGCGATGTGGAGGACACCTAAAGGCCATGACAAGTTCATCATAGATAAGTGAAGTGTTAATTTCAATTTTTTTTAGTAATTTTAATTGAAATTAAGCTAAATATATAAAATTATATGTTAGTAAAAATTTAGATATTGAAAATTACTCTAATAAATTTTTAGCTAGACTAGGGGTATAACGAGGTTATGGGTAGGAAAACATTGGACCAATAAATTCCCAAGGAATTGGTGGTAAATGGTCAAAAAGTCATCATAGACTAGGAATAGATTCAGCCCTATCGACTTAGTTTACAAGGTGAGATAAATCCATGGGTTTGACTATATAGAAGTGGGACATTATAGTATCATTGGAGGTGGTCGACTACATAGTATAGGTTCGATTTAGTTGTAAACTAAGAAATGGATAACATAGTATCTTTTGGCTGATGTAGTATGTAATATGTGGTTGATATAGTTTGTTGAATGAGACTAACTATGTGGTAGAGGGTCAACATAGTATGCTAGAAAGAATAAAGGGATGATTTAGTATCAAATAGGTCGATTATGTTTGTAAGAATGGCCTAACTATGTAATAGAAGGCCAGTGTAATTTCATAAATAAGTAATGGGGTCAATTTAGTATCAAATGAGCTAATTTTGTATGAAAAAAGTGACAACTAGAAAAATAATCAAAACAAGATAATGAATTATTTAATTTGTATTTTTTTTAGAATATTTTGGAACTTATTATATTATTATGACATTGAGATCTAATACATTCATTATTGTGTGATATTTTGTAGAGGCAATAAAAAATTTAGCATCTAGTGGATGTGTCCTAGATACCGAATTTGTTAGAGTGTTTTTAAGATGTGGATTGAGCTTAATTAATTTCCTTGGGTTTTGGAGGGATCATGGTATGCATTTCGTTATGTTTTTTAATATTATTTGGTTAGTTAGAGTAGTATTTTACTAGTGGATGCAACATGTGATGCATCAGTGCTAGTATTAATAGCTTGAGTTACACTATGAGTGTGGGATTAGGTAGTAGCATGCATCACACTAGTGGTGAAAAAATTAGTAGATTCATGATATGTGCTAGTAGAAAAACAATCTTTGGTACCAAAATATGTATTAGTAGCATGGATATGGGTATGGGTATTTTAAAGAGGCCCACTAGAATTTAAACCTACTATGTTGGTAGAAATACTTAGCATAAAGGTATAAGAAGACATAAAATAAGATTTCATGGTGTGGTAAGGATATATTATAGAGGGAAAATATTAGGATGAAAATAAAGGGGTTCCAATAAATATTTAAGAAAATTTAGGGGTGGATGAATGGGGTTATCCTATATGAGGCCTCATCATGAGATTATAACTGTTTGTAGCATCTTTTCCTTTGTGTTGAGGGTATTAAATGATGAAAAATATAATTTTAGTTGTGTAATCTAATTCAAATTCATCTTATAGCGAGAAAAAATGGTTGTGTCGAAGATGAATGGTAAGGAATCTCATATCTAGTAGTGTGATTGGAAACATGGAAATTACTTTGATCCATGGTGGGTGCTACATGATGTCTTAAAATACCTATTGGGAATTGTGAAACTCATCATGTTTTTTTTATTAAATTTTATATTTTCATGAAATAGGAAATTATTGAATAAGGAGGTTGACAAAAAACTTTGTATAAATAAGGATCAACTGGTAAGATATAGAGTCAAACCAATCGACATTATCTTATAAGATAGTAAAAAGAACATGCTATAAAGGGAACAATCAAACTGGTCGACTATGCACTATATATGGAGAAATTGAAGAATTTTAAAAGATACATAATAAAATAAATTGAATGTATAATGAATATAAACAAGAAAAACATCCTATAAGAGATTGATTAGATAGAGCTGACTATGTTCTAGAGACAAGAAAAACTTGCAATATAATTACTAAGAAAATTCAATTGATCACACAAGTAATTAAACAAAATGTGCTTTATCTAATTGTAGCACATAGAATAGATCTTGTATCAATGCTATATAGTACAAGTTTTTAGATACAACATATAATTTTCAAATAGAAAGAAGTAGAATTAGAATGTAAATGCTAATCTAAGATATTCATAGCATGTTGTGAGATTATAACTATTGATAAAGAAATTTGATAGGGTTTTGGCTATAAAAAGGAACTTTAAAATCAATTTATGGATATCTTTTGATAGTTGAGGCTAAAAGGGATTTATATTGGTGATGGTACTAGTTTGGTATTAAGGCCTACCCCTCACTTTAAAATATTTCAATGAAAAGGGTGTCAGGTGCTTTATTAATATATGATATCAACCATGTATTTATTCTTGGTAAAAAACTAAGTTATCTTCCCCATTGGTGATGAAATCCAAGTAGGAAGACCTTGGGTAAAAATTGTTTAATGCCTTTTTGGTGTTATGTGATGTGGAAGTATGGGAGAAAGGAAAATAATGTGATTAAATCAGTAAATTAAAAATGTCCTATTTACTCTATGTTTGTTACTCTAGGAAAATAAGCAACAAAAAATTAAAAGTGAATTAATTACTAAAAATAGAGGTTAATTCCTTTATTTTTGAAGAGTACAAAGTCATTACAGGTAACCCTATATGTAAATAATACATAATAGAGTCAATAAGGTTGATGTTATCTATGGAAGCAAGATATAGAAGAATAAAATTGAATAGGTTGAATAAGTCAATTATATGAAATCATTTCTTTTATTTAAAAAAATTATAATGGAGCTCTACATAGCTCTAACACACATAACCCATTTTATGTTTGTTCATATTTCTAACCTTTGGCACCCATTAATGTAACTTATCTTATCCCACCATTAAAAATTACAACTCCTTCAACTCAAAATGAAGTTGGAAATGATTTTAAATTCATTAAGCACATTCATTACCTTAAATAATAAAATTTATACCATGTTTTTGTAGGAAATATAAAATAGAAACATCCCCATGATAAGAACCATACACAACACACCTTTTAGTTTGGTGATCAAGTCTGAATATACATGTAGACAGAAATATTTATAATACCTTACTGCAGTATTTTTCCACTTTATTAAAATACCTACACCATCACCAATAAATTAGGGTATAATTCTTTCAATATTAACATTTTTTATTATTTTAAGTTACATCAAGTCTTTAACACAAAGATCTTACACCATTACTTTCCATTCAATGTTGGATATTTTAAATATTATATATATATATATATATATATATATATATATTACTCATTAAAAATTTATTAAAACATATTTTAATGTTTTAACACAATAAAATTAGTTCATTTATGTTCATTTTAAATGGACACTTTAATAATATATTATTCTCTTCCATATCATCAAAGCAGTTCAAGTGCCCTCCTGAGGAAAATGGTTTATATAAATGAAAGTTGCCAATTTGTTTCCATAACTTACTTTGAAACTACATGTAATGGGGATAATTTATCTTCAATGAGGGGTGAATTATCTAGGAGGATCTAGGTCACTAGATCAAACTTCACATGATCAAAGTTACACATCCAATCTTGTGCTAATGTTATTAGATGCATCAATATGTTTTAGGCATATGTGCCATCTTGTTTATTTTAATTCCACTCATGTGTTACAACATGACTATTACAATGTCAATATTTTATCAAATAAACCATTAATAATGGTAGTGAGTGATTTCACCACATTATTTAGATATGAAGTGGTCATTACCCACTATTGTAACAGTTTAGTTGATGATTTATATTATTGAATTGTATGATAATGTACACTTCCATTATTTTTATGTTATCATTAGATTGATCAAAATAATAGAATCATAGATTTTATAATCTATTTAATATTAAACATATAATCTCTCAAATATTGTATAGGATGTATCATAATAAAACTTTGTTATTATAATTTTATATGGATTTCATTTATTTCTTACTTTCCTTTCTCTTTAATGGACTAAAATTTCATATTATCTATAATTTATTAATTATATTCTAAATGTGACCTTTAAATAGTTTAATTAGGTTATCCATTATCTCTCCTCCTAGTCCACTAATAAGAATGTATCAATAATAAGTATTTTCAAGAACATATGACTAGATTTATATGTTGACATTTCCTCCCCCACCCTACCCAATTCTATAATTGAAATTGATAGATTAAATGAGAAAGAATTTAACCTAAGTTTATACAACACACTTTGTATTTGAGTGAAAATTTTAATTATATAGGGTACTGAAAGTTATGAAACCCTACATTAGCTCAAAAATTAGTCATTTTATTCATTTGACAATTTAAAAATCTTAACTTGTAAAACCAAATTTACCCATAACTTATAAACAACAATGGATAACAATTTCACCTTGTTTAAGGACTTGAGAATTTTTAAAATTGTATAATTGAGACTGATAATGTTTCAATTTGAATAACTAATCAATATCTTGAGTTGTAGATGTGATTTATTCCAACTCTCATATAAATGTAATAATACCCAAAGTACTAATCTAAAAGGTAGAATCATGCTAGGTTCACTATAAGTGATGATAAGGATTTCAAGTGTCACTAGACTCAAATGTACATCTATAGTAAAAATTCAAATCACATTGCTAAAAATGTATTTATATCCTAAACTACATGATAAATATGGAATGAATAATATCCATTCCCTCATCATGACTGCATTTCTCATAGACTTTCATTGAAACGAATATTATTATTTTGAACTTTGAAAATTTGTATTTTGTAAATTAGAATGAGACTAAATATTAATGAGTATCATTCCCCCTAAATTTATGTCACTGATATAGAATATTGTGTATCTATATGCTCAATTGTGAATGTTTTTTCAACCTATAGGTTTTGATCTTGTAACTATTTTGCATATGTCCATGCTTATGCATTCAAGTGTGTATAATTTTATACTTTGAGTATTTGATAAGTGGGTACATATTCAGGTCATATTCCCTCATAATATATATTAATGTCATAATATATATTAATGTCATAATATATGTAATATGTTTGGCTTATGAATAACTTTAAATATTTTAAAACCTATATTTTTATTATAAAATCTGATTTTACATTAGTTTAAATATTTTAAAACATGTGATATTTATATTTGAACCTATATTATATAATATATCTACTCATGGATGTTCAAATATTTTAAACAATCCCATTGTGATGTCCTGCTTTTGAGATGAGGGATATTGTTTACAAGTCACTCATCTCAAAATAAAAGTTAATTGAGTCATGTGATAAATATATGATAATATAATATTATGACCTCATGTTGGATAGTATGTCATCATATAAAATTAAACTTCACTTAATAATGTCTACAACATATTGAATGTAAGGCATATATATTATTATGTCTAGATAGAAATATCATTGAGGTACATAGTAAGGTGACCATAATAAAAGTACATGATATATCATTTCACCACTAATCAAGATTTTTAAACACAAAAATAAAACATGCATTAATGTCATGAAATTTCACACAATAAGACCAATGGTCATATGTAAGGGACATGTTCAAATTTCACATAATAAAGTATTACACACATAGGGACAAGGGACACAATAAATGGACATGTTCAATTGTTTCAAATACTAAATAAATCTCATGTAGATGCTCGATAAATTTTCACACAAGGGACAAGGGCCACACATAATAATAAAAAAATATTAACCCTATTATGTAATAAAGTAAACAATATTGAAGGAGTACATAAAAATAAAAAACTAATCTATGTTATTAATATGTATCTATGACATTATTTTATAAAAGCATTATTGACCAAATTTGACCCTAGGTCAAACTAGGTCAACTCCCTATATAGTCAAATTTTCTATAGGGTCTTTCTAATTCATAACACAGTCATAAAAATCACATTATGTGTTTTAAACCTTCATCATTTGTGTCATTATCTTAATACTCCCTTATGTCACCTTTTTATCACTATAGGTATATTATGTAGTTTCTAACCAAATTCAAGTGTGTCAAGAGGATATCTAACATACAAGGTGTCAATTTATTGTTAGGGAACTATTATGTAATTTACATGATGTAGGTTCAACATGGAAAGGAGGAGATCACTGCAAAATGTTCAGTTTTAAGTAGTTGTATAGACAAGGACAACCACTTGACACATTGTAAGGCTTCAAGAGAGTCCCTTAAGTTACCCACATATCTTTTCCAAGATTGAGAGGCTTTAATAGGTTAAAAATTAAGAAAATATGATCCGTCTTTCTCATTGCTCTCTTGAGCAGGTCAAAGAAGTCAACTTTTTTCCCTTTAGTATGGATAAGGAGATGAGAGTTGGTCTGGGTGTACTTGGGGGTTGACATTAGTCTTTGTGATCTCTCACTTCACTGAAATAGTTTTTATCTTAGTGGAATAAGATTTGTGAACAAATTTTAATACTACTAATTCCTTAAACTACCTACATAACCCTTGCACCTTAATTTTTCCTATGAAATTGTACTTATCTGATGATTCCAATTACTGTAGGTATATATATTTCTCTTACTTTCCATGTTCTTTTTATCTATTTTGGAAAGTTTGAATATGTATATATAGGAAATATCACTCCATTGTGATAAATATGCATAACTATCGATCATCTGTAAATAGTTGTTTTTAGTTGCAGTGTTTTATACTCTCATAATGGCTTAAGATCAAAGGTAATTCCCTTGTCTTACCTCCTTTATAATCATGGTGATGGTCTTAGAAAATTTTACATCCCAATAGAAGTCTAAAATATTTGAGATTAAGTAGAGTTTAATATGGTTCATATACATAGATAAACTTCAATATCATAGAAACCTATAGGACTATGTAGGAGGTCATAAATAAAGTGTTAAAAATGCTCTAGAGGTGTTTGGATTCAATTGAGGCCTTCAAGCATAAATATTATCTTTGTGATAGGTTTTAGGTTACTATACATAGTTATACCTAATTTTATGTTCATAGGTTAAAACATTTTCTAAGAGGAAAATATTACCTTAGTTTATTTGAAAAGGTTCTCTACCTTACACAACAACATCTATTGGTGGACATTGTTGAGGTCTAGACAAGTCTAGTCATTTCACTCTTCTAGTATAAAACTAGAGGTTACACTTGATCATAAGAATAAGATTAATAGGTCAAGAGAGGATAATTTTTGGGTGGTTTAAATTAAATCAATAGTATACTAAAGATTCTTGATGAAAACAGAGTGATTTTAAGTAAAATGAACCTTAAACTTGTATATTTTTAGCTCATCAATAGTAAAGTGATAAAAGCATGGCCTTGAGACAACAGTTAAGTCTTTAAATTATGATGGATATAATTATTATAATATAATCAAGGATTTTATCCTCAAAAAATAAAATTCCCACCTAACATAATCTCATAACTCCTCCTAAGGTGACATCTATAGTTTGACTATAGACCTATGGTCTATGGATGGTAATGGTATGAAATCATGATGTCAAATGTATGATATGAGATCATATAGGTGTGTAATGGTCCTAGTGAAATTATAAATAATTAAAATGTTTAAAAATAATTCTCAAACATAGAGACACCTACATGAGTCTCAATTCCCCAAATATACATACCTACATGTGACACAATCATCAGACTAGTTCTAACTAAGGGAGGGGTATAGTTTAAGAGCTTGATAGGAGTTTGAAGTGAATTAAAATTTAAAAATAAATATTATATTTATATTATCACACTTTTAAAATATTATTAGAGTCAAATAGATACAAGTATATATTCATAGTTCATATTTTGAAACTCTATCAAACCCTGCACAGTCATTAGACCCAAAAGCTAGTCTTAAGGGTTTATAGTATTGTAGGATCTATGAGTGTGATCAATAATTTAATATTGGTATAGATAATATTTATTAGTAATATTAAACCTAAATGGTCTCATATATTCTATACCAATAGTTTACTTATCCTTTATTTTATCTCAAATAGAGGGCACTTCACTAATAAAGTAATATGTAGACCTATGATGCATGAATGATAAAATAATCTAAGATTATTAAGACACTATGTAAGGATTTGAATGGTTTTTTTTTTAATATATATTAAAACCTTATTAATAATAAAATATATTCATTATATCCTTCATAGGTGGCTATATGCATAAAAAATACAATTAGGCCTATTAGGCCTAGAACTAGCCCTAAACCCTACAGGTGCCTAACATCATTCATAAGGACATATGATCCTATAAAAATAATTTGATAACATATATAAGTTATTATAAGATTTATAACTATCATTGGTTTGCATGTAAAAACACATAGATGGTCAATACGGCCTAAAACTATCTCAGAATTGATCAAAATGCATTGCAAGAGCTAGAGAACCATCTTCATTTGCTCATACCTATACAAATAGATTGCATGGTGACTTAAAGAGCTAGGAATATTTTAAATGTGTCCTATACCCAAATTTTTTGTAATTGTTTCAAAATTTAGATGCTTAACTTTTATAAACCATTGTTAATAGTCTAGGAGACCAAAAACCCTCCAAAAACCCTTCGACCTAGTGGAGATTAAATGAATGGAGATGAATAAAAGAGGGTTTAAATGGCTATGAAATTGTTTTATACATGTCTAAAATTCCCTCAATATCCTTTCCACATAATTGATACATAATTTCATCTATATAGACATACCTAATACTATGTTTCTTATAAGAATTAAGTTGTTTTATAGGTACAAAGGAGAACAAAAAAGTTAAGATAATTGTGGGAGGTATCTATATACTTTTAATATTTCATAAAACTAATGTATCACTTTATTTATGAATTAATATCTCTATGTTAGACCATTCATTATTGATAGTTTCAACAGATAGTGAGAAGGCAAAGTGGCTGCTTGGTGAGCTAGTGATCAACATGACTTGGAATATTTTGAGGTATATTTGATATAGTAAAGGATAAATATATCTTAAATAGGTGTCTTATATCCTCTAAAATTCATCTCCATGAGAAAATAGAATCCACTTAGGTGGAAAGTGTGAGGACAAACCTATAGGACTAGTCATGAATAACTATGGACAGTGAATGATTAGTGACAAGGATGAATATATCAATTAGAGAGGTGTAGATGACCTATAGTAACCTCATTTCCATATTTTCATGATAGAGGATATTTGGATATGAATTATATGGTATTTTTATAAAATTAAGTGTACCCCTCATCACCATGAAGGTAGTTTCAAATCTAGACAATGAAGAGTTCTATGACAACTTGAGGAAGGTGCTCTATTTAGATCGACACATGTTCATGACAACTTCCTGACCTCTTTTCCAACTCAATATCTTGAATTTTAACTATTTATCATATTTTACACTTTTTCTTGTAATCCTTCATATTCACTTCTCTCTCTTCTCCTATACTTTATTGATTCAAGTCTTTTTAGCTTTGTATTAGATCCACAATTGGTATAGTGAATCCCTACTAGTTTTGACACCTCATTAGATTTTGAATAAAGTATTCTTAAGTTGATTAATTCTTTGAAATTATATTTAATAAGTGTGTTAAGTGGTTTATGTGGTTAACAAGTGATGAATATGTTCTCCTTGCTTCCATTCTAATCTTGCATATCTTATGTTAGTGATATCTCCTCTAACAAGTTTCATAAAGTGTATGTGTTTGTTAAGTGTTTCTTGAAGTGTGAGAGGTACTAGTAGTTTCTAGTATCATACCTTTTTTTTCCCACCTATATCTAGTCATATCAATCTACCTATATGATAAATACTTATGCTAGAAGATCTTAGAGTTAAGGTTAGTTTTAGTAGTCTCCTTTCTTGATGCAAATGCAAGTGTGTTGTGTGGAGTTATATTGGTGTATCACCTCATTATCATAGGTTGAATTTATGTCTCATTCTTACCTTTTCACCCCAAATAGTGATTATCCTAGTTTAATGTGATATTAGAAGATAGATCAGGGAAGCTATCCCTTTCAAACCTAGATATCTATCTCTTGTAGTGTCTTGTCTATGAGGATAAATAGTTCAATGTTATCCTAAAATTGAGAAGATATAATTGAATTCTCTAGGGTGAAATTTTATGATATAAAAGGTATAATATCTAGTATCATAATATATATTATTAATGATTAACAATACACTTGTAATATATGTAGTGTAACATTATATTTGAGGTCATAAATAAAAATAACCTATGATAGTGTAACTTGATGAATAGAGATGCCCCCAATACATATATGGATATTGGGTACAAGGGAGTCCAAAATTTAAAAAAGGTTTTTTTTTAATCCTACATCACATCTTATACCAAGTTAAATGCAAGTGCGATATAAATGAATATGATTCCTACCAACATATATGATAAATAATATATGTAAAGAAGTAAACTAACATTTTCTATAAAGCTTGGGTCATGATTTTTTTAATTTTTGATAATATTTTAATTTTTTTGGTATTGTTTCAATAATTTATTTGTTATTTTATTTTTGATATATTTAAAAGGAACTTTATCATATGATGTCATTAATGGAAGTATCACAGTGTGTTTTTGGATTGAAGAGTTGGAGTTTGACTTCACATGGATGAAAATTACTGCATGTGGATGTATTTAAATAAGAAAAGGTGTAAAGTATTTTAGTGTAACTAGATAAAGTAAAAGAACCAAAGGATTATATTATATAATAAGATAAAAATTCACTAGTTGTGTTTGTTGTGGAACATGTTTAACTATTTAAGGTGTTTCTATAAGAATCATTGTAGGAGATTGAGAATTTTTTGAATCTTGATTAATTCCTTGATATGAAGTTTATTTATTGGTATGGTAGACCATATTTCTTTAAACTATTTGTATATAAATATTCTATGTATGTGCCATAAATTAATTTAAATCATGTACTTCGATGGGTTCACTATTTATATTATAATACATTTTAGATGAGGTTCCATAATTATATTTTGATGGTGCTCTTGATTAGGTTCCAAAACCAACTATAGTATTAGTGGGTAAAGAAGATAATTTATAACTAACTATATAGGGTACTCATATTAAATCATTTAAAATGTCACAATGGAGACATAAACTCCACATTGAGTAAGCTCACAAATCCATAGGAGCCTAGTTGAGATCTTGTATGCACTAGTTAAAAATTGGTGGCAACATTTCTAAGAAGTTTTTGACCTTCTCTAATATAAGAGAGATTCTAATAGATTAAAATTTTTCAAGGAAGGAAAAATTAGACTTACAAAAATTATTTTTCTCATCCTTACCATGGTGTTTTTTCAGTGAAAGCTTATTCTCTAGAGACGGAGATGACTCTCCTTCAATGCCTCTAATTGGATCCCTACAAAATATCCATCTCTATGTGATATATCCTTATATATCAATGACCTCCATGAGGTTGTTAATAATATGGTAGTGGACAAAGATCCAAGAATTGATGATTTCCCATGCAATTTTTATCAAACCCTTTTGGATAATGTTGGTCTTGATCTTCCCTAAGTTTATTCTAAATATATTATAACTAATTCTTTGGGAGCTCTTATAAATTAGGGTAACATAATGTTTATTCACAAGGATAGTGATCCTAAAATTATCAAAAATTGAAGGCCTATTACTTTGAACAATTTATCTTATAAGACTATTGCTAAAGCTTTATTCCTCAGGGTGAAACACATTCTCCCTTTAATTATTAAGAGTAAGAAAATTGGATTCATTGAGAATAGTTTCATTTTAGATAATGTCATTATTGTTTATGAAGGTATGGAATGGGTTTTAATTTCTAATAAAAATTAATTATTTTTAAATATTGATTTTTAGAAAGCCTATGACCACATTGAGTGGCCATTCATTCTGGCCATGTTGAAGGCACTTGGTTCTAGACCTAAATTTGTTCAAACTATTAATATGTTATTCCAATATGTTGTGGAATGTATGACTATCAATGACACCCAATATTATCAATTTGAAATTAATCATTATATATAAAAAGTATGTCCTTTAGACCCTTCTTTTTATGTGCTTACAACATAAGTATTTAGCTAACTCCTAGTTAACTATGTTTCCATGGTTTTATTGAAATGCATATCCCTCCCTTAGTTTTATAGACAAATTTTAAATGGTCACATCATGGATGAATATTTTCTCACACTTTAAGAAGAAGAAGAATCTATTATAAATATCATAGTATGTCTCCATATATTTTTTCATATTTGGGATCCTCTATCCAATGGAGTAATACATAGTGTTATAGATAGTCCTTGGGACCCAAACATCTTTGACTGGAGGAATTTCAATGCCTATGGATTCTACCAAGGGTACAATTTAAGTTTCATGGCATTCTTTTTTCCTTTCAAGCTTCACCCTCTGATTTATGGCTCTATGTGGTATATAGATTTTTAAACAAATCTCCTTTTGGATCACCAAGCCTCTTTCTCTTGATAAAAAATTTTAAATTTGCTCTAAAGTTTTGGTAGCTACACATGTATTATTCCTCCTATTGGGCCCCTTCAAATGTTACCTACAAAAATTAGAAAAAAATCTAAGAGATTTTCTATGGGCTAACTATGAGGGACACAAGGGATTATAAAGAGTCTCTTGGAACATTTTATATCATCCTAAAGAATTTGGGGGACTGGGTCTCCTAGATATTAAAATTTAAGGCCTTGGTTTTGGTTCTAAATGGATTATCAAAGGTCTTTATAAGGATGAAGAATGGAAGATTATTCTCCACCATCATATCTCTTAGAGACTACCATGTTGTATAAAGGCTTGGTAAGGCATGTGACTTCATTCCCTTATCATTACCCTAGGTCCTATTAAAATTATGGGATACTTTTTGATTTAAAGCTTATGGAAGGCTTGGGAGAAGCTTTAGCCTCACCTTAACTAGATAGGTGAGGGTTTCAAAAATGGTCTCTCCATTAACTCCTACTCCCTTTGGTGGTTTCCTTGCTTAAATATTCATAGCATTCCTTTTGCCTTAGTCCCTTAGGTTAAAGGGTTATAGATATTCATAAAAGGTGTGAAGGTTATCAATTATCATTTTTCAAGGAATATAGGGTCTGGCTCACTTGGCAATAACTTCACAATAAATTTCATTTAATGAACTTAGATGTAGAGGATATTGTATAAATTTAAGGATCCATACCTGATGAGTATTTTTGTAAAATAGGAGTCAATTCCTTTGTTCCTTGGTGGAAGTATTGGCACTAGCCTATGACCACCCCCTTCACCTAATATTCTTCTTAACTAGGGTACCATTTACTTTATAGTATCTTCTTGATGATATACTCAACATCAAATGGAATTCTCATTATAGATATGGGATATGGGTTTGTTGTTTTAACACTATATGGTCTACTTCTATTGAGCCCCAAAAATATCATTTATTATGGTGCCTTCTCTACCAAGGCTTGCCTATGGGATATCAACTCAAGAATTGGGGTGCACCTAACCCCATCTACCTAGATTATCGATAACCAAAAACTGTTAAGCACCTTATTTGGTTTTTCCCCCATGCATAATCTATGTGGCACTAAATACATTACCTTTTATATCCTTTTTGACCTAAATGATTCATGTGAAAGATGGATCTCTTAGAGGACTTGGCCATGTTACCTATAAAATATAATCATTTTTGGTAGATCTTTTGAAATGACATTTTGTTTCAAATATATAAAGCTAGAAACTATGCTTTTTTTAATCATGAAGAGTTTGAATGTAGTTTTTCTATTACTAACAAAATTATTTTTCTATCTAATGTTACTCTTTAGATTTAAGGACGCATAGACAAGGTCTGTCTACAACTTAACCACCTCTAGAATTTGTTTGATCACTATGGATATGCTTTGATTATAGTCAACCACAAACCTCTTGATCCCCCATAACATCCTTTTCCCCCTTAAGGATGAGGGTGTTGACCATGTCAGTAGTAGTCTAGACCAGATGTAGGAGTCATTCTCCATGATGGTTACCATCTCGGTGGTCTTATCTTCTTCATGGTGGCCCAAGTGGCTCATCTAAATCTAGAGGTGATGTTAGGGGTTGGGGAATTCCTCTCCCATCTTAAGATCGTAACATTAGAGGTTGGGGTATACCTCCATAAGGAAAATTCCCATACTTAGCTCTAGTAATTTCTTGAGACTTTAGAGGATCAATAAAACACTAGTTGGGAGCCCTTACAATCTAATAAGGATCCTCCTTCCTGGAGAGGATGGGGTGGTAAGCCTTAGGATCCACTGTCTCCTTTACCTCCATTGATGTCCATGTATGTTGGAGCTACTTAATTGTTCTCATTATTATTATTTTTATCTTGATCTCTCTACTTTGTTGTTAAACTAATGATGCGATGTAATTTTTTGTGGGTATGTTCACTTTTTGAACACTTTTCTGACTTGTCCCATAGATTTTTTTACCCTTGGTATGATTTTTATCATGGGTGTGTGACTTTTCCACCCATATTTTATATGAGTAGCATTATACCATATCTTTTTTTATAAATATATAGGCATTTCTAATCAAAAAAGAAATCCTTAAACTTTAACCAGTTTATTTTAATGTATGTATTTAAGACATATAGCCATTGTAGTTGGTATTTCATGAAGATTTTTTATCCAAAGGTATCCTAATAATATATTTAGGGCCCCTATGCATCAAAATGCTAGAAGTGGAGTGTCCATTATTGTTAAGCTAACTTGGAGAGGTAACACTATATGTCTCAAAGTATCATGTGTATGCCCATATAATGTTTTGACTATTATTGATGTAGCTAGTAGATAATGCTTCATGTAGCTAAGGTTATAAATGAGTGTCATAGTGTATGTAGTTTTTATTGACCTATTATCAATTATTACACTATTCATGGGTTGCTTGTTGATGTATGCTTTAAAAAAGGGTGCAAGCCTATCATAATAATCATCATTTATTTCATTATTATTAAATGTAATTATTGGATGTGGTGTCAATGTGCCTATAAATTTACCAATAATTACATATATTGGATGCCCATATGATTGAAAAGGAGGGTGAATGTTGTATGCATGATATATTTATGAATTATCTATATTTTGATAACATTGTTTGGAAAATGATCACTAAAAGAATTCATATTTGCATTGTCATTATGCTGCACTCTTGCTTTTTTTTTGGGTGTTCTTACCTCAATGGTATTATCATTGGTGAAATATTATATTTTATGGCTCACCCTGTAACATTTGTCTAAAAAATGCCTAATATATTTATGTTAATCACAACATGTATTAATATCAAAGCCCTTAGGTTGAGTCTTGGTCAAATAAAGCTCAAATGGAGAAGATATTGAGATGATATTGCAAGCAATAAGATTTTCTAATAAGATATGAGTAGTTTTTTTCAGCCTTGTAAATTACCTCCCTTGTGGAGCTATTAATTGAAGCTTGTTTTCATGTTGTGATATTGCACTAACTATTAATTTTGCTTCATTTTTGCTTTTGTTAGATTTGACCTTGTAATATGGATTTATTTCAAACTTGAAATTTGATGTCACTAAAACACTTGGTGCATATTCTATCTTTTTCAATGCTCTAATATTGACTTTTATTTTATTGAATATATCTCATAGCTAATGAAAATATTTAAACTTATCAAACATTGTTGATTCATGGAGTGGTTATAACTAGTTTTGAGTGAATATACCTTGTAATTCATTTTCTACCATATATTTTATTATCTTTTCTACCATGGTCTTATACCATAGAACATATTCACTAATTTTAATATTTTAATGTTGTTTGAGTTTATAAATTTTTATGTAAGATGTCTTTTCACCAATGTTGATTGAGAATTATGCTAAAATGTTATCTACCAATAGGTTCAATGCTCTAACTAATTGATGTGGGAGATCATAGAACCTTTCAATAGCATAGTTTTAGTAATCTTGGAAATATCTTGGTTGGTAATTTATCATTATAAGGTTATCTAGAAAATGTTACATGAAATGAATGAATATGTTGTTTAGGATCATATTTACATCATAAAGTGGTAGTTTAGGAGATAAAAAACTAGATGGTAGTTCGTAAAAGGCTATTTTACACACCAAATTATTATGAAGTAAAGTATTAGATTCCATTGAGTGACTAATTTTAGAGACACCTTGATCTAATTTTAATATTTTAGCTAATAAGGCTAGAACAATTTACTTAGGAATGGATACATAAGGTAAGGATGGAATTTGACCTTTTGTAGTGATAAAGGGAGGTGTTAATTTTCTATAAGCAAAGTGATTCCCCCATACATAATAATGTTGAAATATATATAAAAATATGGGTTGAAACATGAATGGACACTATAGTATAAATAGAAATGACTAAAATTGGAGGCTTAACAACTTTGAAATTCACCTCTTATTATTATTTGTAAGATGAAACATTAATTGCTCGACAGGTAGTCTTAGATGCTAAGAGTAATTTGACCACATTATATACTTATTATGGATATTTTCAAAGTTCTTAGTGAAAATTAGTCAATTATTTGACTTTTTAGAGATCTATTACATTAAGTTTGTTAGGATAAATTATATTGGTGATTTAAATATTATCTTGATTATCATTTTTTAGTCTTAATTATCATTTTATCACTCACATAATCTTAAACATGCATATAAAATTCAATGGTTGCATCACCATATTGATCAAAAGTGTTTATATTATCTATTTGAGAATAAATTAATGAAATTTGAGTATGATATATAGTAATTACATTTAATATAACACTATGCCTTAGATGAAATAAATAAATAACCTTCTTAGGTGACATACAAAGGTACAAAATAAAATAAAAAATGGGTGAAATTAATGAAGGGTGTGTTTACTTTGTAATTTATTAGATTTAGTGATCCCAATCATAAATAGTGAACATAAATATGAAGGAACTAACTATGAAGGACCCCAACATTCATGTAGCCACACTATCCCATCTCAAGGTTTCATTGAGAGTAAATTCTTGGGGGTTAACCAATTACCAATGTACTACAATAATAAATGGTTGAAGGCTTCCTGTGGTTGAAAACAAAACTTAGGTTTTTTTAATATGTTATGAGGTATATGAAAACTAAAATCTATGAATAGTGTTTTCCATTGGATTGATTATTAAGGTAGTACCCCTCACACCATGACTTGTGTAAAACCAAAGACCGCTTTACCTAGAACAACAAATCCTATGAATTCTAAAATTATTGGAACAATTTTTCAAAAAAATTAAGAAAAAATAAAGTCAAATTTGATAAATGAAAATTAATACCAAATAAAAAATCAAGGGATAAAAAATAAATGTGTTGGGATCACAACCATTAAGAGATAGGAGGGAGGAGGGGTAAATCAGTGATCTCTTAAAACTTTCTTCTAATTCTTTAGTTTTTTATTCAAGAATCAATACAAAATCCATAGAGAAATCAACTAAGACAAATAACATAAATACATAGCACATGATATATGTGGGAAACCCTTAAAGGGAAGAAAACCCATAGTGATCATTGCATGGACTACATATCCTAAATTAGATATGCAATGAGTCAACAAGATTATTTATCACCAACTCCAAATGGTCAAGCACCAACTTGACAGAAAGATCCAACAAGCACCCACTTGTTAAGAAGGACCAACTCCTTAATTTATATACATCAATCTATAAGAGGGTTTAACCCATTTTCCAAGAATCAACTTAGCTACTTGAGATCATACACCTTTCTTAGTTGCTTCTATCAACAAATGATGGTACAATTTAGCTTTCTCTACTTATAAATCTAAGATTCATTAGGCTATATTTATCTACTCTTTAAAAGATTCTATCCTCTCTACCTTCTCTACTTGTCTCTTTTAGCTAATTCAGTATACTCTATGAATCATTTGATGATTTCATACTCACACCTCTATGGCCCTCTATTGCTCAATAGTCCTATACTCTACTCCTCAAGGAATTTATCTATTCATCCTCTCTAGCCATCCATTCCTCAATAGACCTCTACTCTACTCCTTAGTAAATTTATATATTCATCATCTCTAGTTATCCATTCCTCAATAGACCTATACTCTACTCCTTATTGAATAATAATCCTATATTTTTCATACATCAAAAATATAATTTGATCTTACTTATATAAAATACATTGGTCAATAACCTCTTGAAAGTCTGCCAATGAAAACTTAATAGTGATTTGTCTAATGATTCATTCTCTTTTGAAAACATAATTATTATTAGATTATATAAAATATTACTCACATAGGATGGATTGAGTGAAATGATGTTGGGATAGACCAAGAAATCATTAGAATACATATAGTGTGGGCCAAATAAAGTCTATAGTATTCTTGATGCAGTTTGTAGTAGTTATGATGTAATTCATAGTACCCATAATGTATTCCATAGAAAAACTAATGCAATTCATAGAAAACCTGATGTAGTTCACAAAAAACTTGATCCAGTCCATAGCATGTTTGATATAGTCTATAGAAACCTTGATATAGTCCATAAAAAACCTAATGCAGTCCATAGCAAACATGATGTAGTCTGCACCATTCCTAATATAGTTCATAGTTACTTGTAAAATTTTCTTGACATCAATGACCATATTCTTTATTGAATAGAAAAATATAACATCAATGACAACATCTCAACAAATCCCCCATTTATCATTGATGAAAAACCTTTACAAGTTGATGACCTAAGTAGATTTTATCATTTAATGAACATACCCTCTCACCATAACTTGACATGACCTCTGTTTACTCTTTTCCCTATCATTTCTTCAACAAATTCAATTAGACATCAATACACATCTTTTTATTTCTCTCCCTTATATAGATACCTTTACTACTACACTACTCCTCCCTAAAAATATTTAGTTTTCTAATTTTCCCCCTTTGACATCAATGAAAAAGAGTTACACAACCTAAAGTCTATTTAATTACAAGCAAAGTATTGATTCTCCAAAATGATAATGTCCATCTTCATTTCCATGATGAGAATTCCATAAAATTCTCCTTAGAAGACTACATAATACTACTCACTACAACTTTAACATCTTTTGATAGTCATAGACTCTTGATCCTCAGAGATAAAAGATATCTAAAGGTTAGTTCCCACTCAGTCTATACTTTCCATAGTGACTGATAGAAGAAGGAATTACTCTTAATTATTACCTTAAGAAATCAAATGTTTCCCTTGGAAGAGGTTTTCTAATTATTTCTATAGCTTGTTCTTTTGTGGTGACATATTCTAGTTTGATAATTTGATCAACTACTTGTTCCCTTAAAAAATGATACTTGATTAGAATATGCTTAGTATTATAATGCATGACTAGATTCTTATAGATGTTAATGGCACTGGTATTGTCATAAAATATATAAATTAGTAAATCATTTTTAATCTTAAAGTCACTCAAGGTCTATTCCATTAATAAAACCTATGTGCAACATGATGTTGTTATGTACTTAGCTTCAATTATGGACAAGGAAATTGATGGTTGTTTCTTACTCAACCATGACACAAGACTCTTTCTAAGAAATAATGTACCAAAAATTATACTATTTTAATCATGAATGCTACCTACCTAATCTTCATCAACATATGTTGTTAAAGTGAAATCCTTACCTTTTTAGTACCAAAAAGCAAAGACCATAGTACTTTTTAGATATCTAAATATCCTCTTGATTGCTTGTAAGTGTGTCTCTTTTGGTTTTTCATAAAATCTAGCCATAAGACCTACCACCTGCATGATATTAGGTCTTGATGTATTAGTATACAATATACTTCTAATCATAGATCTATACAAGGTCTAATTGACTTCTGATGATTTATCTTCTTGACTCAACTTGTAATTTGTTATCATTAGAGTACTTACTAACTTACAATCTTCCATATCAATTTTTTTTAGAATTTCCTTAATATATTTATATTTAGAGATGAATATTCCCTTATTTTAATAAACTACTTTCAATCCAATAAAAATTTATAGTTACTTAACATAGACATCTCAAATTCTTACTACATTACTTCTATGAACTCCTTAGACATCTTGTCATAGTCACTACCAAAGATAATACCATCAACATACAAAACTATAATTAATTTATGCTCACATTCTATTTTTATGTAAAGGTTTCTATCAACAACACCTCTCTTGAAATGTTGATCCAACAAACATCTATCAAGTCTTGCATACTATGCTATAGGGGCTTACTTTAGCCCATATAATGCTCTCTTTAGTCTACAAACATAGTCCTTATTTATTGACAAAGAAAAATATTAAGGTTTCTATATATACACTTTTATAAATTTCCATTGAGAAATGTAGACTTTACATCCATGTAATATATCTTGAAATTCTTAAAACCATCATATGCCAAAAATAGGCTTATGGCTTCCATTATTCCCATAGGTGCAAAAATTTGTTCAAAGTCAACACCTTATACTTGAGCATAGCATTTGCATACAAGGCTTGTTTTTTTTCTCATGACCTGACCATCTTAATTTAATTTTTTCTTAAAAACCCATTTAGTTCCAATGAAATTCTTGTCCTTAGGTTAGGGAATAAGTTCCCAAATCTCATTTTTCTTAATTTGATTGAGCTTTTCTTCCATAGCACTCACCCAATGCTTATCACTTCTATATTCTAAACTTTTTTTGTTTTTATCTTTGAAAATGGAGAGAATTTTACATTTTTTGATGTATTCATAAGCCTTCTCCTAGTTTGCACTATAACATTAATATCCCTAATGATTTGAATTTTTACATGATTTTTTTTAATGAATCTAGAAGGCACCCTTGTATATTCCCATTCTTATTATTATTGAATTTATTTTACTACTTATTATTCTTATGATGTTCTTTATTCTTCCCTAAGGTAAATCTCCTTTGCATAAACTCTTCATTGTTTGCTAAACTTATTACATCTGGTTTCATCCACTCTCACATGTGTACTCTTCACAATATTTTGTAGTCTTTTCTTTTAGAATCAATATTCTAAACTAATTGAACAATATCCAAGGAAGATGCCTTCATTAGCCCATGAATTAAATTTTTCTATATCATCTTCATCTCTCTTAATGAAACACATGATTCCAAACACTCTAAAGTGTTCCACTGAAGTTGTTTTGCCTTTCCACAATTTATATGGGGTCTTATTGTTATTTATTCTTATTTAACCTTTATTTAGAATGTGTACTATGGTGTTATATAATCTCTCAAAAATCTATTAGATAATTTGGACTCATTTAACATTATCCTAGACATTTCTTGAATATTCCTATTCTTCCTTTATTCTACACCATTGTAATGTGGTGTCCTTATAGACAAAAATTGTTTCTTGATTCCATGTTCCTTAAAAAATTCATAAAACTCATTTGAACATAATTATCCTCCTCTATGAGATCTTAGATACTTGATTTTTAAGTCCATCTCATTCTCAACTAGAACATTGAACACCTTGAACTTATCTAGAGCCTTAGATTTCTCCTTCAAGAAAGTAACCCATGTCATTCTAGTGTAATCATCAATAAGAATCATGAAGTAACTTTAAACTTGAATACTTTTAGTTCTATTTGGACAACATAGATCCATTTGAATCAACTCTAAATGTTTTATAGTTGAATATTCTATTATCTTGAATTTTTTATTTCTATTTTCCATGTTGACATGCCTTACACAGGTGTTCTTAGGATTAATGATCTTAGTTATGTGCCTAAATAATTTATTAGTAGTTATATTTACTAAGTTATCAAAGTTTATATGCCCCATTCTTTTGTGTCAAAATCATCTCCCATCCACTTCACTCAAAGAACATCTATCCTTATTGTTCTCTTTCAACATATACAAATGATTTGTAGTCCTATTAGCATATGCTACCAATATTCCCAAACTTTCTTTTCTTATTTCACATCCTTTAGCATGAAAATTTAGAGTATATCCTTGATTATACATTTGAATAACACTCAAAAAATAATGATTCAATCTTTTTACATATAACACATTCTCAATTTTATTTTTACCATTGTCAAGATGTAGTATTCCTTTACCAATAATATTAGCTATTGTATTGTCTCCGAACTTGACTATTCCTTGAGTAGTATTATTCAAAGATATAAATTTATTATTATCACCTATCATATGACTTGAATAACTAATTTTAATGTACCATTTCAAACTCTCATCTTGAATATGAAAAGAAGATTGTGCTAACATGGATTCTTCTTCCTTTGGACCATGATTTTTGTGCTCATTTTTTAGTATTTTTAAATGTTCTGAATTCTTATCAGTTTAAATATACACTTCCCTATTTTGACCAGGGGATTTTACATAACCCAATCTATAGAATCATGTAATATGTCAATTTTATTACAATTTTAATAAATCACATTATTTCAATTGATATATAACCCTTGGACAAATGAATTTGAAAATATTTTTAGAAATCCATGACTATTCATATCACTTCTCCATGAATTATTATTTATAGCATTTAATCTATAATTTATAGATCTATGTACAAACTAATTATAAGAAAAAAAATAGCCATCGAAGAAATTTAGTACCTTATTGTATTCAATAATAGGAAATGATCTCTTAATATTTTTGAAAGGCATATTCACTCTTTTTTTATCTCTTAGAGGAATGATAATCTTCTTGATTTATCTTGACCTCTGACTATCATTCACAGTCTCAGATTTATTGAGAGCATCATCATATGTCTTTAATTTATTAATATTATTCTCTTCCTTAATACTCTTCTAGTCATCCATGTATCCAAGGCCTATTTAGATGAAAGGTGACATTTGAATATTCAATATGTCATCAATAATTCCATTGCTCTTTTCAAATTTTTGACAATTTTTCAATTTGACTATGAACTATTCCAAATTTAACTTCAATGACCTACTTCAGATTTGTAGTCATTACACTGTACTTCTTTGGACTTTAAAATTGAATTTGATTCTTCTAACCAAGTCTTGAAATTTTTTATGACCTCCTTATCTTCGTTTCCACTCTTAGTTATCTTAGTTTCCAAGATACATATTTGTTCTTCATTACTTTTGACTAGACTTCAACTTTTAGTTTTTATTTCTGAGTCTTCAATTCATTCAAAGAACTTATAATTTATTCCTCGAGATCAACCTTGGATTCTTATTAATCTAATTCTTCATCATCCATGAATACTTTTTATTTTGAACTATACCCATATTAAACATCAATGTCCATGAACAAAGCTTCATCACTTATATGGTTTGAACAATAGTCATCAGTGCCTGAGATATATTTATCACTAACTTCATGAGAGTTGTATTTTATAGAATATAAACCTTTTCATTATTGAATAAATTTTTCTTATAGTCACCTTTCTTGAAATTTGTATTTCTCTTGTCATACTTGTCAGACTTCTTATTCTCTTCACCATGTTCTTCATAATGATCATAATTTTCCTTTTGAGGACACTTAGAAATAAAATAACCAATCCTATAATAATTAAAACATTTTAATGGAAGGGTGCCCTTATACCTACCTATACCTTTTATTAGTTTCCTCACAAATAAGGCTTTGGCTTTATCTTCATCAACATATTTTTCACTGTCAATTTCAAACCTTTTGATTTTTGTTTTCTTTAAAACATTGAATGCTACTTCCCTTTTGTAATATTTTCCATCATCAGTCCTCATCTCATAAGTATTAAGTATTCCATGAAGTTCATCTATTTTTAACTTGTTTAAGTATTTTACTTTTTCAACTATTGACACTTTTGATTCAAATATTAGGGTTAAGGATCTTATAACATTTTGAACAATAGTTGACTCATTAACCTTTTCTCCATGATCTTTGATTATGTTGACTACTTCATCAACTCTAAGATATGTTGTAATATTTTCTTCTACCTTCATCTTTAGACATTAAAATTATCTTCTATAGGTCTAAAGCTTTACCAAATTTACCTAGATTTCACATTCATAGATGAGCTATAACTTGTCCTAAATTACCTTAGTTGATTCACATTGAATCACCTTGATAATCTCATATTTTGTTAATATACACAATATAGCATTCATAGACTTTAATTTATTCTCACTTGATTTATTTCCTACAATGTTAGTTGGAGGAGTTTGAGGGATAATATACCCACTAAAATTGATTACCAAATGTCAAACCTAAGACCCATAAAATAGGTATTGATTATAATGCTTCAAAAGGAATAATTGGTTCTAGTGAACAAAGGGGACTTGTTTATTGAAAACACTTCTTATACTTGATGACTAGACATTTTTCTTCTTAGAATCTACCTTCCAAATATCAAGCCTGACCTTGAATGACCTACTCTGATACCAATTGTTAGAATCACAACCATTGAGGTGGGGGTGAATTAGTGAGCTCTTACAACTTTCTTCTAATTCTTTAGTTTGTTAGTCAAGCATTAATACAAAACTCATATAGTAATCAAACCACCATAAATAACATACAAACATAACATATGATATAGGTGGGAAACCCTTAAAGGAAAGAAAAACCATAGTGATCACTACATGGATTATATGTCCTACATCATATATGTAATGAGTCAAAAATATTTATGAAGACAACCTCAGCTTGAGGCACCAACCCCAAATAGTTAAACACTAACTTGAAAAAATGATTTAGCAAGCACCCACTTGTTAAGAAGCACAAACTCCTTGATTTTTAAAAACTAATCTATAGGTTGCTTCAACAATATTTGCCAAGCACCAACTTAGTTTCTTCAGATCATCTACCTTTCTTAGTTACTTATATCAACAAATAATGGTATAATTATGGTTTCTTTTCCTATCTATCTTAGATTCATTAGGTTCTCTTTCTATGTTCTTTAAAATAATCTATCCTCTCTACCTTCTTGGCTCATCTCTTTTATCTTATTTTATATACTTTATAAATCATTCAATGATTTCATAATCATGCCTCTATATCCCTCTATTCCTCAATAGTCCTTTACTCTGATCCTTATCAAACTTATCTAATCATCCTCTCTAGCCATTTATTCCTCAATAGACTTCCACTCTACTCCTTAGTCAATTTATATATTCATCCTCTTTCACTATTCATTCCTTAGTAAACCTCTACTCTTCTCCTTAACAAATAATAATCCTCTATTTTTCATACATAAAAAAGATAAATTGATCTTTCTTATATACAAGACATTGATCAATAACCTCTTGAAAGTCAACCAAAAAATCCAAGAGTCAGTTGTATATGATTTATTCTCTTTTTAAAATATAATTCACATTAACTTATATAAAACCTCATTCACATAGGTCAACTTGAGTGAAATGAAGCTAGGACAAAAAAAGAAATCATTAGAATATATGTCATTTTAACTTAATGAGGTCTATATTAATCTTGATGAGTTCATAATAGCTCTAATGTAGTCTGTAAGACCGCTAATATAGTCTACAGTAAACCTAGTGCAATCCAAAGTAAATCTAATAAAGTCTATATCAAATCTAATGCAATCTATAACATGTTTGATATAATCTTTAATAGACTTGATGCCGTCTATAAAAAACCTGATGTAGTCTATAATAAACCCGATGTAGTCTATATCATTCCTAATGCAATCTATAGTATGACTACTACAGTCTGTAGCTACTCACAAAAATTATTTGAAATAAATGACCATATTCTTTATTGAATAGCAAACCCTTTGACATTAATGACAAAATATCAACAAAATGTTTTGGTTTAGCAATATGCTTTATTCTATTTTTGATTAAAATAAATAAAATTTTATGTGATTATATATATTTGAAACTATAAATATAAAAATTCTAAAGATATACAATATTCAACTACTTTTATTTTGACCAATTTCGAAATATGGAAAGTTTATATATTGGGAAAACACTAAAAATGAATATACATATCTTGTACGCTAATTTTCATCAAAAAAATTTATTTTCTACAAGTGAAAATCATAAGTGGTGGTTTTTCAAGCTCAAGATTAGAATAAATAATAAAAATATAATATGGATAGGTTTATTGTAATTAAATAATTATGTAATGCATTCCATTTTTTTGACCACAAACTTGTCTCAATTGATTGAGATAGGCTGTTGACAAAAAAAATAAACAAAGTCGCAATATAGAAATGAAAAATCAAAGGAATTTTTTTATAAATATTATGGAAATGTATATTTTAGATGGATATTGGTATAATTCACTTGAATCTATCGATTATAGATTTCTTTTAGTTGACTATGCATACAAAATAATCATTATGCTTGTTGTAATTATGGATGATGATAGATATAAGATATCAAATTAGGTTTTAGACATGAATAAATCACTCTTTTTATTATCATCTTTGAAACCCTTAGGTAAATTTCATATCTTTAAAACCTACAAGAAAATGAGGGGATTTTAATGGGTTGAGCTAACCTCAATCACTCATTCATTCATTCATGATTGATTATTATTCTATGTATTTAGTACTCCAAGGATGGAAATCAATCTGATGTAGTTCTGACACCTAGACTAAATGTGGAATTCTACTCCTAAAATGGCTATGATAATTGATAATTATAGTTCATGAATTTATTTAGATGGATATTGACTTGGTTTATGGTTGTTCCTAGTGACTGATTCACAATTTGGGCATAATAGGGAAAGTTTTATCAATGTGAAAAAATGTATAAGATTAAACCAAGTAAATAGAAATTTTCCTTAATGTGTGACTCTTAAAATGTATTTATAGGTAAATATTTTGAAATTTCCATAGATATTACCATGTGAAACTTATGAGAAGACCCAAAAAGATATTTTAAAATTTGGAAACTAGTTATTTTTTGGCATAGGATGTAGCCATTGTAAGTGGACAAGAACACATTGTGTTATTTCATTATTATCATAGACATGTCCAAAAATATTAAAGACTAGTTTCCTATATTTGAGATAGATTAAAGGTGACTTTACATAACTTGACCATTTGACATAAAAAAAATTTGCATAGTAGTAGCAAAAAATAAATGGTCGAGGCTGCATATATATAAATGCCTTAGAGGAATGGAAAATATTTTTCATATATTTATATGCAATTCATGTGGTTTAGAATGTTTTATGAATTAACATTTTTAAGTACATGTGACCATATTTATGTGTATATATTATCCCCTACCTCCTTTAATATAAATTAAATTGATATAGTTAAGAATAAAGAGTTAAATCTAACTATGTAAAACAAACTTTATTATAAAGAATATACTTCAGATATGTAGGGAACTCAAATTTATCAAACCCTACAATAACTCATGACATATTCATTTTTTTCATTTTAAATTTAAAAACATAAACTTTGAAAATTGAAAAATTGAAAAGAGGGGGAAAAAGTACACATGTGCATATTTGAAACCAAATAACCATTTAACCTTATTTACATGAGAATTTGTTGAGAGTAAAAATGGACATTTATCTTCAATAGTCATGGGAAAAATTCCCTCTCCTATTAGTAGGAAAAACTACCTTTATTGACAACCAAAAAAAGAATGATTAATGGAAAAATATTTATAATAAAAATGGGTTTCATCAGGGTATTAATTTTAACAAAAAAGTATAAAAATTGTTGAAACGAAGTATGAAATAGAGATACAAGGGAAATAAATATGCTTATAAAAGTGGAAGATGACAATATCAATAAGACAAACTAATAAAATTTAATGAAAATATCAAAGTGGTGAGAAATATCCCTATAAAGTAACATGTATCATTCAATGGATAGGAAAGACATATGTGTATTCATAATAAAACAAAACCTACACCAAAATAATTGTATATAACTGATAATAAAATATAAAAATCACTTTATATTTACTTTTAAAAAGTGAAAAATAATTTTTAACTCCACCAAGTTTCACCAAAATGAAAATAATAGTTATAGGTTTGAAAAGAAACACTACAATGAAATTCCCAAGTTTTGACTAGTTTATAATAATTGCAATAAAATTTTGAAATCAAATATAAAAATACATGTGGATAACATATACATACTAATCCATGAAGAAATATTGAACACAAAGTTTACAAAATCTCCTTATAATGATATTTGTTGGGTTACCAATTCAATTTTCTCTTTCAAAATGTATATTGAAAAGTCTAACTATCAATAACCTCTAAACATGAGATTCTTAACTCATATTTATAGGATGAAATGGATGGTTATGGTGTGTAACCACCTTTTTTACCTTTTAAAGGGTTTGTAAAAAACACTAGCTAATTTTTACAACTTTAAATTTTCTAAATACACATTAAGAAGCTTTCACAACTTGAAAAAATGCATTTGTGTTTTTGCATAAGTTACAAAAGTAAAATGACAATTTTTCACAACTTTAAAAAGTGTGTTGGAAAATTTACATGACTCAAAATTGTAAAAATAACTTATAATATATGTAGGAATTTAAAATGAGTGAATTAACTAACACAAGAAGGTGTAATGGCAATTGAAAGAATGATTCAGGAAAATCAAATATATGAGAAAGATATAAATTTGATGTAGAATCATTTGTTATCATCTTCACTAATGATAATCTAAACCTAATTTTTCTTAGGTTATTGCTTCTTCTTTTGATATTTATCAAAAAATTTCATGATTTTCAGCACTTTATCTACATCTGGACCATCTAAATATGTATTTGTGCATCACAATATAGATCTATCATGTTTTGATTTTTTCCTTGAAACTTATTTGACATTTCATTGAAATTATCCAAATTATTCTAATACCTAATTAATATATTGATTGAATCATAATTTAATATAAAATTTGGAGTTGTAATTTTTTCAATATTTTTCTTGAATTGATCAAGAATTAAGTCATCAAGTATTAATTTCCCTCTATTGTCATTGAGTTTGCATTTCAATTTTCCTACTTCTAGTATCTCAAGGATATCATCTCCTCCTATCGACTTAGGGTACACAAATTTATTTACACTTATTTAACAATTTGAACTCTAAATTTAGAAGCTCCTAGAATCTCAGTGAGGCGCTTCCTCTTTTTGAATGGATTTTCTTGAATTAGGTTGTATGGATAGGTAAAAGAGAAATATTCCAACTTAGGAATCAATTTAATCCATTTATTCACCTATTTTTCATATTTTATTTTATTTCTATTTTCTTGATTGTATTTTAAATGAATTTTAGAACATATAACCAATGATATATGAAGAGTTTTAGATTAAGGTAAAAGCAGGTTTTGAAGGGGCCCCAAAACCCTTTACATTAAAAAGAAAGATAAACCATAAAACACAACCAGGTTTTAAAAGAACCTCAAACCAGTAAAACAACTAAACCAAGTTTACAGGGACCTACTACCAATAGATATGACTAGATAAAACTATCGTAAAAACATTAGAACAATGATATATGAAGAGTTATGATACCCTATTACAAAATTTTATCGGTCCACTCTTATATTGTTTTAACTATATGACTAATTTCATCTAAAACATTAAGTGTCTTTCTATTATAAATTTTATGAATAATAATATTGGAATATTGAATAGGCCTTCCAAGTTTCTAAAATGCAAACATTAGTTTTTAATTTTTTTCTATGAGTTATTCCTTAGTTACTTTATCTTGGTCCATTTTATTGAAATTTGTACCAATTGTAGATTAGACATTCTCCTTCATGCATTCTCTTGTATATTTTCTCAGGTGAACTTTTTGAACTTGATAATCATAATCTCCAACATCCTCTTTATTTTCATCAATGGAAGGAGCTTCTATTTCTACATACTTGTGTCTATTTTTATCAATTATTATTCTTAAGTTTGTTTTAGGTTTCTTTGCTACATGATGATGGATAGTTGTTAATATTTTAAAATCAATTTCTTGTGGCTGATCAATATTTATTTTATTTAAAACTTCATTTAACCAATAAATAATTCTTACATTGGGATATTATTGTGTGTGGGTAGTATCAAATTCCTTTTAAGTTTTAGAAGAAGGTGGAGGAGTTGAAAAAAACAAAGATCTTTTAGATAGAAATTCACCTTATTTTTGACCTAATGTATCAATTAAAGTCTTAGGAGAAGGTTCAATTGGTAATTATACATTTTTTCAAGAGATAATGGTAAAAAAGTATCAATTTGAGAAGGAATAGAAAAAAATAACAAGGATGAATCAGAGGCTAGGAACTATTGGGTAGTATTAGTTAACAGAGCTTAAGGTTGGGAAAAATTCTTAAGAAAAGATTCTTATAAAATATAAAAACTTGGAATACCTATAATATTTTCACCCAATATTATTATCTTCAAATTGAGTTTTTTTTTTTATTTGAACATCTATAACTACTTCAATTTCAATTTCTAATTTTATTTCCTCTGAATACTTACTAGTTCATGGCATGGAGGATGTTCCTATTTGTATTTGATAATTTAGATGAGTATTTCCTAATTTGGTATCTTTCATTAGAGAAAGAAATATTACTTTATTAGTATTTATGCCTTTGATCTTCTACCATTTTAGAGTTCTCTTTAGTATATAATTTTTTTTTGATGAGTGAAGTGGATTCTTTCGTGTGTCAATCTAGTCTTGGAAGAGGTTTTGATTCAATTCCATATTTTTCATAGAAGGGATATAATACATCTACATCATATAATATTTTTTTAGATACCCAATATTTAAAAATAATAACCTATTCTATAGTAATGCATGAATATTCACATATTCTCACATTTTTATTTCCATTACAGTCTATAGAACCAAGAATATTCCACATAATACCACTAGAATAAAATCAAGGTTAGATTTCAAATGATTAAATATTAACCTGATTCATTTCTCTATAAATAAATTTATCTTTGGATAAATAAGCATAAGTGTATTGACCAATAGAGATAAGAAATATTATTCTAGATGGGTGTTTATAAGACATTAGCTTGTGCGTTTTAGTCAACTATCTCGCTAGTTCCATCACAACCCATTTTTCATCCACATATCTCAGGAGCATATACATAGCAATTTCACAACCAAAAATTATTAAAGAGGTGAAATTTGGGAATTTTATAAACCATGTTCCCCACCTAGAAATATTTCTAAAGATATAAATTGATAGTCTTAAATTGTATGGTTTTGGTTTCAGCATTTGAATCACATATTTTAAGAACGCGTAATTTACCCTATGGAAATTTCATTAACTTTATTTCAAAGAGAGATGAGGATGGAAGTCATAGATTTTGGTATTATACATATCACATACTCTATCCAAACCATTATATAATATTCTTATGTTGATAATATAAAAAATAAAGGAGCTCATATTGAGTTTGGAAGTTGTATTGACCTCTACAATATATTTGTGAATTTGAATCATAAATAAACTATCCCCAATTAATATAATTCTTATTTTGGTGGATGATCCATATGTACATCCATGTTTAGAAATTCCTTACAACTAGGCTTACCAATACTTTATGCAAGAGTGTGATTATGTCATTGAACTCATTTATGAATTAAAATCTAGAAAGAATATTAGGAAACCTTGTTGATGTATGGCTAGAGTTTTATAACCAATGATTGTTGATCCACTTTAAACATTTACTAGTATTAGAGTCCCAGAATTTTTGATCAGATGTAGGATTCAAATTTTAAAAAGTTTCCTTATTAGGTAGATACAATAGATTATCAATATGATCTAGACCTAAACATAATATAAACTATCCTTTCAGATTCTTGACTTTTATTTTTTATACATCATAGTGTTTACCATTATCAACACTAATTTTGGATATTATAATGAAATATGAAATGAAACTTCTTAATCCAATACACTATCATGGATATTATGTCCATAATATATTGTATTTACACCATTTATTCTATTATATAATTCTTTTATTTCAATGTGGCCTAGGTTAGTTTTTTTAATCTCTTTAGCATTTGACTCTAGGTGTGAAAGTGGAACCTTTATTTGAAATTGATACTTAATGTTTGTGTCCTCTTCTATTTGGAGACTCTTATTGGTATGGGTATTCTTTGGAATTATTTTATTGGGATTATATTTGATCAATTTATTGGATGTTGAAATCTGATGAAGATCACCTACCTATGAGAGAAAAACCAATCCATAAGTTGAGTTATGAATAAAGATAGAAATATAAATGTGATCTAATAAGATAAATTATATAGGGTATGAAAATATAGATGGTAGAATAGTATAGGGTATTTAGAAAAGTGTTAGATTCTGACAAGTGTTGGAGTTTGATAGCATGTTGAGTAGGGTCTTATATTCTAACAAGGTGTTCAATAGCTAACAAGAGTCTAATAGAGTGCTAATTAGGGTCTCAGATCCTGATGAGATTTTAAGTAGGTAGGTGGGTTTTGAGATGGATACAAAAAACTCCCAAGATCTGATAAATGTTTGGAAATCCTTTAAAATTTAGTGATGTTTAGAACTAAAACAAATTCTGACAAACTACATAATAAAATTTGGAACTTTGCAAATATATTTTGAATATGTTTTGAGTATATGAGTAAGTATTTGAATAAAATACTAAGAAAAATAATGCTAGTGCCAAATAACTTCAAACCTTAGTTCTTATCTATGAGTTTTGAAAATGACCCAAATATGTGAAAATACCTGCAATATCAAATATATAAAAAAATCAAATTTGAAAAATGAGATTATTGAGGAGTTAAAAATGTAAGTGATTAGGATCGAATAGTGATTAAAATGAAAAGGATGTAGGAATCTATTTGGGATGTAAGGAATCTTTACATGGGAGGGCCAAGGAGGAATAATGATAGATAAATTGATGTGTACATGCAAATGTTAGGATCTAAAAGGTATTTGAGAAAGTATTGAGTCTCATTAGGTGTTTTATCACACATCAAAATCCATGAAATGTTTCAACACATGTCATTATCTGTGATTATGTTTGGTAATTGATCAAGATTTGATAGGTTTTTGAACACTTGTTAGGTTCTATAGTATGCTTAAGAAAAGTTCAAAATATGATGATGTACATAGGGTCTTAGATCCCATGGTATGTTTCAACATGTATCATATTATGATATATTATTAAAAATTTATCAAAAATTTGATGTTTATTCAATAAGCTTCTAAAACTTGACAAGACCAAAAGATGATAATTGTTTTTAAATTCCTCAATTTTGTCTTTAGTATTGATAAAGTGTTGAATTTTGACCATGACTACCTCAATTAATAAAATTTGACTTGGGAAAAATAATTTTGAGCAACTTTGACTCAATTAGACCATTTTTAGTCAAAAGACATAACACTTTTAATTTTTTACTTTTGTTCCAAAATTGAGATAACTATTGGCTCCAACTGGGACCTCAAATTGCAAGGGATGAGATAATAAATCTAAACTTTAATTTTTTAGACTATTGTATTTCCATTTTGTTACTAATTCATTTGACTTTGTCAAAATACTACTAATCACTGTCATCTTCATTATCACAAGTTCTTGAGAATTTATATGAAACTCACATTTGCACATCATGATCTGACCAAATATAAACTAGTTCACCTATCTCAATCATATGATAAATGAAAACATTTTTCATAGATATATATTTTTCTCATGAATATTCAATATGCTTACCATTTATTCATTTGAATAGATCCATGAAAACATGTCTATTTTAAAAACTATAGAAACTTTGCATTATAGAACTAGTTTGATATTTGATAGAATTTAAAATGTATATAGAATAAAATAAATAGGTATAATATGTATAATAATAATAAAATAACAAAAAGATAACCACATAAGTCTACACAATTAATTAATGTGGGAAAACCTCTAAGATGTGAAAAACCCATAAAGTGATTATTCATTTATTATGTTATTAACTCATTATAATAAAAAATAAATAATTATTATTTAATTACCTAAATATACTAACAGTATATAATATCTCCACTTAGACATTAAATGTTTTAACACTCCCCCTTAATGCTAAGTGGTGATAAAAGTCATAATCACCTTAATAGAAGAATTATACTATATACAAATTTGAAGGATTTAAAACCCTTCATCATATAAAACATAAATTTTTTTAACAAAAGGAATTTTAATCCATAAAACAAGTGAAATCAAGTTTAGGCTAAAATTATTATGAGATTACATATCATAATTTCTCATAAATAATCACTAAGCATATTTGGAACCTTTTATAACATAATTACCTCTATTAAAAAGTATGATTTTATGTATTGGGTATAAAAATTAAAAATTACACATGAAATTTATAATGAGAACATGTATAAATAAAAAAAAGTAACACAAAGCCATTAGAAAGTGTAATTGTCATGCACACTCCCCTTTAATGGCAACTCTAGGAGACTGAACATTACATGAAACTGACCAAACTTGGTAACACCAAGTGGTTTCATGAATATATATACCAAATGTTAATATTTAGGAAAAAACTATAGACTAATATCACCATTGAGGAATTTATCTTAGATAAAATTCACATGAACTTCACTATGTTTAGTTTTTTGGTGTTACATTAGATTTTTCACCAGCACTATACAATTTTAGCATCTACATAAAAATTAACATATATTCAGAAGTAGATTCATGATAACATAGTATAGTTAGAATCAAAATAACTAAATATAAAAAAAAAAATATGACATATGTTTATCTATTATAAAGTACATTTTAAAAAATCAAGTCATTTTTAGACAAATAAGTACACTAATTTTATTATAAAGTTAGTGATAAACATAAATTATTGTATGTAATCATTATTGGACATCTCTAATATTGGAAAGATGATCATCCTAAACTATCATTTGATTGACATAAAATAATTTTACTAATAATATGATACTAAGTTTAGCTAAACATTAGATATCTTATTAACAATAATTCATTTTATAATTTGAGTCTGAACAAAACTGTTTAAGTTTACTATGTTTCAATTTTCCAATAATATATAATTATATTTATCAAAATATTGAGATATGTAACCTATCATACACTAAATATGAATAATTTTATCATGATATGAAATCATATAATGACCTAGATATGATACTAAAAAAATAATCTCATATATGTATGAATAGAATGGTGAGTAAAGTAAATGATGAAGAGCTAATTAATAATTTAAAATTTATTTACTCTTTGAATTTAATAACATATATCATTATATAATGAATAATTTAATAATGAAATTACCCAACTAATCAAATGAAATCATCTTATCAATTTCAAACACAAAATTTACAAACTTATTGAGCATGATATTTTTTCTAAATGTAATAACCAAACATGAACATCTTGTCAAATTAAGCATGATGTTATGCATATAACATATTTCAATTCTAACTAAAATGAATTGAAAATAATTATAAATGTAATTATTTTGAAAACAATATAATATATATTTTATTTGTTTTATCATCCAAGCCAATTTATCTATTACAATATAATTATAATCAACATTTTTCAAGAAGCAAACTAAATTATTTTACTAACAAATACAATTATAGTTGATAAATTATAAATTTAGATAATATCCTTAAAGTAAATAAAAAATTATAATAATGTAAAGTGATATTCCATGAACATACATGTATTTTTGTGTAATGCATAACATTATTCATGGCTTTGGCCTATAATAACTTAGGAACATTTACAACATGCAATAGTGTTATATCCATTTATATAATGGTAGTGGTTTTTACTTTCAACAATACTATTTTGCTGAGGGGAATAAGGATTTTTAGTTATCTTTGAATATCACAACTAATGAAAAAATAATCAAACTATTTAATAATGTATTCACTATCATTATTAGATCTTAATCTCTTAATTAAAAAACTAGAAGCATTTTCAATAATAGATTTAGATTACTTTAATTTAGATAATAATTCATATTTATTTTTAATGAAACATGACTAGATCATTATAGTATAATCATCTATAAAAGTAACAACATATAAATAACCATTTAGAGATACAACCTCAATAGGTCTTGTTATATCACTATGAATTAACACTAAAGGTTAATAGGAATTAACATCATGATTCTTGTGAAAGGGATTAGTATTTTGTTTACCATGATGAAAAGAGATAGAATGAATACCAAAAATAAGATTAAGAAAATAAATACCAAGTAAACTTATAAAATTAAGATGTCCTAATATTTCATGCCATGATTAAGATTCATTTTAACTATGTGATGAAGAAAACATGTAGAAGCAATAAAAATCTATAAGATGTTATTTTGAACACTTTTACCAATCAAAGAACCAGATTGATTTATAATGGACCAGTTATCTTTAAGAAAATTTATAATAAAGTTATCATTCATAATTTGATAACAAAATAACAAATTATTTTTAATATTAGGTATATATAAAACATCATTAATAACAACATTTACAAATTTCATCTTTCCTTTATTAACGACTTCTAAAAATCAATAATTTCCTATATAAATATTTTCTAAAAGATCTCTAGTATCAAATAATATTTTAGATAAGAATGTCATATTGTGTGATGAAACACTATCTACAATCCATTCATTCTCATTAGAAGTAAAAAGGGTAGCATATAAAGCAATAACAAAAGACTCTATTCTTGATTATTGTTTTGATTAGGGTTTTGATTCTTCTGATGGTTTTGATTAGATTTATTCTATTTTTTATTTTTAGAAGATTTATTGTTAACTCTATCCTTATTTTTATAACACATTTACCTTCTATGAACAAATTTACCACATAGATTTCAATTCCCATTAAACTTAGGATTATGATTCGTATTAGTAGATTTCTTGTTCTTGGTTTTCTCCTTTAGAAAAAATAGGGATAAATTTTTATTTCTATTATTCTAATAAATATGGTTGAGATTGAGAAGTTACTATGTAAAATTCCATTCAGAATCAAAATTAGACATCACTTTCTCTTATTGAATCAAAAGAGATGATATGGTAGTGAGGTCAAGTGTATCTTACTTTATTTGGTACTTTAAATTAAGAATTGAGATAAAACTACAAAAAATTATTTAATATTAACATGAATAATGAAACATAAAAATTGATATTTAATTATATTATAGTTTTAACCATCTAAATGAGCTGTAATATTCTTAATTTTAAAATTAAAGTTAACCTTTTCATCACCTTTCATAGGTGTTGGAAGAAATTCAATGATCAACTTAACAATCTTAGAGAGATGAGTGCCCTCATGCATAGGCTCAAGTATTTTCCAAGCATCACTAGGAGAATCCTGATTATCGATATGGATTAGTAATTAATCCTTAACTCTTTGTAATATAATTGACATGTCTTATGATTTTTATTGAAATGAATTTGAAATCTCAAGTGTTGCATGCCATCTCGATGGGAATTTTCCAGTCCTGAAGACAATGATCTAAAAGTTTTTATCCATAAATTATTATTTTATGTGTATTTTATTTATATTATGGTTTGATTCATTAATCATTTAATATTTATCTAATACAAAGTTAGGCAAAGCCATGTCATCCCTTTAACAATGATAGTATAACACAAGATAGTGCCTAAATTTGAACACTTTTTTAAATGTAAATTTATATTCTATTTGAAAATACATTAAATTTCAAGTGTAAAATAATAATTATTATTTAAATTAATTCTAAACAAATAAATAAAAATGTGAAAGGTTACAACAAAATGAGGTGTCACAAGTGTCACAAAAATACACTAATGTAAGAATAATCATTAAAAATGAACCTTGTTTAATGTGAATTTAAACTTTATTTGATAGTAAATAAAATAAAAAGTGTAAAAAAGTAACATCTATTCAAATATGTGATAAATAATTCAAAAATATTGAAGTAAAATGTACTAATTTATGTCTCACAAGAGTCACACACAAAACAACTATCTAAATATTATGATTTAAAAAGTTGTAAAACATTATAATATGAGGCTTAAAAACAGAAAAAGACCACACAAACATGTTTAAATTATGTCAAAACTTAAGAAATTATTATTCACATGACTATTTTTAACAAAAGTTTTATTAGTTCAAATGTTTCAAAATAAGATGACACTAATGAAGGTTTTACACATGTGAATATTAGCACGTAAACCAAAAAATAGAATTATTAAAGAGTTAAATTTGAAAAATTAACTTGAGTAAGTCAAAAAATATTTAAAAAATTTTTTTACGGGGTTTTGAACACTAGACCACCCTAGTTATAAGTGTTTGACAAATTAAATACCACCAACGCTTCTAGGAGGCTATTTAAAAATAAACATGCACATTATGTGTGTGTGTGTGTGTGTGTGTGTGTGTGTGTGTGTGTGTGTGTGTGTGTGTGTGTGTGTGTGACATGAAACATGAAAAGGGACCCACTCTAATTTAACCTTTAATCTAAATCTTAAAATCATTATTTTTTTTTACTTTTTTAAATTACATGTTTGCGTGCATGTAATTTCAAAAAAGTAAACAACAATTATTTTTTTAACATTTCGATTATAATGCTAAATTAGAGTGGGTCCCTTTTTGTGTTGCATGTAAAATTTTGCTTTCAATAAATAAATCATTTTTTAAATATTTCATATGAATATGTGAAAAAATAATTGTATACTTTTATCACACTCTATAAATAATCATGGAACTTAGGGAAAAGCTTTGGTTTGTACAGGAAATTGTAAAAACCTCTAAAATTTGCACATCATCCTGAAACCTTGCCACAAAGCTATTAAAGTTTTAAAAATCAGACTTCATATTTTAGGTTTTAATTTTTTTAGATTTAATGAGATTTTATATCCAGAAATTTTGTGCCCATAGAGGTTGGGATCTTCAAAAACTTGAATTGGACCTTCAACAGTGTCTTCAAGGTGTGTTTTGCATGTAAAATAATGAAGATTAAGCCACTAAAAGAAGATAAACATGCAAAGGAAGATCAAATATTATTTTATTTATGATTTTTTAGATTACTTAAGTTGTATATAGGATATACAAGGATGCCTAGGAATATTTTTGATGATATTTTGCTTTATGTGACTCTTCAAGAGGCTTTAACAAGCAAAAAAATTGATCTTTCAAATTTAGACCACCATAAATAGGTTACAAAAGAACACAATAAAATTTATGATTTATTTTTGACTAATTTCATCCCACACATGCCTAATAATGGTTCCCTAGTTGATTTTTTCTTGAAAAAGATTTAGTGGTTAATCAATAGAGGTGTCTAATTCTTTAATTGAGATTGAGGATGCTCTAACTTTGAAATACAAGCATCATCAAACATATACATAAAATATCCATAATAGGTTTGAAAAATTATTTTAATATCCTTTGAATTTAATTTAAGGCAATTTATAACATGTTTACCAATCAAATACACTTGTTCAAATATTTGAAACCATGATATAATTTAAAATGTATATATAATATGATAAATAGATCTAGGATGTATAATTATTATCAAAGCACAAAAGAATAACCAGATTGATGTACATAATGAGTTAATATGGGGAAACCTCTAAGATTTAAAAAAACCTACAAAGTGATATTCATTTACTAATAAAATTTCAACAACCTTCTTCAATATCACTTCCTCTCAAGCATGCATTCACAAAACTCTTTAATCACCCAAGTAAGTTCAAATGTGCCAAGTTTATAACTAATAGTGGTAAAAACCTATATATAGTGAAAAATGAATGGAGGTGACTATTTTAACCAATGGGTCTAATAATATGAATAATAATTTAAATAATGTATAAATAATAAACAATTTATGTTTTATTATTTATTTACATGATGGTTTTAACCCATGATCATAAATAATAAATAAAATTAATTTAATTACCTAAAATTTACTAAGGGTATTTAATAGTACCAGTTAGACATTAAATGTTATAAAAACATTTAAGGTGTGTAGTTTGTTTAAGCTCTAAATAAGTTTTTAACAAAAAAAAATAGAATGTTGAACCATTAAATAATGATTGTGTATTTCTCATAAAGGAAATCTCTTAACCATTATAAATAAATAATAGTTTTGAACCTTTTATACAATTCATATAAGTTTTTAGTTAGATTTTCCAGGAAGAGAAAAAATCAATAAGGATATTTAGGTAAAAATGAAAATACATGGAAAGGAGAGATTAACAAATGGGATGTTTTATGATTGAAAAATAATACGCATGCATACCCAAACAAATATAGGAAAAGGAGACAAGCCAAAATTATTATGTACATAATTACATTTAGGGGACTACCTACTTTCACTTGAAGTAATTATTGAGATATTTCCCACTTTTAGGTGATGGTAAATGTGTGCCATGATGATAGGCCAAGTAAAAAGTGTTTTCTCTACAAAACTTATTGATTTTGAAGGGTCCCATGCATAACGAATAAAACTTTTCATGACTTCCTTTTGGTCATGTACATTTATCCCACACATGAATATGATCTCCCACCTAAAAATATATTGTCTTCACTTCTTATCAAAAATGACTTTGATTCGATCCTGATACTTATTAATCTATCAACAAATATGGATCTATCTTCTTCAAGCTTATGTAAATAGAGAATCATTTTATTTAATGGAGTTTTAAATTTTTTATCCTTTAAAACTATAACCAATTTAATCATACGAAATTAAAATTTTATTTCAATTATTGCATTATCTCATAGATAAAATGAAATGGAGACATACTAGTGGCTTTCTAAGGTGTTATGTGATCTTCCCACAATGCATCATACAATTTTTTATGCCAATTCATCTGATTCTTATCGATTAGATTCTAGAAGATGTCAATTAGGTTATTATTAATTTACCATTTACCTATGGGTAACAGTTATAGAGTGAGACGATGAGATGTCATAAACATCATAGAATCCAATCAGCTCCAAATAAGAGAAAAAAGAATTGGTATTTGTTATGATCTTCTATGGAATGCTATATCTTACCAAGATATTTGAATTAATGAGGTTACAAACAATGTTTGAATTTTTATTCTTAAATGGGATGTATTATACCTTTTTGGTGAAGTAATCGATGGAATTGATAGTGTGTGTATGTTTAATAGTTGAATGAGGATTCATAGTTTCAACAAAATGCAACCCCCATTGTTGAAAAGGATATTCTATCACCATTTTATTAAACTGAAATGCTTCATGTTTTAGTCATATAATGGAATATTTACATGCCTTTCATTTCCTTACAAACTCATAAGAGTCATTGAAAAATGTAGGACAATAATAGTTATCACTTAATATTTTTATGTTGTTACTAGATCAAAAAATTGTCCACCACAAGATTGATCATGAAAATATTTCAAGAGATTATTTTATTGTTCACTATCAAAACACCTTAATAAAAATCCATCAATGATCTTTTTGAACAACATGTCATCCTATATTACATATTTTATGTATTTCACACTTGAGTTTCCTACACTATTTGGTATATAGATGAGACATACATTCTCCATATGTCAATAAGAAAGTAATATCTAAAAACAATTCATTTATAAAATATATAAAAAGGACAAAAGGAAATTCATCTTTATTTTGATCCTATATTACATATTTTATGTATTTCACACTTGAGTTTCCTACACTATTTGGTATATAGATGAGACATACATTCTCCATATGTCAATAAGAAAGTAATATCTACAAACCATTCATTTATAAAATATATAAAAAGGACAAAGGTAAACTTTTCCTTTATTTTGATCATCATAATTTGTTGAAGGAATTATCTGATAATCTTTATGTTATGTTATGAGCTGACACAACCCTTTTCCTTAAACCAATTTTGTCAGATTGATTTAAATATCATATTATTGTACCTTGCTTATCCAATTACCTCTCTTAGATTTTAGTTATTATTGAGTCAAAATAGATTTGACTACTTTACTTGGCATAATTATAATTGAATACAAATGAAAAATATAATACCTAAATTATTTGACAACTTTCATGAATATATATGCATGTTTCTATTTTGGATAATATTTCAATTCATAATTTTTCAATTTATAACTCATGAAATTTATAGAAGATTTAATATTTTCATAATTTTTTTGAATTATTATGTTTTAGAGAGTATGTTCCAAGGCATAACAATAAATGATGAAATCCTTTTTGAAGTCTAGACAAACTAAAGTTGGTGCACAAGTAATAACATATTTTATCTTATCAAATGCCTATTTTAATTCATTATTCCATTTAAAGAAGGTTTTTCATCTCATCATATCATCAATGTTCCTAGTGAGTTTCAAAAATTCAAGAATAAATCTTCTTAATAAATTCACCTTTCTGAAGAATGAATGCACACCTAGTTTACTAGTTGGTAGAGACAACTACTAGATTGATTTAAATCTTTCTAGATCAATCTTGATCCCTTATTTGAATACAATGTTTCTAACAAAGTTTCCTTCAGTTACCCCAAAAATAGAGTTTTTAGGTTTGAGATAAATACCGTGTAATCAACAGTTTTAGAACATTTTTTTAAAGTGTTCGTAAGGAACTTATTTCTTTTTGGAAAACATCAGTAGATTGTCTATATATACTATAATTATCTTATTATTCATATCTTTGAATGAAAAATATGTATCTATCTAGAATGTATCCCCTATATTGATCAATCTAAATGACATTCATTGATAATTAAAATCTCCCCATGGAGTTATGATAGCTATTTTATGTTGATCTTCTTTATCAACCTCAATTTGATTGTAACCTAAGAAACCATCTCGCATTGAGAGAATTTATGAACTTATAAATTCTTGAAGAAGTTGATCCATTATGGGTAACGGATATTTGTCTTTAAAATAATCCTAATTGAGATTATGTAAGTCTACACAAATTCTTAATTCTCCATTCTTTTTGTGAACTAGAATAATATTAGCAGTCTAATTTGAGTGATCAATGGGAAAAATGATCTATGCATTCAACATTTTTTGAATATCTAGAGAAATTTTTCTTTCAATCTTTGGATTATATTATCTTTACTTTTGCCTGATTGGTTTGACATCTAGATTTAAAGGAACCATGTGTTTCATTTATTTCAAACAAACATATTTCAGATATTCATATGAATATGAAATAATTTTAATTTATTTTTTGAATCAAAAAGATTAATTTTATCTTTTATTCTATTAAATAATGTTTTTTAATGTTAACCAACTTGGGTTGTTCTTTAGATCTAATATTTACTTTCTCATAGTCTACTAAACTGAGATAATATTTATGCATCTTATTTTTAATGAACCTATCATATTATTTGAAAATTTAATCCAATGAGACCAGGCCTTTACTAATTTTATTCCCTTTTAGTTTGATTACCCCTTTTCATCTTGTTCTTTAGAAACACATTATTTTAGATTTTGTGAATAAGATTATTTTTTTTATGAATCACTTCCTTGATAATACATGTTTCTAAAAATATCAAATTTTTTAAGAACAAGATAATCTATTGATCGTCATTGAAAACTTATCAGTTCTTTGAATTGTTTATCATATTAGGTCAATACACAAGTTCGATCACATATTTTTATTTAACAACTTATAAGTGAGGAATAAATAATAAAGATGATATTGCAAGTGTGTTTATTTTGGATTTATTTTCTCTTGGGATAACATGAAAATAAAATGCTTCAAAATTTTCAATATTATCCTATAATTTATTCTTATAATGAATTAAATGGTTATTATTTACAAGATACTAGCCTTTGATCTATTTCACTACTAGTTTTACATCACCCAATACTTTCAAGTCTTTAATTACCATTTATTATTCAACCTATAGCCCAAGTAAGAGTGTTTCATACTTGTTAGTATTATTAGTACACTCAAAAAGATTAATTTTATCTTTTATTCTATTAAATAATGTTTTTTAATGTTAACCAACTTGGGTTGTTCTTTAGATCTAATTTTGTATTATTCCATTTCATAAATTCTAATAACCCATAATAGGAATGAGAATAAGATCATTCCAAGATAGGAGTCTGAAACATTGATAAAAAGAACATCATAATAAGCTTGTAAATAAATCATATGCAAAGACAAGGCAAATCAAATAATATCTAGAGAATTAATTACATAGTATAATGGATAAACCTTGTTTAAGTAGGTAAGGAAAAATAAGAAACAAGCCTAACTAACCAATGTGGGATAAATATAAAAAGGAAAAAAACTAGGAAAAAATGAAAAGTTATCTAGAACCTAGTACACATGATAAAATAATCTAACACCCCCCTCGAGTAAAGCTAGGGGATAATAATAGCCAAAAAAGATAAAGTGACATATCCATAATATGAGTCTTGGAAATAAAGCCTAATCAAGAAATAATGTACACTATATATCCATGAAATGAATAAGGAAGATGTCCTCATGAATAGCCCCCAAGGATAACCTATGAAACCCCAAGCATACCATGCCACTTAAGGAAATGAGGTGTGTTGTTCCCAAAATTAGCAATGCTCATTTTTGTGGACAACCCCTACAAAACATGTCCATTTCATAATCTTCACTCTAAGTTTGTTGTTTGAGGTAAATTTATCTTGATTTTGAGTGTAGTTGGCTAACATCTTGGAAAATTCATGGCACTCCATCATGATTTATCAAAAAACATGAAACTTATTATAGTGTCGATCCGCTCAGGGGTCAAATTTTTACAATTTTCAAGGTGTTAACATTTTTTGGTTTTTCCATGAAAGAGTAGTGATTTTTTATGCTCTTGCAAATTTTTGGTCTTTTCAGTGCAATGGTGGCAAAAATCACTGCCCTTGTAGGTTTCATAGTATTTATACAAGAGTGGTGATTTTTACTGCCCTTGCATATTTATTCCTCCCTTCTTCATGCAAGAGTGATGAAAATCACCACCCTTGCATATTTCTTAACCTCATGCATGGGTCAAAATTTTCCTGATAATGCATGAATTTCTACCACATCATGCATAAGCGGCAAAAATCACTGCTAATGCATGGCCTCAATTTTTTCATGTGGCTTTTATGACCACATGCACCGAGTGGTTGGCATTGGTTTTGTGGCATTTAAATGCTGATTGATTTCTCATTTTGATCATTTAAAGTTGTTTGATCCTCCTCCCTATAATCATTCAACTCTGCTAATGAATAGTATTGTGATTTCACTGACTTCAAGCGTAAGATTTCATAATTGCCAAGTAGGTTTTGCTTTCTTCTTTCTTTGCTTCTAAGTTTTCATTTTTTTTGTTTTCTTTTCCTTTAAGGTTCAATTTTTATTTATTTCACTCTTTTTAGGTTTTGTTTTCTATGGTTTAGCTCTCCCTTATTTTTTTACCCAAGTGTGCCTCGACGACTGAAAACATCAAAAACCATAGTGCATGTAAAACTGCTTCTCATCATTTGAAAAATCACCACTGAAACTTTCCTCCACAAATCAACCTATTGGGGAAGTAATTATCACCACCCTTACCTTTTTCAAACCTAGCTATATGCAAGGGTGGAATTTTTTTTTGCCCCTACATAAATGGATTTTTTCCTCTTTTACCTTCTGAGATGGTAAAACTCACCGACCGAGCATGTTTTTACCCTCCATACAAGGGTGGTAAAAATCACCATCCCTGCATAGTGTGAATTTTCCCTATACAAGAGTAGTGATTCTTGCCATCCTTTCATAAAATCATGTTTTTACCTCAAAGTGCTATGGTGGTGATTTTTGCCACTGATAAAACATACCTATATACAAGAGTGGCAATTTTTGTCATAGATGAAAACTTTCTCTCAAATTTCCTAACTCTTGGAAATTTTTAGTTTCACTTTTATAAACCCACTTCCTTGTATTTTTTTGACCTACTCACACTTTAGCCCTTTCAATCACATCCCCATGGTCTTGATCATCGACATGTAGTTTTCCTAGATTGCTAGTATTTCCCCTGATTACATGATCATGAATTTTGTTGTAGTTTCTCTTGTGGATCCTTCTTCATCATCATCCAATTGACAAAAGCTCTTCTAGATGACTAAGGTTTCTCAATAGAAGTCAAAGACAATGAAGTACAAGTATCAAGGTGTTTTTCCAACCACCTTAGTTACTTTTTATGTTGATGACATTTGAAATATAGAGATTGGTCACGTGGACATGGCTAAGTTCATGGAAAGAAATAAATCCAGTAATCCCAACCATGAAATGAAGAAGATAATAGAAAGTAATATTTATCTGGTATCTTCATTTCCTATAGCAGCTCACAACACAAAATTTATTCTTCAGTGCACTTAGTTATACAAAAAGGATACTAGGGCTATGTTATATGCTACTAGTAATGTGGTGATTAGATTGGATCTTGAGTTCAATGATAAAGTGTTCATGTGTCCTCCTGATACTAAACTATGAAAGTTTGATTTCATCAAAGCATAAAGAGAATATGACAAATATCCTGAAAGAGCAAAGAAATTAATCAAAAATAAATGGCTCAAGATTCCAAGGACAAATTTGTCAAGATGGCCACAGATCTTTCTTAGAAGTGACTTATAGAAGAAGTCAGTGACCTAATCACTCTTCTCAGTAGGGTAAGAGGTTTGCCTTCTTCCTCACAGTTTCATGAATGGATGTATCCCTTCATAAAAATAATTCTCCAAGGAAAACAAGTCATCTTTTAGGGAGAGCAAATCAATAATGCTCTGCATGAGCAATTGATGAAGGTATCCACTACCTTCAAATTCTACATGACTTCCTACCTAGTGTAAATTGTAGCATCAATGAGAACCTTTCCAGGTTTAACATCAGAAGGAGATAGGAGAGTAACCCCAGTGTATGAATATTATCCTAAGTTAACATTGAAGGGTTTTATGATAGGGTCACTCTGCATGGCATCACAGTGAATCTAATAGAGGAATTTATAGCAGAGGTTACAGGGCTGCCTACAGAAGGATTAAAATTCTCCAAGTAGACTAGCATTTCAATGAGGCCTTTTGCAAATTCCCTAAGATGGACATTGAAGAGCATAAGCTGGTAAAGAATGGGGATTTCTATGAACTAGAATAGATTAAGGGTATATGGAGGGATGTCTTATGCTGTATTCAAGAGTACTTCATCCTCGATGGAAGAAGCAAGAGAGTCCACAAATTCCACTTTGTATTCCTAAATCACTTCAAGCATAAAGTAAGAATTTCCTTTCCCTTTTATCTGTGTTTCTCTTTGGTCCAAAGTTTATTCGCTCACAGGAAGAAGGAAACGCATCCTATTCTACTTGAAGGATTAATTCTGATAATCAAAGGCTATTACAAGAATAAGGCCATGGTTAAGAACCCTTATCTAGTGAAAAACAAGGATTCATGGAGTAACAAGAGTGAAATTGTTAAAGGGAAAGATAAAATCAAAATCAAGCCCCCTAGTGTCAAGAATCAGAATGTTGACGAGGACATAGAGTGGGAGAGAACTGATAAGTCTGGGGAGGAAAGCTTGGAGGAAGAGGGAGGAATAGAAAGTAGGAATACAAGTTCTAATGAGGAAGAAGTTCAAGAGAAGAATGAGAAAAAAGGAGTCAACATAGAGGAGGAGTTTGGAAATAGTGAAGATGACTCTGAGGAAAACCAGCAAGTGTTTGAGGATGATAACACCCTGGATGACCCTGTTGAGGACCCTATTTCGATAAATGAGAGGGAAAACACAGCTCAGGCTAACAACCAAGAAATAGACTTGGAAGTTTAAGCTGAAATGAAGGAACAAAATCAAAGGGGAAGAGAGGATCACTTTGAAGAAGGTGGGAACAATCCTAATAAGAACACAGAAGAGTGGAATGATAAAAGGCAGAATGATGGAAGGCACACACCTACGAGATGGGTTAATTTCAAAGTAGAGGCTATCCTCCAACTTGATTCTTGGATGTTTAAGGAGATAATGGATCTCAAAAGGAAAATGGAAATTATGGAAGACAACCAGAAGGCAGTTTGGAACAAAATCAATAACATGGAAAAATAGATGAGAGACATCCCCATCAAGCTCAAAGCCTATGAGAACAACCTAAGGGAACTCATCAAGGAGAGAAAAATGGAAATGGAGGAAGTTACATCTAACATATGTGCTGCAACTGTTAATATTGGAAAAAGAGCTAACGAAGAGATCAAATCCTTGGAGGGGCCTAGCAAAAGGATGAGATAGAGCTCAAGAAAGAAAGCTGTGCAAGAGGGAGCCATGTCGGTGGCTACTACCATTCAATATACTATTGTGAAAGGTAAGGAAGTAGTGAAAATGATTTTGGAATTGGAAGAATAGTCTGGTTCTTCTAGTTGGTTGTGTTATCTGGTCATGTTTCCTAGTTTTTTGTAATCTTTTGACTATGGTGTAGCCAGGTCTATGTAAAACCTAGGTTTTGACTTGTGGTCTTTCAAGTGGTTTTAGGTCCATATAAAACCTATTTTTTCTACTTCTCTATAGTATATTTTAGGGTTTGCCTGTGGTCGTAAATGCTTCATCTTTCTATCCTTCTATCAAGGTTTCGGGGTCCCTTCAAAATCTGTTTTTACCTTAATCTAAAACATTGAAGGGTTTTATTCATCATTTTAGGAGAGTGAACGATACTTTCTTTATAGTATTTTTATGTCTCTTTGATACTCAATTAGAACAAAGAAGAATGTTCGATGAGGCCTAGGTAGTTGTGAATGGTTTTCGATGTATGTTCTTGCAATTTCTTTATTTTTCATACCTATAGGTTGGCTTTTTCAAAGGTCATCCTTATATGCTTTTGAGATTCCCTTCAGACAAATTAGTCTTGATGGAGCTATGCAGGAAAATAATTGTCATACATAATAAACAAACAAAACTCAAAGAACTTGGTTTCAGATTCCCAATTGAAATTGGAAAGTTTTTACTGTTAACCACTGGAAAAGCTAGAGTTATGGAAACTAAAATGTAGCTTGTAACCATGAAGTAGTTCAAAAAATAACTAAATTTTGATTATAGGGGAATAAAGGATATAATTAGGAGGAAACCCCAATTTCATGAGCCTATGATTAAAGATGTTTGGGTAGATTTGAGGACTACAGAAGATGTCAAGAAAATGTACTATAGTAGATTATCTCTTGAGCATATAGAATATCTAGGACTTGTTGATATCTCTGAGAATCTAGTGGATGACATAGATTTGATCAATAATATATACCATGCTAAACAGGTCATCAATGCCCCTCTTCCCCCAATCTAATGGTCACAAAAGGAACTAACTTCCTTAAGGAAAAGATTTGAACGAATATTGGAAAACACCAATGATTAGTTAACAAATAAGGGAATCCCTTTGAAAGAGTTCATCACAAGATTAGAAGCTAAATTTCAAGAGGAAACAAGAAAAAGATCAAAAAATAGGATGAAGAATAAAAGTGATGATCCTTCTTCTTCTAGGCCACATAAGCCTAAAATCATATCTGTGATGACGAAGTTGAAAGTTATAGAAAAAGAGCAAAAAATAGTAGATATGGAAGTTGAGAAGCAAAGTGTTGAAGAAACAGTAAGAGAATAGATGGAGAATGATGATAAGACCACATATCAATGAGAGAAGGAAACTTTTCCCCTTTAAAAGAGTGTGTAGTAAGAAATAAGAATTTCTTCTTCCCTGTTGGGCATGCCTATTGCAACTCCTTCACCTATTTCTCCAATTAGTGTTCCCTCTTCTAGATCACCCTCTCCTTCCAAAGTAATTTTTGACAACCATCAAGGCTCCTTTGGAGATATTCTTCATTCCTCAAGATCAATTCACAATTTTTCATCCCCATATTTTGATATCCAAGATAGTTCTACTCTTGATCACTCAATAGAAGGTGCAGGTTTGACTGATACTCCACCTATTATTTCCACTACAAGTGCAAGTGAAAATCTAGTAACACCAATAGTGGAGATTGATACTAATGTAAGTACTTCTATGATCCCACCTTGGTTGTCAGCTTATACACCCAAAAGGAAAAAACCAACCATCTCTCTGAATGACTTTGATTTCAATAAAATGGTGTCAATAAAAATCAAGTTTCCCAAGAATCCAAAGATTCTTTCAAAGATGATTGGGGATAAGGGACACAAATTTTTGGAAGTTGCAAGACCTCCATAGGATGTAGCTATTTAAAATTTTGATGTAAGTCACTACTCTATTTCTAGAGTTGAGTTAGATAAGGTAACTCATGAAAGTGCTAAGAGTGATATGCAGTCAGCTATGGACATCTTGATTTAAAAGTTTGACAAAGAGAAAGAAATGAAGGATCATTATAAATCAATGGTGGAATAGTTAACTATAGTTGTAAGAAGGATCACTTTCACTCCATAAATAGTAACTCTGAAAGCCATTTCCATAGAAGACCCCATGATTCAGAAAGTGAAAAAGACCTATCTCAATGGAAAAGTACTTGAAGAGTACTTAGACAAGATGCATACATAAGGAATTTTCTTGCTCATAGAGTTATCTGAGAAGACGGATAAAATAAGAAAAATAAGAGTAGAACTAGATGATCTTATTAATGTTATTTCTCAGGATATTCAAAGCATAAGAAAGTATCTTGATAAATGGATGGATATGAAGAAGATAAAAATGAGCACTCTAATATCAATTGGCATCATTGCTGATAGAGAATCTTATACTTAAACTAAAGAAGCATTGATATATAGGAGTCAGGTGCTTAAATAATTGATCAATGACCTCAAATCATCAAAGGACCTTAGTGAACAAAGTGACATCAGTCTTTTACATAAATTGGAGGAGCTACCCTGCAAGCTTACATCACAAGATAACAAAATCATTTTAGCAAAAGAAATGATTCATGAATTTGAAGGTATGTTCTAGAAGGAATTTGAAGATAAGGCATTCTCAGTAACCTCTATGGACAATATTCTGGATAATCAGTTAACTCTAGATAATTTGAAAACTAGGTTAACTAGTCATGCAAAATATGTTATAGCAGTGAGAGATGTCATAGTCAGGGCTAAGGTGATTTTCAAGAATATTGTTACTCTAGATAGTATTCAGATATAAGCAGCTATCACCATGTATGATGCTCACATGAAGAAAAATGGGGATACAAATGTAAATTGTCCTTGGTTTAACTTCCATTTTTCAAATGCACTTTTATAACCACTTTGGAGATTTTCACATGTACTTTTGTCATGTGTAATTTCATGTAAAAATGTGGAAAGTCTAAAGTGAACAAGGACTCATATCTTTTACTAGGTCAAAGTAATTAAGTCTTTTCTATTTCCTCAAGGCCTCTCCTTATAAATAAAGAGAGCCTCTTTTGTAATAGATATATCTCTTAGTAATTGGAAGTAAAACTCTACCCAAATTGACATGCCTTTTGAGACTTTGAACTGAGATTGTAAATCATATTTTCTTAAATGAATGAGAAAGCAAGTGACTTTTCAAAATTTGCATTGGAATAACTTGTGTTGTTTAGGAAATTGTTCTTATGTCCTTTTCCTAATACAATCTTATCTATTTGATTAAATAAGAAGAGTGAGTGAAGATAATCTAGAAGATGTTTTGAAGTTAATTGTGGAGACTTTGTGCTACTATAATTGTCTTTAGTTTGTGTTTTTTGTGTTTTAGTACAAAGGATACTAGAAAGGCTTTGAACTACTTTTATCCTTTGTGATCATATACTCTATTGTAATTTTTAGTGGAGACTTTGGGTTCCACTTCATTCTACTATTATATAAGTTATAAATTAGTAAGAGAAGCAATGATAGGCTTTGTACTCTCATGGGTTTCTAGTGGTTTTAGTTAAATATCAAGGAAGTTTTCCTTTACTTTATAAACATCATTTTTGAAAAAAGGGAAATGGATGATATGATCTCACCCCTGAGTTAATTTTTAGTTTATATTAGTTTGTAATAGTTTATAGGGAACCTTCCCTTGCTGAGAGGAGAGATTTATCTCATTATGGTATGGCTGATATACCCATTTTGCCTTCAGTTAGTTGATGACAAAATATTCACCCAACAATTTTTTGGTGACTCTGCTAGGGAATCAAATGTGCATTTTGAAGCCTCAAGCTTTAAATTGAAGCATTTATAGTTATTTTCCATTTTACACTCTGGTAGATCCATGGTATACATGAATCTAGAGAGCTCAAGGTATTGTTGATCCTATATTTGAGTTGGTGCAACAAAATAATTTTGACCTTTTTTCTCCACAATCTCACCTTTAGTGAACCAAGATTTTTCCTCCTACCAATGTTAGATCTCTAATACCAGGTGAAGCTTCTAGCTCTAGTGCTAGCAGAATTTTGTCCATGTATACCCCACAAAGGTTTGTTATCCCTTATTTTAATCATGATATCATGGCAGCCCAAGGTCCTTGGGGTAACACTTTTGGCCCTCTCAATCTAACCCACTTTTACATGAACTACCTCGTAGATCAAGAAAGAATTTTTCCAAGTTCTATGGTGATGGGAAGGTTCATCTTGATGAGCATATTGTAGCTTTATACATAGCATGTGGTATGATAGGCATTAAACATGAAGATATAGTGGTAAGATTGTTTGTAGAAATATTGCAAGGCATTGTCATAGATTTTTTTATCACCTTCAAGCTCATACTATAACTAATTAGAACACTCTCAAGGCCAAGTTTTAGGCTAGGTTCAAATCTACAAAAGATGTGCATGCCTTATTAGTTCAACTTATGCAAATGAAGAAGGATCCTCATGAGCCTGTGTGAGACTTCATTTCTAAATTCAATAAGTTGAGGAATATGATCCCTAAAATTGCTCAGTCAACACCAAAAAATCTTAATTGCTTCTTCATCAATTCTCAACTTCCCAAAGTAAGTTTCTTTTGAGGTGGGTTGGCCCTATAGATCTTTCTAAAGCTCAGATTTTGGCTACTAAGTTCAAATATGATCTTATCTTGGTAGGTAAGATAAGAAAAGATTCTAATAAAAATAATTTTTTCTCAGTTGCTGAAAGTTATTCTACAAGCACTATTGATCCTATAGTGCAAAAGTTAGCAAATGAATTACTAGCTCTAAAAAGGCAAATGGCCCAAGGTACGTCTTCTCCTTCTTATCAAGATATACTAAGGAGGACATTTCCTGACCATTCCTATCAAGGCAATCCTATGAGAAATCAAGGGCAATCTAATCATCTTCCTCCCACACAGGGGAAGCTTTCCATTGAAGCAGCACCAATTAACTGAGTAATTGGTTATCATGAAGCCCAACATGATTTCTCTTTCCAACCTAAGTTGGACCAAGAAGATGATGCTAATCTATTTGTAGAAGGAGAAGATGAATTAGTTGGTGACTCCAATAATGGTTTTTTGAATTACCAAGATGAAGCTAAAAAAATAAGTGTTTGATGGATCATATGCTATTTTTACTAGGTCCCAAAACTAGTCAACTCAACAATCTAATAAGGAAAAAATAGGAGAATAACCTCAGCCAATAATCTCAATTGATAAATGGGGGACTTCACTACCTTTCCAATCAAAGGACTTGATGACCAATAAGAAAGTAAGTACCTCAAACAATCATGTACCTTTTGCTTTAGTTTTTCAGACTAGTACCACATCAAATAAAAACTAGAATGATGTACTTCCTTCCTATGTTTCTAGTTCATTTCAGTTATTTAATATAATTGATCATGCTAGGAAGACCAAGATCTAGATGTTCAAGATTGAGTACTTATAAGCTAATCTTGAATAATTTGATAGGTTGGCTGAATACATCAATAACAAAACCATCTTTACAGGACAAGATTTTTCAAAAGTGACTCATGATCCCCCAAAAAATAAATCCATACAAAATAATCTTGTTACTACTCCTCTTGTTGCCCCCAGAAAAATAGAACCTTTCTATGTTTCTCTATTGATCAATGGTCATAAGTTGAGTAACTGTATAATAGACTATGGAGCTTCTGATAATATTATTCCTACCAAGGTAGCAAATTCTCTCGGTCTTACCTTAACTAAGAATTTTGGGAGATGTTTCTCCATGAAAAAAAAAACACGTACCACTTTTGTTTCAAATCAAAGATGCTCAATTTGTATTTGTGGCTTTTCTAGATAAGAGGATTAAAATGATAGTCTTAGTGGCCGATGTTCCAGCCTCTTATGGCATTTTGCTCAGATGTAATTTTTGTAAAGACGTAGGTGGAGATTTGAATATGGATCTATCTGAAGTAAAGATACCTATTAAAGGCATCATGAAAAATTTGCTTCCTAAGAAAGAGTCAAAATATATTGTCACCCAAACATCAGACCCTAAAGCTCAAATTTTGTTTAAATCATCCAGAATGGGTAACTATTTTCTAACCACTGAAGATGTTTTTAGCTCATTAGATGAAAGTTCATTAGGTGACAATTCAGAAAATTTAGATAGATAATTATAATAATTATTAGAGCAAATTTCAGGTAAGAAAGAATCTTCCCTCACCAATGAAGAGAAATCTTTAAGAAGATCAAATTCTAAAGATGGTTAGATTCTAGAATTTGATGGAAGTTGTTCTTCTACTAGATCTGGAGCTGGGATTTTTTTGATGTCCCCTCAAGGATAAATTTTCCCTTATTCATATAAGTTTTAGTTTAATAATACCAACAACACCAATGATTATGAATCATTGTTGCTTCAATTGAAAGCTGCGCATGCTAGAGGTGTCAAGATTCTTCATGCCCAAGGAGATGTTGAATTGGTGGTTTGTTAGGTAAGGAATCTATATCAAATCAAAAATGAAAGATTGTGATATTATCACAATATTATATGCAATTTAATTTAAATTTTTGATTCTTTCAATATTTCTATGGTACCAAGAGAGTTTAATGATCATGCAGATTCATTGGCTGTCTCTACAACCCTCATAGTTCCTCATAAAGATTTCAAAGGAAATAAGTACACTATTAAGCTGGTCTTTTGACCAAGTGTACCTAATAATGCCAACCATTATCATGTGTTTAATGGTGATAATCAAATCATCACTTTTCTAGAAAAAATGAATGGCTTTGAGGAAATTTATTTTCAAGGTAGTGAATCTCCACCATGGGAATCAGTTCTCGAAATAGATTCAAAAATTGGTGAAGAGTTTCTTCAAATCAAAGGGAATAAAATTCCAAAAGGTTTGGTTTCTCTTAAGAAGTTATTTGATAAGCATGATAGGTATATCAAGTAGTAATAAATGGATTCAAGTTCCTCCAAGGAATTTGATCAAATAAATTTGAGTATGGAAGAAAATCCTAAAATGGTCAACATTAGGAACTGTTGCACTTTTGATGAAAAGATCAAATTCATTACTCTTCTTCACCATTACATTGATGTTTTGGTGTATTCTTATGATGATTTGAGATCTCTCAGGCCTGAAGAAATTCAACATGAAATTCCTCTCAAATTTGGGTCATTACCTCATAAGCAAAAATAAAGGCAATACAACCCCAAAATATTAGGTACTATCCTTTCTGAGATCTAAAATATGTTAAATGCAAGGATAATTTTTTCAATCCATCATTCCACCTGGGTCACAAACATAGTTCCTATGATAAAAAAGAATGGAGAAATTTGTATCTATGTTGATTTCATAAACCTAAACCAATCTTCTCTAAAGGATAACTACCCCTACCTATCATGGATCAATATTGCAAACAGTGACTGAATTATAAATATTATCAATGTTAGATGGTTTTTTTTAGTATAATCAAGTGGAAGCCAATGAAGTAGATCAATATAAAACCACTTTCACTACACCTTGGGGCACATTTGTATATCATAGAATGCCTTTTGGTCTGATCAATGCTGGTGCCACCTTCTAGAGAGCAATGGATCTTGCCTTCAAAGATGAAATGGGGAAGTTTATTGTGGTATATCTTGATGAATTGACATTTTTTTCCAAACATCATCATGATCATGTGCATTATTTACAACAAGTGCTAGAATGCTATCGGCAAAATGGTATCTCTCTCAATCCCAAGAAGTCAATTTTTGGAGTTACAAAAGGTAAACTTCTCAGTCAAACTGTATCTTGAGAAGGCATAAAAATAGACTTAGAAAGAGTCAAATCTATTCAAAATATTACTTTACCTACTAGTAAGACTACATTTCATTCTTTCTTTGGAAAGGTGAATTTTCTATGAAGGTTCATTCCTAAATTCATAGAAAAGACTTGCCACATTGTTTACATGATGAAGGGAAAGGCTAATTTCCATTAGACTATGAAAGGGAAATCAAAATTCAAAGATATCAAGAAGGCTATCACTCATGTCCTAATATTGGTTTGCCTAGATTATACCAAATACTTCGTAGTATACAGCTATGCTTCTAAATATACACTTTCAACCACTTTGGTAAAGCAAAACAAAGGTGTGAAATCCCCCATATCATTTATGAGTTGTCCTCTCAAATCTCATGAATTGAAATATTAAAATATGGAGAAGCATGCTTATGTTATGGTTAAGGTGGTAAAACATTTCCATTTCTATATCTTGAATTCACATATTATTGTTTTGGTGCCTGATACAATAGTAAAGTCCATTTTAACTCAAAAAGATTTTTGTACTAAAAGGGTAAATTGGATTTCTAAGATTCAAGATTTTGACCTTGATATCAAACCTACTAAGCCTATGTACGAAAGAGGTCTCTACCAATTAATTGATGATAACATACCAAAATAAGTAGGACATGAAGAAACAGAGGTTGAAGACATGCCTATAGTTCTCTTCGTCACTACTATTGATGAGTGGTATTCCAATTCACTTATTTTCTTACCTATGGTGAGTGTCCTACCCATATATATCATAAAAAAATGCTAAGTTGAAAGTTGTTAACTATGTTTTATGGGACAATAGTTTGTATAAATGAAGCCTTGATGAGATATTTCTTTGTTGTGTGGATAAAGTGCAATAAGGTAAACTTTTGGAGTCCTTCCATAATTTGGATTGTGGAGGACATTTTTCTTCACCTATGATGGCTCACAAGATTCTATGAGCTAAATAATAATGGCCTACACTATTTTAATATGCGTACACTTGGGTACATAGGTGTGAGTTGTGTCAATAGTTCATTGGGAAACCCAAGTTAGCCGCATTACCTCTCAAGCAGGTGGTGATTGAAGAACCTTTTCAGTAATGGGGTATTGATTTCATTAGTGCCATGAACCCATCCTCAATTTCTAGACACAACGATGTTCTCATCGCAATAGAATATTTCACCAAGTGGTTGGAGGCCATTCTAGTTAAACATGCTATTTTGGAAGTAGTATGTAATTTTATTAAGGAAAATGTTGTTTCCTAATTTAGAGTTACAAATAAGATTATAGAGGATAATGCCAATTTTTCTCTTCTCATGAGATTATTGACTTTTGCTACAAACATAGGATTATTTTTTCCCACTCCTTAGACTACTATCCTTAAGGAAATGGTTAGGTGGAATCAAGTAACAAGAATCTAGTTACTATTATCAAGAAACTGGTAGATGACAATCAGAGAACTTGGAATAAAGCATTGTTTGATGCTTTATGGGTAGATAATATTACACCCAAGAGGTCAATAGGTATGTCTCCATTTCAACTTATGTATGGTTTGAATTCGGAGATACCAATCACCCTAGAACTACCAGCACTAAAGTTGGCAAAGGTAGTCAAAGATCAAAATTTCAAAAATTCCATTGATAAGAGGATCAAGTGCTTAACTAAACTAGAAGAGAAATGAACTATGGTAGTGGACCGTATTGTCACACATCAAAATTAGGTAAATAAACTCTTCGACAAGAGAGCAAGGATTCATGATTTTCAAATTGGAGATCAAGTCTTGTTGTGGGATAAAGGAGAGAACTAAAAGGAATGCAAGGAAAATTTGATTCCTTGTGGAGAGGTCCATTCACCATTCATCAATTATATGGTGAAAATAGTTTCTTTATATAATATCAAGATGGAACACCATTTTCACTACCTTATAGTGGGCAACATCTGAAGCACTTTAATCCTTGAAGTATTAGATAAGTTCATTTGTATATTTGTATAGTTTTATGTTTTTATTTGTCTTTTTGTTTAGTTTTTGTGTCTCTTTATTTTTAATATCTTGACTCCATGGACCAATGGAATGGATGAAGTCACTTAGAGACTAGATTCTACTACCTTTTATCATTTCAAAGTTCAATTGATAAAAGTTCTCCTGCTAGAGCCAGTTGTTATTCTCAAAATTAGCTATGCTCATTTTTGTGGACAACCCCTATGAAACTTGTCCATTTCATAATCTTCACTCTAATTTTGTTGTTCACGGAAAGCTTCTCTTGATGTTGAGTGTATTTTTCTAACATCTTGTAAAATTTTATGGTGCTCCCTCATCATGATTTATCAAAAAACATTAAACTCATTGTAGTGTCAATCTACTCAAGGGTCAATATTTGATAATTTTCAAGGTGTTAACATTTTTTGGTTTTTCCATGAAATAACAGTGATTTTTGATGCTCTTGCATGTTTTTTATCTTTCTAGTGCACTGGTGGTGAAAATTTCCACCCTTTTAAGTTTCATAGTTTTTATGCAAGAGCAACGATTTTCACTGCCCTTACATATTTCTTCCTCCCTTCTTCATGCAAAAGAAACAAAAATCACTACCCTTGCATCTTTCTTCACCTCATGCATGGGTGGTGATTTTCACCACTAATTCATGAATTTCCACCACATCATGCATAGGTGGAAAAAATTGTTACCAATGCATGACCTCAGTTTTTGTGCACAGCTTTTATGACCGTGCATGCCAAGTGGTAGGCATTAGTTTTGTGGCATTTAAATGCCAATTGATTGCTCATTTTGATCATTTTAATTTGTATACTCATCCTCCATACAATAATTCCACCACACTAATGAGTAATATTGTGATTTTGTTGACTTTAAGTGTAGGCTTTCGTAATTGCCAGGTGGGTTTTGCTTTCATCTCTCTTTGCTTCTAGGTTTATTTTTTTTCATTTTCTTTTCCTTTAAGGTTTAGTTTTTGTTTCTTTCCCTCTTTTTAGGTTTTGTTTTCTATGGTTTAGCTCCCCCATATTTCATTTTTTTACCCAAGTGTGCCTCGATAGCTGAAAACATCAAAAACCATAGTGCGTGTAAAATTGCTTCTCATCATTTAAAAAATCACTACCAAAACATTCCTCCACACATCAACCTATAAGGGTGGTGATTATCACTGCCCTTACCTTTTTTAAACCTAGATATATGTAAGGCTAGTGATTTTTTTTCCCCTACATAAATGGATGTTTTTTGTCCTTCACCTGCTCGGATGGCAAAAATCATTGACTGAGCATATTTTTACCCTCCATATAAGGGCAAAAAAATCACCATCCCTGCATAGTGTGAATTTTCCCCATGCAAGAGTGGCATTCTTTCCACCCTTAAACAAAAGTATATTTTTACCTAAAAACGCTATGATGGTAATTTTTTCCACTGATACAACATACCCATATGCAAGAGTGGCAATTTTTGTCATTGATGCAAACTTTCTCTCAAATTTCCTAACTCTAGGAAATTTTTAGTTTCACTTTTCTAAACTCACTTCCTTCTTAGTTTATGACCTAATCACACTTTATCCATTTTAATCACATCCTCATGGTCTTGATCATTGATATGCATTTTTTCTAGATTGCCAGTATTTCCCTTAATTGCATGATCATGACTTTTGTTGCAGTTTCTCTTGTAGATCCTTCTTCATAGACATCCTATTGACAAAAGCTCCTCCAAATGACTGAGATTTCTCCAAAGAAGTCAAAGATAATGAAGTACAAGTATCAAAGTGTTTTTCCAACCACCTCAATTACTTCAAATGTCAATGACATTTGAGATATAGAGATTGGTCACATGGACATGGCTGAGTTCATGGAAAGAACTAAATCAAGCAATCCCATCCATGAAATGAAGAATATAATAAAAATTAATATTCATCTAGTAAATTATTTTCTTATAATAGCTCACAACATATAATTTTTTCTTCAGTGCACTCAGTTTTACAAAAAGGATACCAGGGTTGTGTTACATGCTAGTGGTAATGTGGTGATTAGACTGGATCTTGAGTTCATTGATAAAGTTTTCATGTGTCCTCCTATTATTTAATTATTAAGGATTGATTTCATCAAAACATAAAGAGAATATGACAAAGATCCTGAAAGAGCAAAGAAAGTAATCAATAATAAATGGCTCAAGACTCCAAGGGTAAATTTGTCAAGAAGGCCATGGAGCTTTCCCAGAAGTGACTTTATAGAAGAAGTCGGTGACCTAATCACTCTTCTCAGTAGGGTAAGAGGTTTGCCTTCTTCCTCACAATTTCATGAATGGATGTATCCCTTCATCAAAATAATTCTCCAAGGTAAACAAGTCATCCTCTGGGGAGAACAAATCAGTAATGCTCTACATGAGCAATTGATGAAGGTATCCACTACCTTCAAATTCTACATGACTTCCTACCTGGTGTACATTACAACATCAATGAGAACCTTTCTAGGTTTAACATTAGAAGGAGATAGGAGAGTAACCATAGTGTATCAATACTATCCTTAGTTAACATTGAAGGGTTATATTCATCATTTTAAGAGAGTGAATGATGATTTATTTTTAGTATTTTTGTGTCTCTTTGATCCTTGATTAGAACAAAGAAGAATGTCTGATGAGGCCCAGGTAGTTGTGAATGATTTTGGATGTTTGTTCTTGCAATTTCCTTCTTTTTCATACCTGTAGGTTGGAATTTTCTAAGGTCATCCTCATATTCTTCTTATATTCCCTTTAGACAAATTAGTCTTGATGGAGCTATGTAGGAAAATAATTGTCATACATAATAAATAGATGGAACTCAAGAAACCCAGCTTTAGATTCCCAATTGAAATTGTTAGGTTTTTAGTGTTAACTACTAGAAAAGATGGAGTTATAGAAACTAAAATGTAGCTTGTAACCATGAATTTGTTTAAGAGAAGACCAAATTTTGATTATAGGGGCATAAAAGATATAATCAAGAGGAAAACCCAGTTTCATGAGCCTATGAGTGAAGATGTTTGGGTAGATTTGAGGACTATAGAAGACGTCAAGAAAATGGACTACAATAGATTATCTCTTGAGCAAATAGAATATCTAGGACTTGTTGATATCCCTAAGAATCTAGCAGATGATAGAGATTTGATAAATAATAGATACCATGCTAAATAGGTCACTAATTCCCCTCTTCCCCCAATCTAATGGTCACAAAAGGAACTAACTTCCTTAAGGAAAATATTTGAACCAATATTGGTAAACACCAATGATTGGTTAGTGAATAAGGGAATCACTTTGAAAGAGTTCATCACAGGATCAAAATCTGAATTTCAAGAGGAAACAAGAAGAAGAGCACAAAATAGGATGAAGAATAAAAGTGATGTTCCTTCTTCTTTTAGGCTACATAAGCCTAAAATCGTATTTGTGATGAAGAAGTCAAAAGTTATAGAAAAAGAGATAGAAACAATAGATATGGAAGTTGAGAAGAAAATCACTGAAGAACTAGTAAGAGAATAGATGGAGACTGATGATAGGCCCATAGATCAATGAGAGAAGGAAACTTTGCCTCCTCAAAAGAATGTCAACCAATAAATAGGAATTTATTCTTCCCTATTGGGTATGCCTATTGTAACTCCACCTATTTATCCAATTAGTGTTCCCTCTTCTAGATCACCCTCTCCTTCCAAAGTAATTTTTGACAACCCTCAAGGCTCCTTTGGAGATATTCTTCATTCCTTAAGATTAATTCCCAGTTTTTCATCCCCATCTTTTGATATCTAAGATAGTTCTGCTCTCAATGACTCAGCAGAAGGTGTAGATTTTATTGATATTCCACCTATTATTTCCACTATTGGTGTAAGTGCAACTCCAATAATGCCAATAATAGAGATTGATACTAATGTAAGTACTTCTACGATCCCACCTTGGTTGTCATCTTATATGCCTAAAATGAAAAAATAAGCCATCACTCTAGATGACTTTGATTTCAATAAAATGGTGTCAATAAAAGTCAAGGCTCCCAAGAAGCCAAAGATTCTTTCAAAGATGATTGGGGATAAGGGACACAAATTTTTGGAAGTTGCAAGACCTCCACAGGATATAACTATTGAAAATTTTGATGTAAGTGACTACTATATTTCTAGAGTTGAGTTAGGTAAGGTAACTAATGAAAGTACTACGAGTGATATGCAGTTAGCTATGGACATCTTTATTCAAAAGTTTGATAGAGAGAAATAAATGAAGGATCATTATATAGCAATGGTGGAATAGTTGACTGCAATGGTAAGAAGGATCACTTTCACTCTATAAATAGTAGCTCCAGAAGCCATTTCCATAAAAGACCCCATGATTCAAAAAGTGGAAAATATCTATCTCAAGGGAAAAGTACTTGAATAGTACTTGGACAAAATGCATACACAAGGAATTTCCTTGCTCATAGAGTTATCTGAGAAGATAGATAAAATGAGAAAAATAAGAGCATAACTAGATGATCTTATTAATATTATTTCTTAGGATATTGAAAGCATAAGAAAGTATCCTGATAAATGGATGGATATGAAGAAGTTAAAAATTATCACTCTAATATCAATTGGCATCATTAATGATAGAGACCCTTACACTGAAACTAAATAAGCATTGATATATATAGGATTTAGGTGCTTAAATAATTGATCAGTGACCTCAAATCATCGAAGGAACTCAATGAACAAAGTGACATCAGTCTTTTGCATAAATTGGAGGAGCTACCTTGCAAGCTTACATCACAAGACAACCAATTCATTTTAGTAGAAGAAATGATTCAAGAATTTAAAGGTATGTTCTGGAAGGAATTTGAAGATAAGGCATTCTTAGTAACCTCTGTGGACAATATTCTAGATAATTATTTAACTCTAGATAATACAAAAACTAGGTTAATTAGTCATGCAAAATTGGTCATAGTAGTGAGAGATGCCATAGTCAGGTCTAAGGTGATTTTGAAGAATACTATTACTCTAGGCAATATCAAGATACAAGTAGCTATCACGATGTATGATGCTCACATGAAGAAAAATGAGGATAGAAATTAAAACTATCCTTGGTTTAATTTCCATTTTTCAAATGCAATTTTATAACCACTTTGGAAATTTTCACATGTACTTTTGTCATGTGTAATTTCATGTAAAAATATGGAATGTCCAAAGTCAATAAGGACTCATATCTTTGAGTACGTCAAAGTAATTAAGTCTTTAATATTTCCTCAAGGCCTCTCCCTATAAATAAAGAGAGCCTCTTTTTTAATAGATATATATTTTAGTAATTGGAAGCAAAACTCTACCCAAATTGAGATGCCTTTTGAGACTTTGAACTCAAATTGTAAATCATATTTTCTTATATGAATGAGAAAGCAAGTGACTTTTCAAACTTTGTATTGGAATAACTTGTGTTGTTTAGGAAATAGTTCTTATGTCTTTTTCCTAATACAATCTTATCTATTTGATTAAATAAGTAGAGTGAGTGAAGATAATCTGGAATATGTTCTAAAGTTAATTGTGGAGACTTTGTGTTACTATAATTGTCTTTAGTTTTTGTTTTTTGTGTTTTAGTACAAAGGATATTGGAAAGGCTTTGAACTACTTTTATCCTTTATGATCATATACTATATTGTATTTTTTAGTGGATGCTTTGGGATGCACTTAATTCTACTATTATATAAGTTATAAATTAGTAAGAGAAGCAACGATAGGCTTTGTACTCTCATGGGTTTCTAGTGGTTTTAGTTAAATATCAAGAAAGTTTTCCTATACTTTGTAAACATCATTTCTAAAAAAGAATAAATGGATGATATGATCTCACCCCTAAGTTAATTTTTAGTTTATATTAGTTTGTAATAGTTTTTAGGGAACCTCCCCTTGCTAAGAGGAGAGATTTATCTCATTATGTTGTGGCTGATATACCCATTTTGCCTTCAATTAGTTGAAAACAAAATATTCATCCAACAAGGTGATGCAAAAAGCTTCATGAATATTTTTCCAACATATTTTTGAGTCAAAATGTACTCCAAGTGAAGAACAACATCTTGAATGTGTTATGAAATGAAATGAATGTGTATCTCAATGTGTTTGGTCTACTAGTACTCAACTAAGTTGAGGGATATGTGAATTGTACTTTGGTTGTCACACCAATGTATATTGGGTAAATATTAAATAAAGCCAAATTTTATCAATAATTGATAAACACAAAGAACCTAATGAGTCATTGTAACTGATACCCTGTACTCAACCTTTGTATATGAAAGTGCAATAGCCTAATTATTCCTACATATTCAAGTAACTAAAAAAGAACCAAGATAAAATATGTGGCCAAAAGTGGAATGCATGTCATCAAGATAATTTACCCAATCTAAATTAGTGTACCCAATCTATTGAGTATAACCCCTAGTGTAGTGTATTCCAAAATGGGTAGTGCCTTGAAGATATCATAAAATCATATTGGCAATCTATGAATGACTATCATAAGGAGAATGTGAAAATTTTGATATAATCCCAAATAAAAATGAAACATTAGGGTGATTATGAGTCAAATACATAATACTCTCAACCATCTACCTATACAATGTAAGATTTAAAAAGGAGTAATGAAAGTAGAAGTGAGAGTGACTCTAGATTGAAAAGGAGATGGACTTGGCTTTAAATTAACCATGCCAAAATCTATAGAAGATCAAGGGTGTACTTTTGTTAACTCAAATGAATCCCTAATTCTAGCTAAGAAATATATAAACCAAGAAAAAAGTGTAAAATATTGATATTTGTAATATCAAACTACATTAAAAGTGTCTATTAAATAGACTAAATCTATGAAGAAAAGCTACCTATGAGAAGAAAATCATCAACATATAATACCAATATAACAATATCATGTCCAATATATATATATATATATATATATATATATATATATATATATATATTGGAATCTAAGGGGAAGTGAAAAAATCTAGTAGAGAGAAGATAATAATCCACCTTCTCATACCAATCTTGAGGGGCCTATTTGAGACTATAAAGAGACATCTAAAGCAAAAAAAAAAAAAGAGAATAATCAAGAGCAAACCTAGAAAAATGCTTCATATATATTTCCTCCTACAAATATAATGTAATAAGGCACTCTTAACATCCATTTGGTACATTGGAAAACCCTTTGATATTGTAACAGAAAGTACAAGGCATACATAACCCATCTTGTAAATGGGTACAAAAGTCTCATAATAGTCAATACCTTCAACTTGAAAGAAACCCTTTGCAATAATATGGGCATTAATCTTGTCAATGAATCCATCAACTACATACTTGGTTTGGTATATCCACTTACACATAACCAAATTTACTCCCTTAAGAAGAGTGACCAATTTCTAAGTATGATTCTTCATCAAATAAGAATACTCATCTATCATCACATCATCCCACTCTTGTATCCCATTAACTTATGAAAAATACTATGGATCTCTAGAGAATTTCTAACACAAAATTATAGTAATATAGAATGTGCATGATAATGTTTAATTGGTAGAAGATCTTGTATAGAAGGTACTACCTCATAACATATAGTCTGATCCCATAAAGGCATAGTGAAAAAATAATTGGGAATAGGATCTTCAACATCTATAACCTCCTCAAGGTCCTCTTGAATTACCTCCTAAAAAAATGAATCCTCAATAGGAGGTAAGGAATCAACAAAAGAAAACTAAAAAGGCATGGAAGAAAAAACATGAGAAGTGAAGTGCTTATTAAACTAAAATTCTATTTAAAAAATAACATCATGAGTATTAGTATCTAAAAGGAAATAATATCTCATGTCCTCTTGATACCCTATAAATATCAAGGGTTTTCTATTCTTATCCAATTCTTTCATTTTCTTCTTTGGTACAAAATCCCAATCTTGGATCCTAAAGACTCTTAAAATGAAACATCAGGCTTGGTTCCAAACCAAGCCTCATTTTGAGTTAAATGTTCAAGTGATATATGTGTTGTGTGATTTTGAATGTATTTCATATAACTAGCTACTTATATCCAATATACATGAGTTAAATCTCATGAAAGCATCATCTAGTTAGCCATCTCTTTCAAAGTTCAGTTCTTCTATTATACTAATCCCTTCTATTGTGGAGTATGTGGAATAGAATGCTAGTGAACAATATCATGAGTTACCAAAAAAATATAGAACTCTCTACTGAAGTACTCCACTCATTATAATATGAAGCTTCTTGATTCAACTAAAATATTATTTATTGACCAAATCCTTAAATACTTTAAAGTGTGAAAAAATTACTCTTATACTTGAGAAAATAAGTGCAAGTACTCCTCAATAAATTATCAATAAAAGTGTTGGAAATATTATTTTCATTTGAAGTCAAAAGGGACACTATGGATGTACTTGATGTTAAAAGGATCAGGCAAGATTGATAGAGAGAAGATCATGTTTCATAGTTTCACTATACAAAGTTGTCATAATTTTACATAGACCATTTATGGATGTTTAAAGTCAAACAGATAGAAGATCTGTTATGTTTTTTTTCAAGTACATTCTATAAATATGGTCCATAATTTTAGAGGAGAAGGAATGAGCTCATAATTTATTTATTTAGCTCTCAGACATTATAGGGTTTCATAGTAAAATCCAAAGGGTTTAGCCATGGTATCAACAAGAAAAGTTATATTTTAATGTTGACTTGGTATAGCTGGGAACTAGTAACTTAAGTTATAACTTAATTCCATATCATTGTTAAGAAACTGGCCCCTCAACCTAGAAATTATTGGTTATGGGCAATGATCAAAGGACTTTATATTTTCCTAAGTCTAAAAAATAATATATGTCCCATCTTGATCAATGGTTATCACTTCATCATACACAAATTATCCAAAAGAGTGTGATTAACTCAAATTATCAAAAGGACCTCTGAGTTAACATGTAAGTGACAAGTGTCACAATCTTGGAGCCTTGACAGTTAATCTATGGTCAGGTTTAAAGTCAATGGTTAATAAGAAATGTAAGGATGCCAAATGTCTCAATAGTAGGAATTGGAAACTATGTACTGAAGGCATGTGCTTATGCCATGTGTCATATCCTTGAGGGTTTAATAGATATAAAGATCAAGCTTGTAAAAATATCTAATGGTTACTAGATGATCATATAAAGATATTTAATAGAGCGAGTGGACTCAGATGAAATAAAGTGATTGATGTTTAACAACATAGTGGCATGTTAAAAACCAAGCATGTTCAAGAAGATTGATGAAGTGAAATCAATCTAAATATATAGGAATCAATGAGATGAGGTCAAAGTGTTGAAGTTTAATGACCAAGTCAAGGTAAAGTTCATGAAAGTTCAAATATCTAACATCATGCATGAGATAAGATCTAGATTTCAATTGACACATTTTAAAGAGTGGAACATTAAATTTTAGTAGCGTATAGAGATATTATGGAGAAAGAGATCTTGGATATGGCATGAATAAAGAGATTAAAGGATAGTATTTAAAGTGTTTAAATTCTAATGGTCAAGTGGATAAACATGCAATAACTTGCATATATGATCTATATCTTGACATAAACAATGATATTGATCGATATAACCAATCAAATCTACATTAAAGAGCCTATGCATCAAAATTTGAGTCTAATAGATGCTATATATAGTAAATATACCTAAATTTATAGCATGATGCATGGAATTGAGATGCAGGAAACTTACAGTCCAAGTCGTAATGAAATAGAGTCCAAAATTGGCATGATGTGTTACATTCTAAGTATGAACACTTAGAATATATGGAGTCCTATGTCATTTTTTTATATCTATGATATCTAGGGTAAAGAAAACATGGCTGGAATAATTGTTTTTTCTATTGAGCCAAATCAAAAATAGAGGGAAAGAGCAAAATCCAATGAGGTGTGTCAAATAAAAAATCATAAAGACACAAAACTAGAGGGGGTAGAGAGGAGTAGAGTGATTGGTGAATAAAATTAAGTGTATCAAATAGATACATATTTAGACATAAGACCAGAGGAATAGAGAGGAATAGTGAGGAAGAAAGTTATAAAGATAATGTGTAGAGTATGATTAGTTATAGATTAGATTTTTAACATAGAGAATAGATTTGGATTGATTTATGAATCTTTTTTGTATGCTATAATTATAGCTCCATAGATCTAATCGGTTAGTTCCATTAAACAATCTAAGTTGGTGCTCAATAAGGGGATTGGTGACTCCTTTAGGTTGGTTCCCTTAAACATTATAACTAGTGAGGTTTAACTAAGTTGGTGCTTAGATTGAAGATTGGTGTCTCCTTAGGGTTGGTTCTCTTAAATGTGTAACCAATGATGTTTGTTAGTGAGGCTTTGAACTATGATACTAGATTATAATATTAGTTTCTATCATGTATTCTCATAGTGGTTTTTCCCTTTGGTTTTTCCATGTATAAATCTTATGTCATGTGTATTTATGTTTACATGATCTCTACATATTTGATTTGATCCACATATATCTTTTATTTTGTTTTAAAAGGTATCAAAGGACTAGTTTTAATTCATGTACTAATTTATCCCCCCCTTTCAGTATCTATTTGTGTTCCAATAATTGCTATTAGAGCTTAGGGTTCTTTGAAATAAGATTAATTAGATTAGGTAAATCATGGAACAATAAAAATAATGGTTAATCAATAAATATCTCCATCAAACAAATCACCTCTCTTTGATGGATATAACTATGCATTCTAGAGAATAAGAATGGAAGATTATTTATCTTCATTAGGTTTTGATCTATGGATGTCTATGGTAAATAGATATACAACCCTTGATATAACTCCTCCTGATCAAGCTACCAAGAAGTAATATGAAATCAATGCTAAGGAAAAGAATGTTATTCTTTGTGGATTTTCAAACTTAGAGTTTGTCAAAGTGATGTAATGTCAAAATGCTCAATATATCTAGAACAAATATAAGAGCATCTATTAAGGATATGACAAGGTAAACTAGGCCAAGCTACAAACTTACAAAGTCAAGTTTGAGATTCTTAAGATGAATGAAGAGGAAAATATTATAGACTACCTCCTTAGGGTAGATGAAATAGTTAATGAAATCAACATCCTTGGAGAAAAAATGAAAAAGTCAATCATTGTCAAAAAGGTTTTAAGATATTTGCCATCAAGATATGATTCTAAAATCTATACAATAAAATAATAAAAATATCTAGATAAACTCATTTTTTATTAGTTACATGGGACCTTCAAAGATTATGAGATGACAATTAGAGAGACATACACCTTCAAAAGAGAATATGCATTCAAAGTAGTCAAGTAAGTGAAGGAAGAAACATCAACATTTGAATCTAAGGAGACTGGTGAAGAATGATCTAACTTTATCAGAAGACTAAAGAAAGGATATATAAAATATAGAGGTAAGTTACCCTTCAAATGCTTTAACTATGGTATGGTAGGACATTTTTCTACTAAATACCCTTATAATAAAAAGGATAACTTTTAGCAAGTAGAGAGTAGAAAAAATGTGAAACCTTACTATCCTAGAGGAAGAATTTCAAGAATAAGAAAGGTCTATACACAAAAGAAGAGAGTGATTCAATGGATGACTATTATAGTTGTAATAGTGATCATGACTATGACTCTGTGGCTAAGGGGCATGAATTCATGTTCATGATAGTTGGATCAACTTATATAGATCTAGATCAAGATGAAGTTGAAGGCTTAGATGAAGAAGAGGAAGGATAAGTTGACCTTTAATGTGAGCTCATTTGTGCTCTAGATGAGATTGACAAGCTAAGAAAAGAGAACTCAAGATAGAAAAAGCTTGGACAAAAAGAAATTGAAAAGGTATCCAAAATTCTTGAGAAATGTGATTAGATGGTAATTAGCCTAAAGACATAGGTTAAAGTGGTTAAGATAATATAATATGTAGTCAAATATGAACTAAAATATAAATTTGATGAATCTATAAAGTTGGAGGTAGAAATAGTCACTTTGAGAAAAGAACTTAAAAAATCCAAAGGTAAACTAAATAAAAGTCTAAATTTAATAGAAGGATCAGTTCTTATTATTAAACTAATCAACTCTCAATACCCATTAAAAGAAAGATCAAGTATTGGATATGAGAAGGGAAAAATTTCCTCAACTAGTATATCTGCTAACCTATATGGAAATTTCAAAGTAGAAGGAAAATCAGGAGCAAAAAAGAGAAAGCTTATAAGGATACAAAGAGAAAATTAGACACAACTAATGTGAATAAAGTTAAACCTAAAAATATGCTTAATGTGAAAATGAAGACAAAATTAGTTTATGTTGATGGATACACCAAGGTGAGAAACTTGAAGAATCCATAGCTTAGAATAATTCCTCATGTTACACCAATAAATGCTATGACCAGGTATTCCTTATATTTTTATGGTTGTTATATTTTTAATCATTTTGATCATAGGTCTATTGATTGTAGAATTATATCTACATGGAGAATAAATTTTTAAGTAGAAACTAATTTGATTATTTGCTAGATACAAATGTAATGTGTTATAATTTTAATAATTTTGGTCACATAGCTAAACATTGTAGAACTAGCTTTATAAGATCAAAATTATAGAGTAAGAAGAAAGGCATGCCTCACAGTGTGAACAAAGGTTCAAAAGTCTCTAAGAATACACCATATAAGATACTCAAGGATGTGTGGAGAGTAAAAACCCAATCCATGACTGCTCAAACTACATTCCATGCTAAGGAGCAAAATTTGTGGGTGATAGATAGTGGCTACTCAAAGCATATGACTAGTGACAAATCAAGCTCACCAAATTGAGAAAATGTAAGGAATGATATGTCAGCTTAGGAGACAACAAAATAGTAAATATCAAAGGTAAAGGAACCTTGAACATAGATGGTAAACTACCTACAAATGATGTCCTTTATGTTGAAGTATTGAAGCATAATATGCTAAGTGTCAGCCAAATGTGTGATAATGGATATAAGGTCACATTTGATGAATAAGGCTAAAATTTAAAGAGATCTAGAAGAATAGTTATAAAAGGGAAAAGGACTGAGAGAAATATCTACAATCTTGTTGAATTGAATGGTAATAGTTGATTGATGGGAAAGATTGATGAGGGTTGGTTATGGCATAATATAATGGGTCATGTCAACTTTGATAATCTAGTCAAAATGAGCTCAAATATGTGTGTATGACACATGACAAAGATAAGCAAACCTAAAAATACTACTTTCAAGGAATGTCAACTAGGTAAGTAGACAAGGGTCAAATTTCAAACAAAGGATTATGTAACTATAAAGCCTCTATAATTAGTTCAAACTGATCTTTGTGGTCCTACCAAGACAAGAGGATTTTAAAGGAGAGAATTACTTCATGTTATTTGTATATGACTACTCGAGAATGACATGGGTAACATTTTTGAAACAAAAATCTCAGGCCTTTGAGAGATTTAAGATATTTATAGCCATGGTTGAAAATGAGACTAGAAAAAGAATCAAATGCTTAAGATCTAATAAAGGTGAAGAATTCACCTCAATTGAACTCATAAAAAATTGTGAGAAGCATAGGATCAAAAAATATTACTTTGTAGAAAAGACTCCATAATAGAATGGAGTTATTGAAATAAAGAATGAGATAGTCAAGGAGATGGATAGAATAATGTTAAAAGAGGCCATGTTACCTGAAGGCTACTAGAGAGGAGTTCAGACAATAGTATACATCTTAAACAAATTTTAACTAAGGGTAGACAGTGACAAAAATCCATATGAGCTATGGTATGAAAATCCCACTTCTACTAAGTACTTTAGAGTGTATGGAAGTAAATGCTACATCAAAAGAAAGGAAGTCAAATTGGGAAGTTTTAAATCAAGATGTGATGAAGGAATATTTCTTGGTTATTACACTCAAAGCAAAGCTTATGTATGTTACAATAAGAGGATTCACAATATAATGGAGAGCATCAATGTCAACATTAAAAAAGGCATAAAACAAGTTAAAACTAATAAGGAAACCTACAATGAAGAGACATATCCTGAAGAATAAGTAGATAATGAACATGTTGAGGAAAATAATGAAAAAACACCTCCAAGATTTGTTCAAAAGGATCATCCTAAAGAGGATATAATTAGAAATAAGAATGAAGGATTTCAGATAAGGAGAAGAGCTGTAATGAACAAGGAGCAAGTAATTATTGCTCTAATGTCTAAAATTGATCCTAAGAGTTATGTTGAAGCCATGAAATATGAGAATTAGATAAAATACATGGAATATGAATTTATCAAAATATAAAAATGAGACATGGAATTTAGTTCTAAGACCCTCAAACAAGAATGTGATAAGAACAAAATGGGTTTACAAAAATAAGCTAAATGAAGATGGAGTTTTTATAAGGAATAAAGCAAGATTGGTGTGTAATGGATATGCACAAGTTGAAGGTATAGAATTTGAGAAAATATTTTCTCTAGTTTCTAGCATTCTCCATTTATAAAAAATTCAAATTCTACTAGATGTCAACTCTTCTTTCTTGAATGAGAACTTGGAAGAGGAAATCAACATAGAATAACCTAAAGGTTTTGAGTTATCTGAATAAGCATATTATGTATGTAGATTGAAGAAATCACTATATGGTCTAAAATAGGCATCTAGATCATGGTTAAAAGATTGGACCAGTACCTGAAACAACAAGCTTTCAACAAAGGGTATGTAGAAAATAATCTCTATGTTAAATTAGAAGGTGAGAATATGTTGATTGTGGTTGTTTATAAATGACATTATCTTTGGTGGTAAAAATAGAAAAATATGCAAATAATTTGATACACAAATTCAAATTGAATTTGATATGTCTATACTAGGAGAACTTTCCTTCTTCCTTGGTCTACAAATAACATAATATGATGAAGGGATATTCATATCTTGAACCAAGTATGCAAAGGAGATACCCAATAAATTTTGAATGGAAGATAGCAAACTTGTTAGTACTCTCATGATAAATGGATGTAAGTTGAGAAAAGATTATGATTCACTTGATGCAAATCAGACCATATATAGATCAATGATAGGCAACTTACTATACCTAACTACATCAAGACCAGATATATTAAAAGTAATATGAATGGTTGCTAGATTTAAAGTTTCTCTTAAAGAGTCACCTATCAATGTAGTAAAAAAGATCTTAAGATACATCTAGAGTATAATTGACTATGGCCTATGGTATCCTACAGGTGAAGGTTTCACTTTGAGATCATATATAGATGTTGATTGGGTAGGAAGTGTGGATGATAGAAGAAGCACTAGTGGTGGTGCATTTATTCTTGGAAATAGACTTGTTTCATAGCTAAGAAAAAAGTAAGAGCTAATTACCCTTTTTATAATAGAATTAGAGTATGTAGTAGCAGTGACATATTACACTCAAGGACATCAAGGTTGAGTAAAAATCACCTATTTCTATTCTTTGTGATAATTCAATTGCAATAAATATATCAAATATTCTAGTGATGCATTCTAGAATCAAACACATATCAATCAAGTATCACTTCTTAAGAGAGAGAGTTGAAGATCAAGAGGTCACAATAGAATATATTCCAACTAAGGACTAAATTTCAAACATATTCACCAAACCTCTTCCCACAGAATGATTTGAATATATAAGATAAAATTTAGGAGTGGTGGCTCCTACACCACATCACTAAAACACTAGTGATAGGGCATGAGTCTAGGGGGAGTCTCACGAAAGCTTAATTAATCCCTAGAAAAAGAGATAAAAGTTAACACAAGTATGTAAACTTCTATAAATTATAGTTAATGTGTTGAAAGTTTTAGATTCTTGGACAAACTCCAATGCATCATGAGTTGAGATTTTAATGATTTAAGATTAAGGGGGAGAACACTTTGGATAAATATAGAGAAGGATTCCCTTTGCCATTGATGTCAAAGGGGAGAGAAGGGAAAATGCTCTTTATAAAATTTTGGAGAAAAACTAAAAATGATCTATGTAAAATTTTGGAAGAGTAGTGCAAGTGTCTAAGATGAGTTTAGGCAAATATGGCACTGCCTAAGGGGGATCAAGTTTGGTATGAATAGATTCAATTCATACTCATCAGAAGCCAATGCAATCAATGTTAGAGAAGGATTAAATTATTAGAATATCAAAACATTTTGTTTGCATTAGAGCATTTAGTTTGCCACCAATGCCAAAGGGGGAGTTTGTTGGCAATATCATTGTCATTGATATCAAAAGGGATACTATGGATGTCATTGATGTTAAAAGGATCAATCAAGATTATTAGAGAGAGGAGCATGTTTCATAGTTACACTTTTAAAAGTTGTCATGCTTTTATAGACACTATTTATGGATGTTTAAACTCAAAAAAATAGAAGATCCATTATGGGTTTCTTCATGTACATTCTAGAAATATGTCTTATAGGTTTAGAGGAGAAGGAATGCTCTCATAATTGATTTATTTATCTCTTAGACATTATAGGTTTTCATAGAAAAAACCTAAGGGTTTAGCCATGGCATCAACAAGCAAAGTTCTATTTTAATTTTAACTTGGTATAGCTAGGAACCGATAACTTAAGTTACAAATTAAGTCCATATCATCATTAATAAACCAACCCCTTGACCTAGAAATTAATGGCTCTGAGAAATGATCAAAGACATTTATATTTTCTTAAGTATAAGAATTAATATATATCCTAGCTTGATAAATGGATATCACTTCATCATACATAGATGATCCAATAGAGCATGATGAATTCAGATTGCCAAAAGGAACTTCAAGTTAACATGCAAGTGAAAAGTGTCACAATCTTGGATCTTAGATAATTAATCTATGGTTCAATTTAAAGTCTATAGGTCAACAAGATATGTGGGAATGATAAATGCCTCAATAGATGGAATTGATAGCTATGTATAGAAGAGACATGCTTATACTAAGCTTCATATCCTCAAGGGTTGGATAGATATAAATACTAATCTTTTCAGAAGATATGATGGTTAGTGGATGATCACATCAAATAGATCCAATAGAGTGAGTGGATTCAAATGGATCAAAGTGATCGATGTTTATTGACGTAGTGGTGAGTTAAAAACCAAGCATGTTTGAGAAAATCAACAATGTGAAAGTGATCTAAAGATATTGGAAGCAAAGAGATGAGGTCAAACTGTCAAAGTTTAACAACCAATTTAAGGTAAAGTTTTTGCAATTTCAAATATCAAATGACATAGGATATAGGATTTGGAGATGAACAGATGCATTTTAAAGAGTGAAACATTAAAGTTTAGCAATGTATAGAGATAAGATAAAGAAAGAGAAATTGGATATGGCACAAAGAAAGAGATCAAAGGATAGTATTTAAAGTGTTTAAACTTCAATGGTTAAGTGGAGAACCATGTAGGAACTTATGTATAAGCCCTATATCTCAACAAAGATAATGATATTAATCAATCTAACTGATCAAATATACATTAAAGATCCATTACATCAAAACTTGAGTCTAACAGATGCTATAGATAGTAAAGATATCTAAAATTGTGATGTGATTCATGGACTCAAGATGTAAGAAACTTACAGTCCAAGTCATAATGAACTAGAGTCCAAAATTGGCATGATATGTTACAGTCTGAGCATGAACACTAAAAATATATAGAACCCTAGATCATTAATTTATATATATGATATCTAGGAAAAAGAAAACATGGTTGTAACAATTATTTTTGCTATTCAGCCAAATCAAATATAGATAGAGGTAGAGAGAAAAAGATAATGAGGTGTTTCAAATAGAAAATCATAAAGACACAAAACCAAAGGGGGGAAATAGGAGCAAAGTGATTGGTTAATCAAATGAAGTGTGGTGAATAGAGACTATTTAGACATAATACAAAAGTAGTAGAGAGGATTAGAGAGGAAGAGAGGCACAAAGAAAATGTGTAGAGTATGATAAGTTATATATTAGACTTCTAATAGAGAGAATATAGTTAGATTTATTTATGAATCTATTTTGTATACTAGATTTGTAGCTCTATAGATCTAATTAGTTGGTGCCATCATACAAGTTGATTTGGTGATCATTAAGGGGATTTGTGTCTCCTTTGGGTTGGTACCCTTAAACATTGTAACTAGTGAGCTTTAACTAAGTTGGTGCTTATATTTGGGATTGGTGTCTCTTCCGGGTTGGTGCCCTTAAAAGTGTAACCAGTGAGGTTTCTCAGTGAGGCTTTAAACTATGAGGTTGGATTAGAAGAGTAGTTTCTAGTAGATATTATCACTATGGTTTCCCTTTAGTTTTTCGATGTATAAATATTATGTAATGTGTATTTATGTTTTTATTATCTCTATTTATTTGATTTGATCCACATATATCTTTTAATTTTTTATAAAAGGTATCAAAGGACTAGTTTTAATTCATATACTCATTCAACCCCCACTCTCAGTATTTAGTTATGTTCTAGAAAAAATTAAGTACATAATTAACTCCATTTAAATAAGGAGTATGAAAGACAATAAATCACTAGGCACAATCTCAAGTCGTGAATAAGCTCTATTGGACATACCCTTATGAAACTGATATTGGTGTTGTTTCTTGTTGACCAAAATTGACTTCAAGGTCAAATTTGGACCCATATAGGTAAAAAAAATTGGTTTTTAAGATGTTTTTTGGATATATTATTTTTAATAGGGTATTTTATAATCCATTTGATGTTATTTAATGCCTTTTTAGCCTTAGTCATGGTATAATAAGTTTATTTGTCATTTTGGGTCATTTAATTTTAAGAGTTATAAATGCAAATGGAATGGTACCAAACGTGTCTAAGTGTCATATTTGAATTTAAAACATCAAATATTTTATATTAAATATCAATAATTTCATTTTGATGAGATTCTTTCAAGTTATCTAATTGAAATTTAATAAACCAACTAAATTAGGGAGAGTTTGGCACTTGTATAGCCCATGGGGGAAGGTGACACATGGGAGAAGGTGTTGTAATTTATATTAATATTCATAAAGTTAATTTACATGATTAACATGCTTTGGAAGTGTCATTTTCAATCTATAACCATTCTACTCCTTTGCCTTCTTAGACACACAGGAGTGGTCAACAAGTTTGTGCTTGGTATGAACAATTGAAGAGGTTTGAGGTAAATTTATTTTTGGAGGTTATATTACACTAATATAGATGAATTTACATAATAATATGTTGAATATTTTTTAAGCATGATTTATGAATCATTCTTTATAATTTTATTGTGTTTTTTCTGCTTACCATTTTATGCACCCTATAGGTTTTGCTCCAATTTGGATAAGTTCATTCAAAAAAATTAGTGATGTTGAATCCATAGTATTTTTTATCACTTATCATATTACCTCCATTCTTTTTTTAAATTTTCATGGTGTTTTGGTGATAAAATTAGCTTAGGTTGGCATATTAGTCTCATTTGGGATGACATGTAGTTTTTCACCATTTTCAGGATACTCGTGTTTTAGAAATCATTTCAAGGGGTATAAATAGGTTAATAGTCATGTTTTAATGTCCTATAAATCCAATAACCTTTAAATATCATCCTATAAGTCAAAATTCCATGAGTTTGTATCCATAACCATCATATATTTAGTTTTCTCTATAATTATCATATCAGTCAACTAGGTGAAGTGTGCAAAGATCTGAGACACATATATGGAGTTGTGTTATGGGTAATTAAATTTTTTAAAAAAATTCATATTATGATCAATCAAGTAACCATTTTAACTTATTATAATAATTATTGTGATACTCTACACATTCACCCACATAATCTGCCATGAAAATGTTCATCCACAAGTGCTTGAAAGAAGAAAACCATGTGGAAACTAGGAACATATCAATTTGAATCCATTCATAGGTTTTTAAAATCCATTTGGAGTTACTAGAATAGGCTTATAACTAATTTAAGGATAAATAATACTCATTGTACACTCTTGCATATAGTGGTTGCATACGTTTCAAGGTACACACATAGGTATATCATGATGACATCATGTTATGATGAGATATTTTGTGGTGGTTTCAAGATATTTGAGGTGTCAATAATGATTTTTGAAGTTTTTATATGGATATAAAACTCATAAAGGTCAAAAAATTCACACTGCCTAAACTTATGTCTACTACCTGCACTATGGAATAACCACCTATAGGTGGCTTAACAGAGGACTAAGAACTCTCAATGGAGGATTTTTGACATGATGAAACCTTACTCAAGGTATTAATATGTTTTATATATTATGGTATTCATGATTTAAGTGTTAGGTTAAAAAAAAGAGAGTGAAAACCTTGATCAAAAGGAAGGAACTAACTCAGGGACTTTTCCCCTAAAATGGAAAAATAGAGAACCTGAGACTTCTACCAAGGTTGTTTAACAAGGTTAAATTTTTTTTTGATACATATAGATGATCCAAACTTATATCATTAATATTTAAAAAGATATGTAAATATATTAAAGGGTGAATTACTAGTGGATTTTATTTTTTTAGATGTCTAAAGTTGAATTTTTATGCATTAAGTGTAGGCATTAATCACGTAAAGGTTTTGACCTATAAAGGAGATCCTTATATCTAAAACTACCAAGTTGAGACATAGATTCATAATGGATGATCGTGATATGTTTAAGAGAAAATATTTTACTCAATAAGTTTCAAAAAAATTGTTTAGTATCAAGGTGGTAGGTTTCATACACACCTGCAGGAGTCCTCACATATGACAATATGCACATATAACCAACTATTGACTATTATAGGCAGTGAGAAAGTTTGAAGTCCTAAGTGATTTTCTAGCCCAAGTATGAAATGATTGAGTTAAAATAACTGATATATAAACATATATATCTTCAAGGATAGTATTTTCACATTGTGATCAGAGTCTAATCAGGCAAATACACACCTACATGAGTCACTTTTAGCAGAAAAAACACATAAAACACAATCAACTACCTATGACTAATGTTGAATGTATTTTAACCCCAAGGTGTGAGGTAGTTATTATAATACACTAATATAATATTTAAAGTCTTAAATAAATATTATAAATTGTATTTATGTCCTAATTCATGCAATATGCACGTACAGGGGTCTTCCCAAATAGGAATATAGTCTATAGATTGAGACAAACAAACTCAAAAGCAAGCATGAAGAGTGTTATAAAGAATTAAGAGTGTTATAAATAATGATAGTTGATTATAAAATAATAATTTATTATTCATTTTATTCCAATGGCATGTAAATATATGAGGTAACCTCAATCAATCAACACATAGCCTATATTCCAAACATACACATAGTCTGCCTTTTAAAGAGTTTATCTTAGATTTTCAGGATATTAGGGGGTCTAGAGAACTGATAAAGGAGTTTAAATTTTCAAAAATCATATTCACCACTTGTATAATCCTCTAAAATACATAATTTATTTATAAAAATAGGGGAAGTGCCCTCTATTTTGTCTCAAATAGAGGGCACTTCTTTCATACACAAACCTTGCAGATTTGGAGAGTAGGGATGAAAAGTAATTTAAGGATATGATTTGAAATTTATATAAAGTGTATAAATATTTATATAACACATTCAAACATAAAAAACTAATAAATAAAGGGTTAATCTCAATAGGGTATCCTAGACCCTCAAGTTTTGAAGCAAACCTAAAAGGTAGGGTTTTGACCTAAAGACCAAATGTGAGACCAATTTCACTTATATCTCTAAGTGATATTTAAAATTGATTAAAAATAGTTTTTGGGATAAAAATATATTTATGTAAGATATTTTTATTCAATTAAATCCATTAAAAAAATCATTTTTGGCTTTAAGGTGCAGACAAGTTGTTAGGCATGATTAGGCCTAGGGTCTAAATTAAAGGCCAAACCAATTTTTAGCATGAGATGAGTTCTATACCCTATTTAAAATTATTTTTTAGGTCACTATAAATGTTTATAATATTTTATAATTCATATAAACCATTAAAAATGTCACTTTTTTCTCAAAGACAATTTAAGCATACAAGAAATGAGAAAACAAGCTCCATAGGCCAAGTTGAAGTACTTAGATCTCCTTGAAGGCTGTGCATGGGAATAAAATAATTTTGGATAATTTGAAATGGGACTTGAAGATAAAATTTGAGTTTTTTTTTTTTAACTTAAAATTTCCAACCTTCATGAAAAAAGCTAATGAGTGGAAACTGGCTTAAAACCCTCATAAACCCTTGCTAGTGACTAGTTTGAGGAAATGGAGATGGAAAGTTATTATAATGGCATAGTTTACCTAGGATCATGATTGTATGTTATATAATACTCTCTTATGATACTCCCAATCATGATGAGTTGTATGAAATTATATGGATGGGGTATAAAATAGGGTATTTCTTACTTTTTTTTTGCATTTTATAAGATTTAGGAGATTTCAAGAAATGAAACCAACTTTGGGAAGAATATTATGACTTAATATAACTCCTAATTTACATTTAATGCCTTGTAAAAACTTATAATTTTGTTTACCAACTACTTAATCTCAACCAATTAAAACTAACATAGTGACCAAGCTAGCGAGAAGGGTGGAAAACTTCAAGTGAGTTGATTATAAGGTGTGATTGATGCCTATAAGGAAATGGAGGGTCTTGAAAAGTGTCATCCACTTATTTATACGAATTATCATGGAAAACTAATGCTTTTTAAAATCCAAGTGTGAAAGGTGTGTGTTGGAAGAGTTTTCTTACACTACAGATGGTGATAGCTCATTCTCAAAAGTTTATAGATGACCAGGACTATAATAAATTCATGGAGAGGCATGTATGAATCCATTACCTATAATTATAATCATAAAAACTATTCTTACTTAGTTTTATGACATCCAAACATGTGTGAATGATGAAGTTAGTTTTTTGAGCTAACACAAGGAGTTTCATGCCATATTTCATGAGATTCATACCTTGTATGGAAACTTATGTTTCCTAACATTGCATGGTTAATTTAAAATTTCTCTTCATGCATATGTAACTCCTTTTATCAGCTTGATAAGTGTATGTGTGACTATTATACTTCTCTCTTCTCCTCTCCCTCTCTCTCTCTCAAGTTCTATAAGAACTAACCATTTTGGCCTTTTTAACATATAATCCACTTGAGTATGGTGAATCCCTTCTCATTTTCATACCATTTGATCACAAATACTATTGATTTTTAACTCTTTCATGAATATTATTAGTGTGTTTATTTGGAATGTTTGATCTTGCATAAGTGATGACTCTTGTTTTCTTAGCATGGTTGTTCCATTTTCTCACCTATTTTTAGTTGGAAAGCTTCTTCTTGCAATCCATGTGAAGTGTTTTATGGTGTGTCAAGGTTTAGTGAGTTAATATATTAAAATAGTGTCATTATAGGCCTCTTGTCTAATATTCCTACCCTAAACATTCATCATAACCTCATAATCTAACATTGATGTGGAAAGATGCAGGTTGGATAAGTATATGTTTGGTTAGTCCTTTGTTCTCATGTGTGACATGTATTGGGTTGGAAGTAATCAAATTATTTTGTGTATCACCTCCCTTATAATATTTTTATTTTAATGTTCTCTCTCCCTTTTCCTTCACAAATTTTAGGTGTAGTAGTGATACAAAGTGCTACATTAAGGGATCTATCCCTATCTAGAGATTTACCTAATTCTTAGGCTCACTCATAGCCTAGAGGTGTTTCAATTATTCCACTTGGATGAGGAGAGATAGTAAATCTCCTCAAAGGGTGCAAGTCCAAGTGATAATAGTTTTTGGCATACTTGGTGGGATTTTTAGTCTAAGAAGTTGAAATATTTTTGGTGTTGTCTTTCAACACATCAGCCTCTAGATGCATCTATCTAAACATCAATGGTGACTTTGAGATTAAATAAACTAGTCAAGCCACCTAGGTATTATTTTTTAATATTATTGATAATCATTCCTTGTGTTATTACTTTGTAATTAAGTTCCATGGCTGACTTTGGTGTTGAGTATTATTTTACACAAGTTAGTGAGGTTTACCAACCTTATGACACTCTTTATCAGCCTTGTCATGATCTTTACCATCCCCAATATGATAATTTTCAACCCTAATATGACCATTCTCAACCTTATCATGAAGTATCTTATAACTAGACTCCTCAATATGTTGTTCCTCCTAGTCAACCTAGTCACTTCTCAAGTCAATTTCTTTCCACTTTTAAGAAAACTCTTTTGGGCAATGAGAAGTATATGTTATATATTGAAACATTAAGGGGACATGGTCAAGATGTTCCTAGTCACCTTATTCATAAGGTGAGAGATGCATTAGGCTCTTATTGACAGAGCTAATTGGCATGGGCTCACAAGTGAGTTGTTAGATGTGAATGGCTTGATTTAATCATTGGAATATAAGATATGTATTTATGAGAAGTACCCTCACAAAGATTATCATCCTTCATATCCACTTTTTCGACATTGCTATCAGTCTTAAATGATTCCTACTCATGAACCCAATTAAGCTTACCAAATCCATCCTTTTCCCAATCAATTGGAAAAGATAGTTGAAGAGACAAGCCTTGTGTTTGAATAAAATATTGATACAAAGATTGAGATGGATAACATGAAAGTGAATCACTTCATATCATTATCAAAATAAGTGGAATATAATATCTCATTCCAATCTCCCATTGCTTCCCCACTTCAATAAAATACCTATAGATATTAGATTCTGTGTTTGAGATAAGGCGGAGAATCCAAGCCTAAGGACATCCCAAGCTTAATAAACACTTTATCCACTCCTCATGTTGCATTAGTAACTCAACAAGAGAATTTTAATCTAATCATCTTAAGCTAGAATAAGGTAGTGTAATCATGGGGAAATAAATAGGAGAAAATCCTTGATAAAGAATGTGAAGTTGAGAGAGAGCTTGATCTTATGTAAGTCCCTCCCACCCTTCCTAAAGATACCTCTTTTTCTCCATGTTATCCATATTATACCCCTTATCCTCATGAATATTCCTATGAAATTAAAGAAATACTTCTCTAATAGAACCTAGCCAAGCAAATTGAAGATTTAGAGTCAAAGATGAAATTGCTAAGTCAAGGTGTGATGGAAGGTTTAGACCCAAAAGAATATCATATGCTTAAACACACACCCTCTACCCTTCCTAAAGATAATGATCAATATAAATTAGATTGAAATTAAGTTATTATCAAATGTAATTAAGAAAACCAAGATATTTTATCCCAAGGTCTTCCTTCCCTTCGTCAAGAGCTCCCAAAATAATCCCCAATGATTCATTCTCAATTTGATTTTGAGTGTTATGTTCTAACTCCACCAAATAGTTAATCTTGTCCTCAACCCATCACCATTTGAATTAATGGAAATATGGTATGGGAAATTAAATAATAGTAGGTAGTTAATAATAATTCAGAACTCTTTATTGAAGAAAGTATACCTCCTTGGTAGCCTAATTGGGCTAGGTCACATGATTTTATGATACCTAGTCTTGGAATCACCAAGAAGGAGAAGGAGATGGAATATATTTCAGCCCTTGAGAATAAAATTTAGGTTAAAATAAAGATAAAAACACTTTAATAAGACTGTAAATCTGACCAAAAATTTGTTTATAATCATCTCAAGCATGAATATGAATGTGTTATTAAGGATGGAGAACAATTTCAAGTCATCCCAAAAGAGGTTTCAATCCTAGAAAACTCTCTTGAGACCAAAGTGGAAGTCATTCTTAAAGATGACCCAATACCTAAACCTAATTTTGAAACACCCTCAAATGCATTGGAGCTTGAATAAAACAATTTTGATGACTTCATAAATCAAGAAACAAAGATTAAAGAGGTAATGGTTCTAGATGATGAAGAGGACAAAGATGATTAGCAACTACAAATGAAGTTCTTTCAGGTGATTTTCCAAGTTGAGGGTCAAGTACATGACAAGGTGAAGAAAGAGTCTTCCATGGAGGATAATGACCAATATTGGGTAGAATATGCAAATCTCCTTGATGAACTAGAAGAACTTACAACTGAGAAAAACCTAATCTTATTGAGAGTGCTATGGAAATAAAGAAGGTATTCCTTGTTGAACCACCACTAGAGGTTATAATTTAGGATAAATATGTGAAGGTTAAGGTTGTATTGATTCAATAATATTTCATTTCCATAGCCAACCTATTTTAAACTAGTTGGTTCTCATTGACCATCATGCCAATGAAGTTGGCAAACATCATGGAAAAATTAGAGGCATCAATTTCAAGGATCAAAAGACTATATGTCTCATTCATTAATTCATCTCAAGAAGAAAAAAGGGTTTCAAACTTCCCCTTTGATCCAAGAGGTATTTTTCATCTTAGGTTAGTTAGTGTTTGATTTATTTTGTTTATTTTGGTGTGTGTTTCATAAGTGTTCATGAAGCACATGTGTGTTTGCTTGGTTTTGTGTGTGTCTTTTGTTTGGTGTAGCTGATGTAATCACGTGGTCTTGTCTTGATAAAATATTGTTGTCAAAGTCCTCTTGTTGTGTCTCAGACTTCAAATTAATCCTTAATCCCAATGGACTAATAAGGCTACTAGTCTAGTTAGTATAGCATTCATACTACCCTTATGAGTCACCATTTTGTTAACCAAATTTTAATTTAAGGTCAAATTTTGAACCCTATAGGTAAAAAACTTGATTTTCAGATGTTTTATGCATATAATAATTTTTCATGGGTTAGTTTATAATCCATTTTATGTTATTTAGTTCCTTTTTAGCCTTATTCATGGTTTAATAAGTTGATTTGTCATTTTGGGTCATTTAATGGGCTTTTAGGAGTCATAAATCTAAGTGTCATAGTTTCCAAGGTGTCCAAGTATCTTATTTTAATTTAAAAAGTCCAAGAGGTTAGATTCCTTCTCAAGAATTCTAGTTCAATCATAATATTGTAGGTTATCTAACTAGAATTTAATAAACCAACTGAAAAAGGAATAGTTTGGTACTTGTACGACCCATGGGGGAAGGTGAAACATGGGAGAAGGTGATGGAATGTTTCTTAATCTTCCTAAAGTTAATTTAAATTATTAACATGCTCTAGAACTATCATTTTATATCTAAAATCATTCTTCTCCTTCTTTTCCTTTTTAGTCACACAAAAGTGGTCAATAGGTTTGTGTTTGGTATGAACATTTGAAAAGGTTTCTGGTCAAACACTTTTGTTATGTGGTATTATACTTAGAAAGATCCATTTAAATAATAACAGTTTGAAAATTGGTTAACCATGTTTTATGAACCATCCTTTACAAGCCGATTGTGTTTTTTCTTGCTTGCCAATTTATGTGCCCTATAGGTTTTGCTCTAATTTGGAAAAGCCCATATAAACTAGTTGGTGATGTTGACTATAGAAGATGTTAGATCTCTTATTATATTACATACATTATTGTTTCATGTTTCATGGTGTTCTATTGAGAAAATAGTCTTAGGTTGGTAGATTAGTCTCATTTCGGATGGTAGGCAGTTTTTCACCATTTTTAGGATCCTTATGTTTTGGTAGTGATTCCAAGGGGTAGAAATATGTTCATCATCATGTTTTATATGTCATATAAATCCCCTCACTTTCAAATCTTATCCTCAAAGGAAACATTCCATGATTTTTCAACCATAACCATCATATCATTAGTCTGCTTAATAATTGTCATATTAATCAATTAGGTGAAGTGTACAAAGCTCTAAGACAAATATATGTAGATGTGTTAGAATTTATTAAATTTTTAACGCATTATCATGGTAGGATAAATCAAGGAACACTTTTCACTTGTTATAATAATGATTATGATATTCTACACATTCACCCACACAATTTGACATGACAATGTTCATCCGTAGGTCCTTGGAAGAAAAAAACCCTTGTGGAAACTAGGAACACAATTATTTTAATACATTCATAGGTTTTTAAAATCCTTTTTTAGGTATTGAAATAATATTAAAACTCATTTAAGGATAAATAATACTCATTGTACACACTTGCATATACTAGTTGCATACCTTTCAAGGTGCACACATAGGTATATCATGATGATGTCATTCTATGATGAGAGTCTTTGTGGTGGCTTCAAGATATTTGAGGTATGAATATTTAAACTATAAGTTTTGAGATGGATATATAAATCATAAAGGTCAAAAAATACACTTCCTAAACTCATGTCTATTGCCTTCACTATGGAATAACCACTTATAGGTGGCTTAGTAGAAGACTAAAAACTCTAAATGGAGGATTTTTGACATGGTGAAACCTTATTTAGAGTCTTAATATGTTGTATATATTCTTAAATTCATGATTAAATCATTAGGTTGAAAAAATGAGAGTGAAAACCTTGATCAAGAGGAAAGAATTGACTGAGGGACTTTTTCCCTAAAATGGAAAAATAGAGAACCTGAACCTTCTACCAAGGCTGTATAACAAGGTTAAAAAAATCTTGATGCATTTTGATGACCAAAAATTGAATAATTATTATAGGAAAAAATATATTAAAATATTTAAGGGTAAATTACTAGTAGAGTTTTGTCTTTGACAGGTCCAAAGTTGAATTTTTATGCATTAAGTTCAGACATTAATTATCAGTAGTTTTTTAGCTATAAAAGAGATTTTTATATCTAAAACTACCAAATCGAGACATAGTTTCATAATGTATGATCATGATAGGTTAAATATAACCTTTTTTCCTCAATAATGTGCCAAAAAAATTTGAGGAGAAGGGTGGTAGGTTTCATACACACTTATAGGAGTCCTCTCATTTGACAATATGTACCCATAGCCAACTATTGACTATTACAAATAGTGAATTTGTTTGAAGTCATAAGTGATGGTCTAGGCCAAGTATGAAATGAATGAGTTAAAATAAATTATATATGATAATGGATAGATTCAAGGAGGTTATTTACACATTGTGATCAGAGTCCAATTAGGCAAATACACACATACATGAGTCACTTTTGGAAGAGAAAATGTAGAATACATAGTTAATTGCCTATGATTGATGTTGAAGGTATCTCAACCCCAAGGTGTGAGGTGGTTAATATCATACATGAAGTTAATCTTTTAAGGATTGATGAAATATTATACATTATCTTTAAGGCCTAATTTATGCAATATTCACCTATAGGGGTCTTCCTAAATAGGAATATAGATTACAGCTTCAGACAATCAAACTTAGAAGCAAGCATTAAGAGTGTTAACAAGAACTATAGGTTATTATATAATTAGAATGGATTATTCATGTTATACAAATGGAATGGTAATAGATAAAGAGTGAACCCCAATCGATTAACACACAACCTATATTCCAAACATACACATAGTCTACCTTATAAAGAGCCTATCTTGGATCTTGAGGAGGTTAAAGGGTTTAGAGACATGATCAAGGAGTAAATAATTACATATATAATACTCACCACTTTGATAATACTCTATAATACCTAATTGTTATAGAAAAATTGGGAATTTCCCTCTATTTTTTCTCAGACAGAGGGCACTTCCCTCATACACAAAACATACAAATTTGGAATGTAGTGATGAAAGGTGATCCAACAAGATGAGTGTAAATTTATAGAATTTATAGGAATTATATATATATATATATATATATATATATATATATATATATATATATATATATATATATATATATATAACCTTGAAAAAATGAGAAAATAATCAATAAATGTTGAATTTTAACAAGGTATCCCAGACCCTCAAGTTTGCAAGTAGGCCTAAAAGGTAGGGTTTTGGCCTAAAGACCAAATGTGAGACCAATTTAACTTTTAGGTATAAGTGAGATTTAAAAATGATTTAAAAATGTTTTTGGGATTAATATATAGATATATAAGCTATTAGGATACATGTAAATCCATCAAAAAATTCATTTTGGGCTTTAAGGTGTAGACAAGCTATTAGGCATGGTTAGGCCTAGGGTCAAAATTAAAGGTCAAATCCAATTTTATCATGAGATGATATTTATACCCTATTAAAACATGTTTACAAGGTCATTACAAAAATTTATAAGCTTTTATAATTCATAAAAACCCTTTAAAAGGTCACTTTTGGCTCAAAGACATTTTAGGCATGTAGGAAATGAGAAAACAAGCTCGATAAGTGAAGTTGAAGTGTTAGATATCCTTTAAGGTTGTTCATGGGAACCTAATAAGTATAGGTAAGTTGACATGGGAATTTAATATCACATTTATGAATTTTTTTTTGAAATTCCAATGTGCAACCTTCATGAATAAAGTTTAAGAGTGGAAACTGGCTTAAAATGCTCCTAAACCCTTGTTAGTGACCAGTTTGAGGAAATGGAGATGGAAAGATACTATAATTTAATAGTTTACCTAGGATGATGATTGGAATTTTTATAAGACTCTCTTAGGATACTCCGTATCAGGATGAGTTGTACAAAATTATATGGATGGGGTATAAAATAGGGTATTTAGGACTATTTTTTTCATTATATAGGTTCCTAGGAGATTTAAAAGAATGAAACCATATTTGGGAGGAATATTAAAACTTATTTCATTCCTTGTAAAAACTCTTAAGTGTGTTTACCAATTGCTTCATCTTAGCCAATTAAAATTGGCATAGTGAAAAAGCTAGTGAGAAGGGTGGATAACTTCAAGTGAGATGATTTCAAGGTGTGCCTAATGACAGGACATGGAGGTTTTTGAAAAGTTTCATACACTCCCTTTTATGAATTTTAATGGAAAAATGATTTTTTTGGAAGACAAGTGTGTAAGGTGTATGGAAAAGGAGTTTTATTAGAATGTAGATGGTGATGGCTCATTCCTAGAAGTTTCTAGATAACTAGGAATACAAAAAATGCATCTATAGGAATGTATGGATGCCTTACCTTTTATTCCAATCATCAAATCTATCCCTAGCTAGTTTTGGGATATTTAAATAGGTGTAAATGATGAAAGAAATTTTATGAGCTAACTCAAGGAGTTTCACACCACTTTTCATGAGTTTCATGCCTTGTATGCACACTTGTGATTCCTAACCTTACATGGTTCATTTAAAAGGTTCTCCTTATGCATATGTAACTCCTTTTATTATTTTTATAAGTTTCCCTATGACCTTTGGACTTATCTCTTATCCTCTCTCTCACAAGTTCTATAAGAATAAGCCATTTTGGCCTTTATAACTTATGCTCCACCTGAGTATGGTGAAGACCTACTCATTTTAATACCATTTGATCAATAATACTATTGATTTTTACCTCTTCCATGACTATTACTAGTGTATTCATTTGGAATGTTTGATATTGCATAAGTGAGGACTCTTGTTTCCATAGCATGGTTGTCTCATTCCCTCACCTATTTGCAATTGGAAAGATTCTTCTTATAGGTCATGTGAAGTGTTTTAAGGTGTGTTAAGTTTTGGTGAGTTAGTCTATTCAAATAGTTCCATTCTAGGCCTTTTTTCTAGTCCTCCTAGCCTAAAAATTCATCACAACCTCATAATGTAACATTCATGTGAGAAGATGCAGATTGGAGAAGTGTATGTTTATTTAGTTCTTTGTTCTCATTTTTAACATGTAGCTAGTTGAAATTCATCAAATTATTTGGTGTATCACATCCCTTATAATAGTTTTCTTTCAATTTTCTCTCTCCCTTTTCCCTCACAACGTTTAGGTGTAATACTTATCCCAAGTGGTATATCCAGGGAGCTAGCCCTATCTATAGATTCACCTCATTTTTATGCTCAACCATAGCTTAGAGGTGTTTCAATTGTGCCATTTGGATGAGGAGAGTTGAGACATATCCTCAAAGGGTTAAAATCCAAGTGACAACATTTCCCTAATGCAAAACCAATGTAAACTCCATCAAAACATGAAACTATAATAAGACCATCAACGATACCATGAGTGATCAACTCCTTTAAATATTTGTAATTAAGATGTCTGAATATAAAATGCCAATGCTTACTCTCAAAATATGCATTATAAACCAAACATGTCCTTATAAGAGGAGTATCATGAAAACCTTTAAATTAATAGAGTTGAGAACTATGATCAATAATACCATGTGCAATAAGTGTATGAGGCTCTATGAATATTAAAAATTCAACCCTTTAAGGTGTTAAATTCATTATCCTACCCTAACTAGAATGAAAAATTTGATAAAGAGAAAGATAAAGTTATGTCAAGGATATATAGTGCATAATTTATGTTGTTATCATCAAGCTATATATCACCCTTTCCCTTACAACAAATAAAGGAAGAATATCTAACCTTAATGTTATATGTAAACTCATGCCAAGAAATAAAAATACCCCTTGGAATAATTAATGTGATGAGAAGAACTAAAATCTATGACCCAACTATCTAAAATAGGTGACTAAGATCTCCCAATAATATTAAGTGCTTTGTCATGTTCATTGGGTGGAGTGGAGATATAAATCTTGTGTTTTCTAACTGTATCTTCCAAGGCTTGTATCTTATTAAAAACACCTAGATTATTCATGACCAGTCCCCCCACCACAAAAACAACATGAAAGTATATACTTATTCTTGGATTTGGAATATGATTTGGATTTAGATTTATGGGTTTAGGTTCACTTTGAGATGGAGGAGTGTTCTTGGATTTACTCTTTGATTTTCCATAGCTCTTAGGATTAGATGTTCCTAATGTTTTTTGAGAGGTGGAAGACTTAAGGTGAGATGATTTACATTCCTCCATAGTGATTCTTTTATAAAACAACTCTAAATTATGCATTTGAAATTCAATACCTAAGGCATACATACTAAAGAAAAGGGTAGAATCAAAGATTTAGATTAGACCTCTTTTCAACTTGGATAGAATTAGGTACATATACTCTTCATATTTATTATCTTATCCACTCCCATTCAATTTTTTCAACAAGTTTTTAAATATAATGATATAGTCTACATTAGAGGTCAAATATTCATTATTAAGAGAAGTAATCTTGACTTCAAGTTGCATGTCTCTCATATGATCTGCTTTCCCAAATAAACACTTTAGTTTAGCCCATATTTATAATGGATAACACCATACATCCAAATTAAATAAAATATTGTCACTCACATAAGCCCCTATCAAACCCATACACTCTTTAAATTTGCATTGGTCTTGAATTATTCATATTCTCTAGTGAACTGTGGTTAAACTTCATTCAGTATGGACCATAATCCTTTTTGTTTAATAATTTATTCTCTTCTAAGTTTCCATGTATGGTAATAATGTTTAGTTAAAGGCTCATATTGATCTAAACTATAAGATTACTCCAAGCTAGGAAATCACCAAAGAGCAAAAAGAATGCAAAAGGATGCACAAATTGGCACTAAGATAACCCCTCAAAAGATTTGTATTGAACCCCCTCCCCAAATTTGGCACTTTATAAAAGTAGTGAAATTTTATAAATAGATAATACCAATGGATAGAGAATTAAAAACCATACACATTAAAAAAATTGAACTCAATTTTGATTTACGGTTCAAAATTTATAGGCTTTACAAATCCTTGTAAATGGGTCAAAATTAATAACAATTACACTACAAGCTAATTTCCATGACCATATTGGTAATTAACCTATCCTTTAAACCACTAATTAGAACTAAAATTTCATTATGGATTTCCTCAATCCAAAACAAATCAAATAACTTCTTCATGGCCTTTCTATGATTATAAGTGAAATGGACTTCCACTTTGATGCAAAAAATATAGTTATTAAAATAATGAGTAAGAAATAAAAGTTGATTAAGAGGGTAAAGAGTGGATTACAATAGTATTTTTATTGGTAGGTGTATTAACCCTAATTATGTTCTATAAAAGAAGATAAGTTTTGAGAGTTATGCTACCCACATTAACTCCAAGACCTACCTTTCATGTTGACTCTACAATATTATTGATAAAGAAAATCAACCTATGATAAAATCCCACATAGAATTATAGACTAAGATCATGTAGAACAAGATTATTCTAAGGTGTAGTCCAAATATAATTCCTCTCTAAGTAGATATCAACTCATTGATGATGTTTCCTCCACATAAATCTATAACAAGAAAACTGGGGCCTCAGAAAAATGGCACAAAAAATAAATGAATAGGATGACGTAGGTTTGAAGAGATTCTCCCTAAGTGCATATAGCATGAGAAACTCTCTAAGCATAAAACTTTTTAAAAAAGGATGTAGATATCTAAAAATACCAATGTAGACTTATTAGAGATCTCCAAAATAGCATGGCTAGTATGGATAGTTTTTCTTCTTTGTAAACAAAGAAAATTCTTCCAATACAGAACAATAGACCTGAGTCAATCTTTCAGTGCACTACAAATAAAGTGCAGGATTTTTAAAAAAAATCAATGTAGATCTACAATAATCATAAGCTTAGTGTGCCAAAGGTAAATATAGGTGTGCCCAAGTAAATAAAATAACTTATTCAAACTGAAATGGACTGAAATCTCAACTTCCTCTTTGAGTACTAGAGTGAAAATGGTTCTATTCAACAAGGAAAATAAACAAATAAAGGTTCTTCAAGATGGATATAAATCTTATCTATAGATGGATACAAATCTTCAAAGATAATAAACCATAATAGGAATGAGAAAAATATCACTCCAAGACAGGATTTTGAAGCATTGACAACAATAACATCACAATAAGTTTGAAAATAAATTACATGCAAAGACAAGACAAATCATATAATATCCACAGAATTACTTTCTTACTATAATGGAAAGACATTGCTTATATAGGAAATGAAAAACAATAAGCAAGCCTAACTAACCAATGTGGGATAAATCCACAAAGGACGAAACTAGGAAAAGACAAAAAAATATCTAGAACATACTAAAAATGAGAATATACTATAGTAGCCTATCTAGCTAATCTAGATATGCTCTCAAATATTCAGCTTGTGGCATCTAAATTTTAGTTTTATCAACATGTTCAATTATATAAAAAGTAGGGATATCAGTAGAAGTATAACATTCAAAAGGTTAAGATATATTAGAATTATTATTGATAGGAGAAGTTTTTTTGGATAACCAATATCAGCTTTTTCTTTTTTTTTGAATAGGAGATGTTGTTCCTTTTGGAAGAATAAATTTCATAGGATCTTCTTCCCTATATATACATACATATATATATATATATATATATATATATATATATATATTAATAAATTTTGAGCTCTTGTGAAGGTATTGAATTATTGACTATTCATCTCTTCAAAATTTTCCTTATAATCATATTCATCTGAATTGTATTCTAAGAATGCATTTGTGGAGTCACCACTAGATTCTTCAATTTCACATTTTTGAGGATCTAGATTTTTTAATTCATTTTCTTCCTCAATCTATTCATATCCAAATATTTCTTTCATTTATAAAATGACACTCATAGGTGGATCTATATTTTGTTGATGAAAAGCTTTCAGTGCAAGTTTTTGTTGATGATATTACAATTAAGGATGATCCATTTAAAAAGGAACATAATTTCCTCTTGGAATGTATTGATAAAGAGTAATGATAATTTTGTAAGGTAGTTATTTATTCAAAGATATTAATCATTAGCCATATTTTTCAAAAGTTGTTTGGTAAAATATTAACCTAAATTTTATATTTTACTTTTAGATGACTCCCTCTTTAGCATTCTTTCCATCTATTATCATGTCATATTTAACATCAATAGCTAATGTTTGAGATATATCTAAATCAATTAATTTGGCTCTTCTTAATTGATAAATTACTTCTAATAATTGAGAAATCATAAAGAAGCACTTTTGATTCTTGTTTATTGGTTTGGTAGTTATCAGTATTTCTGGTAATAGCTTGTTGAATTTAGATATGAATTATATCATAGGTTCATGTGTTTCTTTTTTCATCTGAGTGATTGAGCTAATAATGCATGTGCATCTTCTACTATTTTTAATATATTTCTAAATTGGGTTTTCATGTTATTCCAATTGCTTATTTATCATGAAGGAATGTGATATAACCCATATGATACTCCATTCTAAAGAGTTTCAATAAATAGTCACACTATGACATCCTTGTGTTAAATCCCTAGAATTACACATGTTATAGAGAAAAAAATAATATGTTCACCTAGATGTTATTTACTATCACCTAAAAATTTGGGTAAATTATTCTATGATCCTTTCAAAAGTTCATGCAACTTTTATGAATCTAATGGGCCAATTATGTTACCCCAAGGTAGAGTCATGGTTGGAAAGATCACTTATAGTGGTACAAAAATACCTGGCAAGATAAGAGCCCAACTAATGATTGTTTATCCTTGTAATAATTTATATTTATTAATAATTTTATGAAGATAGACTAATTTTTAAGTTGGCCTTTTTATTTATGATTCAATTTGAAATTAGAAGCCTCTTGTGGCTAAAAAAATAATCAGTTTCACTTTTTAATTTACTAGTCATTGTGAATCATTTTTATATCATTGTCAACTGTTGATGAGGAACCGATGTAAATTGAATAATTATCTTAATTGGTCTTCTTAGTTAACTATATGTTTAGCTATTTGTTTAGCTCTTTATGCTAAAACAACATGATTTTATTCATATTCCAATACCTCAACAACTATATGAAATGTGTTGAACTAGTTCTATTGTCACATGCAAATGTTCTCAAATATGATGAAATATCTTCTTATGTCTAACTTAACCAATCAAGATTCGATTGAAGAACCAGTGTTTAGGATGCTTGAATGGTCATTAGATGAAATTATTACTATTGAAATTATTTGATAAGCTATATAAAATATTTTTCATGCTCATCTTCTTATTTACCTTTTTAAAATAATTTTAACATTTCTTCAAGAAATGACAACATGATCTTACTCTATGTTTATTACTATAGTGAAAAAGTTGAATTGAGTGTAACTTGTTTTATTTTCATAGGCTACTTGTTAAATACTTTAAGCAATGTCTTATTCTATGTTTTCTATCTAGTTCAAACCAAGTTGACAATTAGGCTTTTGAATAGACAAAATAGTCGTGGCTAAAATCTAATTATTTTGATCTATTTGTTAGGATATGTGGGTTTATCTCTATGCAGTAATTTTTTTAACTCTCTCAACATGATCTGGTTCTTGATTCAAAAACTTAGAATAATTTTAAATTGTGTTACTAGAAATTTTGTTTAAGTCCCACACCAATTGTCTTATATGTGAAATGATATCCAATTGTGTATATTGTTATAAATATAACTTAGGTTGATAGAGTGATCCTTGATTTGATGATAAATTCATATGGACCAATATCTAAAAATTTGGGTTTAATGAGTGTTGCATAAATAAGCCCATGGTTGGTGCTAAAAATAATTGGCATGAGAATTTGTCGAGGGGACAAATGGATGTTTATCATCAATATTCATGGGACAAATTTATTCTCATATTAGCATGTGGAGATACCTTTATTGAAAACCAAAAAACAAAATGTGGTAGGGGAAAAAATATTTACAACAAAAATGGGTTTCATCGAGGTAGTAATTTTAACCAAATAGTACAAAAAGGTTTTTGAAAGGAAAGTATGAAAGAGAGACACAAGGGAAATAAATATGCTTATAAAAGTGGAATATGACAATTTAAATAAGCCAAACTCACAAACTTACTAAAAATTATAAAAGTGGTGAGTAATATCCCTAGAAGGCAACCTCTATCATTCAATGGATATGAAATACCTATGTGTGTTCATAATAACATACAACATATACCAAAATAATTAAATATGACTAATAAAAAAATAAAAAAATCACTTTATATTTCCTTATAAAAAGTAAAAAAATAAATTTTAACTCCACCAGGATTTCACCAAAATGAAAATAATAGATGTAGGCTAGAAAATAAATGCTAAAATTGAATTTCCAAGTTTTGACTCAATTAAAATAACTACAATAACATTTTGAAATCAAATATCAAAATACACATAGATATCATATACATACATAATCCACAAAGAAATCTTGAACACAAAGTTTATAAAATCTTCTTGTATTGATATTTGTTGGGTTGTCGATATAATATCCTCTTTCAAAACATGTATGTAAAATTAAAACTATCCATAACCTCTAAAAATTAGCCTCTCAACTCATACTTATAGGTTGAAATTTTTGGTTATGGTTTGCAACCACTTTTTTTTGCTTTTTAGGTGTGTGTAAAAACACATTAGCTAATTTGCAAAACTTTAAAATTTGAAAAACATGTTAAGAAATTTGAATAACTTGTAAAAATATGTTGGTGTTTTTACACAACCTGATAAAGTAAAATGACAAATTTATACAACTTGAAAGAGTGCATTCAAAAATTTACACAACTCAAAACTACAAAAAACACTTGGTACATTTGTTTGACTTTACAGTGTGTGAATTAACTAATATAAAAAGGTGTAATTATAATTGCAAAATGATTTAGGAAAAGCAAATATATTTTAAAGATCAAAATTTTATGTAGTATCATTCATTATCATATTCCTTGATGATGATCTAGACCTCCTCTTTTTCAAGTTGTGACTTCTTTTTATATTCATCAAAATTTTCCATGATTTCTAACACTTTATCTTCATCTAGATCATTTTAATATGTTTATGTTATTATTTTGTCATAATATAGGTTTATCATATTTTGATTTACTCCTTGTAACTTATTCAACATTGCATTGGGGTTCTTAAAATTGATTTTATACTTGATTAACATCTGAGTTGAATTGTAATTTAATGTTTTATTTGGAGTTATTATCTTTTCAATATTTTTCTTAAATTAGTCAAAAATGAACTCAAGTACTAATTAACATTTATCATTAGTGAGATTACATTTTAATTTTCCTACTTCTCCTAGTATCTTAATGAGATCATCTCTTCCTATCAACTTAGAGTCATTAAATTTATCGACATTTTCTTTAACAATGCAAAATCTAAATTTAACATATACTAGAAACTCAATGAGGTACACAATTTCCTCTTTTTAGCAATTTTTTCTCAGATTGGGTCACTTGATAGGTAAAAGATAAATCTTCCAATTTATTAATCAATTAATTTCATTTATGAACCTCTTATTCATATTTGCTTTTAGTTTTAGTTATTTGCTTGTATTTTGATTGAATTTAAAAGCATATAACCAATGTTGTTTGAAGACGAGTGGTACCCTACAAAATTTTCTTAGTCCACTCTTTTGTTTCTTTACCCATATGACCAATATAATTTTTAACATTAATTTTATCTATATCATAAATTTGATGAACAATACAATGGGTAGATTAATTAAGCCTTGCCAGTTTTTAAACCACATACATTAGTTGTTCAAATTCTTTTCTTTGAGTTGATCCTTAGATACTTTATATTGGTCTATTTTATTGAACAATATGCAAATTTTATATTTTACATTCTCATTCATACCTTATCTTATATCTTTTAATAGGTGAAATTTTGTAACTTGATAATCAAAAACTCCTAGAGACTCTTTGTTTTTGTCAGTGGGAGGAACTATTATTTTTATATATTTATCTCCTTTCTAATCAGTGATTATTATATAGATTTTTTTAGGTTTATTTATCACATGAGGATGGATAGTTATTAGGATTATGAAATTAATTTATTATGGGTACTCAATCATTTTTTTTTTTATAACTTTATTTAACCAATGAGGAATTTTTGTGTTAGGAGATTGTTACAGGAGGGAAATATCAAATTACTTTTGAGTTTTAGAATAATGGGGAAGATTTAACCGAACCTGAGATTTTTTAGAAACAACTTCACCTTATTATTTACTTTATATATCAATTTTATTATTAAGAGAAGGTTCATTCACTAATTTGGCATTTTGTGCAGGAGGTAATAGTATATAAGAATTTGAGAAGGAACAAAATAACAAGGATGATTTAGAGGCCAAAAAATGTGTAGTATTAGTTACTAGAGCTTGAGGTTGGGAAAATTTATCAAGAGGATATTTTTATAAAAAATAAATACTTGGAATACATAGAATATTTCACCCAATCTTCTTATCTTCAACTTGAGTGGTTTTTTCAATGGAAAAACTAGTAACCACTTTAATTTCAGTTTTTGCTTCTATTTCCTCTCATCCTTATTAGTTCCTACCATGGAAGATGTTAATATATTTATTTTATGTTTTCTATGACTGGCTCCTAATTTGGGTCTCTTTCTTTAGAGGAATAAATCCTTCTTTATTAACATTGATTGCTTTACTCCTCGGCCATTTTAGAGTTCTATTTAGAACGTCTTGAGTTTTGCCGATGATATAAGTGGATTCTTTCTTGTTCTAATCTAATCTTGGAAGGGGTTTTAATTAAATTCCATCTTTTCCATAAATGGTAACTAATACATCTTCAACTTATGATATATTTTTATTAATATCTAATATATCAAAAATAATTTGTTCTAGGGTGAATCATGAATAATCATAGAATCTTACATCTTTCTCATCATCACAATCCATCCAAGAGTCTTCAAAATTATGTACATGGTGATATGAAGAACCAATAATTATTTTGATTGTACCCCTAGCATCAAATTAAGGTCTATTTTCAAATTATCAAATAGTAAATAGAGTTATTTATTTGTCAATCAATTTAGCTTTATCTAAAAAAGCTCAAATGTATCAACCAATAGAGATAGAAAATTTTCTTCTAAACTTGTGTTTATAAGATAGTAGCTTGTGTGTTTCAATAAACTAGCTCACTAATTATATCAAAGTCCATCTATCATCCACATATCTTGGGTACATGTATGGAGGAATTTCACAACCACAAATTCTCAAGTAGTTGAAAGTATGGAATTGTATAAATAATGTTCCACATCTGGAAATATCTTTAGAGGCATAAATTGATAGCCTCAAATTGTATGCTTTTGGTTCAAACATTTAAATCACATATTTTAAAAATACATCATTTAATCTACATAAATATCATGATCTATATTTCAAAGAGATCTTAGGATAGAAGTCATTAATTATGGTAGTCTGAATATCACCCATTATATTTAAACCATTGTATAATCTTCTTCTAGTGGGATCATAAGTAAGATAAGAGGTCATATAAAATTTAGAAGTTTTATTGATCTATACATGATATTTGTGAATTTAATTACTAATCAACTATCCTTAGTTGATATACTAATTATTCTAGTGGATGATCCATATGTACATGCACATCCCTATTTGGAAATTCCTTACAATTGGGCTTCCCACTAATCTATGCAATATTGTGATCACGTCATTGAGCTCATTTATGAATTCAAATATGTAAATATTCTTAGGTAGCCATTTTTATGTGTTCTTATATTTTTTCAACCTCTTATTGTTGTCCCACTTTGAAAAAGAGTTATTATTAGAATGTTATAATTATTGAGTAGATGCAGGGGTCAAATTTATAAATGATTCCTTGTCAGGTAGATGTATTAGATGATCAATATTGTTTTGACCTATGAATAATATTAAATATCCTTTTAGATTATTGAGTTATTTTTTTTGCATCATACTGTTTGGTCATTGTCAACAATAATTCTAGACATTGTACTAATATTGGAAATATAAATTTTTGAGCTAATCCACTATCATGGATACTTTAGCCATAGTCTATTTTGTGTAAACCACTTAATCTATTCCATATCAATGTGGCCTAGATTGATATCTATTATCTCTTCAATATTTGACTCTAGGTTTGAAGATAGAACCACTCCTTGAAATTGATACTTAATTTATGTGTCATCTTCTAATTGGAGACTATTTTTGGTAGGGGTTTTCTTTAGAGTGATTTTATTGAGATTATCTTTGATTAGGGTTTGTAATGTTGACATTTGATGAGGATTACCTACCTATGAGAGAAGGACCAACCCATAAATTGACCTATTAAGAAAGATAAAAATTTGAATGTGCTCTAAAAAGAGGCATAATTTAGGGTGTGAAAATATAGATTGAATAATATTATATGGTGTTTGGAAAAGTTTTGTATTCTAATAAATTTTGGATAAAGTTTTAGAGTCAGATAACATGTTGAGCAAGGTCTTTTATTATGAAAAGGTGATTACTAGGTAGCCAAAGTCCAATAGAGCATTGTTTTATTATTTTTGGGAAACCAGGGTATGATTCCTAAAAAATAAAGGGTCTGGAGTAAAGGGGCTAAATATAGTAAAATACAGTAAAATATAGATTCATATCAATTTAATCAAATAATTACATAGGGAAAGAAGTGAACTTATCTAGAAAATTAGGGTGAAACAAATGATTCAGGGGCTGAAAACTATTATCTAAGATTGGGAAGATGTTAAGAACATGGATCTAGTTTTAATTTGATGAAATGATAAGAGTGTAAAAATAGGACACCTTGAAGTCTAACATTATTATATTTTTCTACCTCTATTGTCCAAATTGCTTATAGAGACATAATTTTTTTGGGTTTTGTTCACTATCCCTATGTGATCTTGCTTATGAAATTTTAGATACTGAATGTCAACAAAGATCCGTTTATAGCTATTTAAATGTTTAAAACCTTAGGTTTATCTACACACATGAAATAACAAATACATCAAAATTAAAAGGGGGGGAAATTGGGATAGGGGAAGTATGAACACACAATCTAGAACCCTTGCTATCCTAATCACTACCTACATTAACCCTCAATCTAGGGTCTCAAATAAAATGTAGTTCTCCCTTAGGGAATTTGCATAATCAATGTGCATGATAGATGTAGAAAGAATTGTCACCTAAGCCCTTATTTGATCAAGCATGCAAATCTATGTGTGATGCAGAATACTGAACTATACTATTGACTAATTTTTAATTATGTATTGTTCAAAAGTAGTAAGTGATAGATATAAAATTCATTGTGAAGTCCCTTATATAAAAGACTCTTTATTTTGAATTTGGGAACTTTATTTGCATTTTTTTTACATTAGAAAGACAAAAAATGTAAGGATGAAGCTAAGAAGGGCTTGGGACTCACTAAGTGAAGAAACCTACCCATTAGGGGTTTAAAATTCAATTGGATAAGAGAAATAGAAATGGACACCCTATGGTCCAATGCTATAGTCTAATTTTGATGATATCATCCTATAGGCTTGGGACCTAGGGGATATGATTGGCTTCAGAAATTTGACCTAGTTGAGGTGAAATGATCATTTCAAAATATCAAAATGACTAAGAATAAGCAAAAAGGTGACTCAATCATGAAATAAGACTAAGATAAGTAAAATAAAAGGCATGGAAATGTGAACAAGGCTCATATTCTCTAGTCAGAGTCTCCTATGAAAAAACTTTGAAAAGACATGATATGTGTGGTTGCTTGACCAATTTAGGGTGTATACATTTTCCCCCCTTTTATTCTAATGATGTAATGAGATGAATTACTAGATTAAAACAAATAAGAAGAAAGTGTGTACCTAAACCTACCTGTGTAGAGATGAATGTGTTGTAAAAGGGTCCAACTCACTTCTTGGATAAAGAAGTGGATGGAGAGCTAGATAGTGCCTAGAGAAAGAAAGAATCCTTGAAATGAATGCTCCCTATAATAAATATATTAGTGTAATTTATGTAAGATTAAGGAGGGTAATTATTTTCCCTATGCTAAATCTAAGTAAAAATAAGGAATGCTCAGATGCCCAACACCAATGTTTGTCTTATGTCCCACATAAACGCATTTAATATGGAATGTGTGTATAGAATTTGTATGTTATGAAGAATAAAATATATCATGACCCAAATATAAATGTCTAAACTAAAATTGAGAAATTCTTGGAGGCCCAAAACTAATGTCTATCCTCTATCTTACACATACTAGTATAGTCTGGGTCTGGGTAATGCAATAGACCAACCACTGTAGATAATCATATGGTCCAACCTAGTTGTAATCTAAGTATTATTAGGTGTAATTTAAAAATATGGTCAATATGAAAGAATAGAGTGACATTTTTTGCTATTCCATCTATCTAATCCTAGATGATGAAGAACATAAACATCTATATCATGCCCCTAAATTTGGTATGTGAGTGATGAATCTATATAATATAGAAATATTTATAACCATATGTGATATTAACTATCATGCCATGCCCCATGTGACAAACTAGAGATCAAAACACTATGATTTGCATTATGCCTATAATCTACAATTTGGTATTGTAATTGTGTCATGTTGTATGAAGTTTTATGTGTGAGATGTGTAGTAATGTACATGCCACCAAATATAGTATTTGAGTCTATATCTTTATTGAAATCACTATGAATTTATATAATTTGAACCACTATATCTAAATAATCTATGTGCTTATAAGCTAAAATCATTGTGGATCTATATAATCTAAACCTTTATATCTAATTAGTCTATGTGCCTATAAGTTGAGATCACTATGGATACATATGATCTAAACCAATATATCTAAGTATTCTATGTATTTTTAAACTAAAGGTATCTCCCTCTAAAAGTCCTAATTAATGCTAAGTGACCCATGTAATCTGAATCACTATATATCTTGACTGATCTGAGTTGAATCTAATAATCTAATTGCTAGATTTGTATGAAAAACAATGTATCCACTATGAGAGTGGATGGGCATGCTGGGTAAGTGTAAGAATAGGAATAGTAGGAATTATGCCCCCATTTTAATGAAAGAGACAAAAATTTTGATAGAGGAGGACGAACCAAAAGTCACAACTAGTGGCATAAGTAGAAAAAAGGATGGCTTGTTGTAAATATCTTGAGAGGTTATTTGATTGATTATATTGAGTTGTTGAAAGTGGAACACATTTTTATTAGTGAGGACTAGGGTGTGCATCTAAGTGTGAGAGAAATATAGAGATGTAAATACCATTATAAGAAAATAAATTAATAATAAAGTGAATCTTACATGATTTTTAAGGTATCTTTTTTATGATATCGTGGAAGAAAATGGTGTGAAAAATGGTGTTATGGAGTTCAAGTTATGGGCAAAATGGTATTTTGTTTTGATTGAGAAAATTGGATTGATTCTCAATTCATTTGTGTATTCACTAGTTTTATATTTTGGAGCTCTAGAGTGAAATATATGCCAAGGATATGAAAACCTACTGTGACTTAGCTTAAGCAGTTGGTAGCCTAGGTTAAGGTTGGTGGTGATGTTACCCTGGTAAGAAGCTAAAATGCTAGATATTTGTCTATTTTGAAGCTTATTTTTGGTGTTTTTAAGATATTTAAAGTGTCTTAGGAAATAATTTTCTAGTTTTAGCACTCTTATCTAGGACTACTATCTTATACCCAACATTTTTGTCTTATGAGTAGGATTTTCTGAGATGTTGCTTAGTTAGTTGCTATTATTTTTGCTTAGCTAGTCATTTGGCATTATGGACTGATATATATGTTTTTTTTAGTGTTTTCAAGGTCAAGTGTAGATGAGATAGTTCTATAGGGCTAGGTTATGGAGACATTATTGTTTTTACCATTATCTATTAATGAAAGAGCTTTCATGGATAGGGCAAGGTTGGGTCATGCGCATGACCTAGGCATAGTGTAGTGGGATAAGTAACTAATTACTACCTTATGTGAGAGGTGGAATGTAGATACATGTATTTTATAGCTTATTATAGGGGAGATTACTATGACTCTAGAGGATGTGTATCACATTTTACATTTATCAATTAGTGGATGATAGGTGATGTTGTAGGATGACATAGGTGTTGATGCTATTGATTATGCTTCTTTGTATTTTTTTGGTGTGCCCTCAAGTATACATTAGAGAGGTAGTGATAGTGATGTGATACTATCAATTATAGTACAATGTAGTTTTCCACACCTATATAAGCGGTTGGTCATGTTGATGGCCTCTTTTGTTTCAATGGATGGAAGTGGAGTGTTGATTGCATATAAGATGCATAGTATTGTGCATAGTGTGGATGTATATGGCACTATGTTCTCATGGGGTAGGACTATGTTTACCCACCTATACAAGGATATTTATATGTTTACATAAGATGATTTTAATGGTGGTGTGAGTGCATCTACCTTATTGCATTACTGAGCTTATGAGCATGTAAGAGTTATGTGATTGATTATATTACCTATGCTAGAGTGGGCACCTCTGTATCCATTTGGGGAGCAATGGATGAGTACATTAGTTATTTAGTCCCTTGGAATAGATCATTATAGACCAATTTTAGATATATTAGTGGCTCATGATATCATATGGAGGCCTTAGAGAGGATTTTTTAGGTGGGATAAAAATGGAATGTAGTTATGGTGTATGAGGGTCAATTATTGGATACATGACCAATAGGTTGGATTGTATGAGTGATTTTAGTATGAGCACATGAATAGACAATTTAGGGTACCACAAGATGTGCCCTTAGTAGCATGGGTGTGGGTGAGGAATGCATGGGCACTAGTGAGGGTAGGAGCTCATGCAAGGCCTACTGAGGCTAAACTAGCACCATTACCTTTGGATGCATGAGATGTGGCTTTAGATATTCCTAATGTATATGATATTGGATGCATAGAGGTATATACCACATGGTGGGATATGCATTTATGGGCTCCATTGCATCTTATTGATGGAGGGGATGCTCTTGAGTATGAGGATCCTACATTGATCCAGATTATGGGAGGTAAGCAATAATTATTTTTGAATTATGTATAAGTTTATGCTTGTGAGTTTGAATTTAAATTATATATCTAATTTAGTTTCATACTTTATGTGTAGTTGGAGTGAGATTTGCTCAAGATGAAGCATAGGTTGGGGTAAGAAGTAGATATGATGAGTACTAGGAGACCATCATTGAGTTGACACTCTAAGAGCTCACATTACATGTACCTAATGATGTAGTGGAGGAGGGTTTGATAGAGAGAGTGAAAGTTAAATTTGGTATTCATGCTCATTTTTTTGATAGATTTGTTATAGTGATAGTTTCATATGCTAGAGTAGCGAGAGAGAGAGAGAGAGATGATCTAGATAGGCATAGGATGCCCCCACCCAATTTTGGATTAAGGAGTATGAGGATTATGGATGAGTACTTAAACCTTTAAATTTGGTATGTAGACTTGCTGAGGAGCATGGTTGACTACTAGAGTGAGAGAGTCATCACAAGAGGCATGCAGTAGCTCAAGGAGGTGTGGGGTCATCAAGTGTTAGGTTAGATTATGGGACTAGTATTGGAAAAGAGAATGAGATTGAGAGTGAGGGATTGATACCCATTCATGATTGATTGTATTTGATGTGATGTATATTTTTTGAAAAAAATGTTGTGTTTGTGTGTGTGCATGCATGTGTGTGTGTGCGTGCATGTGTGTGTTTGTGTGTGTGTGTGTGTGTGTGTGTGTGTGTGTGTGTGTGTGTGTGTGTGTGTGTGTGTGTGTGTGTGTGTGTGTGTGTGTGTGTGTGTGTGTGTGTGTGTGTGTGTGTGTGTGTGTGTGTGTGTGCATGTGTGCGTGCGTGCGTGCGTGCGTGTGTGTGTGTGTGTGTGTGTGTGTGTGTGTGTGTGTGTGTGTGTGTGTGTGTGTGTGTGTGTGTGTGTGTGTGTGTAGATACTAGTTTGACTTAGACTTATGTGTATTGTGTTATGGATTTTAGAATATATTGGTATATTAATTTATAAATGGTTTATTATAAATAGTTGATTTGGCATGGATTTTAAGGTTTTATATGTTTGGTAAGACATCATTTTGGGATATGATTTTATTATTCATGATATGTTCAAGTGTGATGTCAGGTTTGATTTGTAATCATATGTGAGTAAACAATTGTTGACTTTATAATTGGTAAATTATTTTGATAAATCAAAATAGTTTAAGATTGACAAAATAATATATTATTAAGGTCTGGATTTGGATAATTTAGTTTGGCTAGGGATGGATATTTGGAACTAGGAATGTTAGTTGTTATTAGAAGGAGATGTAAGAGAGCATTTTATGTTAAATTCTTTAAGAGTGGCTCAGGAAACAAAGGTTAGCTTTTTAGCTCCATCGTTTCCCATTAAGTAAAGCTATGTAATCATGTGTATGATAATAGATGTTTGGATTGTGTGTCCAATCCATCTAAGTAGGTAGCTCAAGAATATAAAGGTTATCCCTTTGGATCCATCATTGCCCCATTAAGTGAAGCTATAAATTAATACCAGTATGAGTGTTTATTGTATCACTATCTAAACCCTAAAGACCAACTAAACAAGTGCCCATATTTCTCATTTTGTGTAGGAACATATGATGTATTTGATACTATCTACTATGCACTAACTATAGATATGCATTAAGACACTACCAAATGTAACCTTACTAGATATGTAACTAAAACTATGTGTTATGAATAAGGCTTATCTATCCTTAATCATAGTGGATTACTGCATGAAATAATACCCTATGGCATTTGCTATGATGCATATGACTAAGAAATAGATCGAGATGGAGTTGAGAATTGTGATGGTGACTTGTCTAATCTTAATTATAATGGGTTGCTATGTGAAATAGATCCCTAAAAACTTGTACATAATGATTATATCTCTAAATTAGTGCTTTGTAATGTGGGATCCTCTAATTTTAATCATATTAAGTTGTTACATGAGATAGGATCTTGAAAACTCTACTATATTAAATATCTCTTGAGTGGTACTCTACTATGGTGTTTGTAACTATGCTAGATATGTATATGGAACTACACTATGTACTCCTCAAACTACACTACTATATGTAGGATATTTTTGTTATACTAGTTTCCAAACCTTTTAAATATGTGGAATAAGATATATCCTATGAGACTCTATCTTGGAATATGCATTACTCTCATGATGAATAACTAATGATTCTGGTGAATGAATGTCCTAGGATAATTTAGCCATGGACGAATTAGGTCTAGTAATCCATGATGGAGGAGAACTAGATACCCCATGTGTGAATGTTATGATGATATTATGAACACATCTATTAATGAAATCCCTAAGTCCATAACAATCATTATCTCTATGTCCATGGATATGATGATAGTTACAAAAGAGCCTATGTGGCTATCTATGTAAGAGATGTGGATCTTGTTGATGAGTAGAAGGTATTGTGATTAACCTCCTATCTATTAGTGTTGATAATATGACACATGGGATATCCTAATCTGAATCAAACTATAGTGGTGCCTTGCTACTATTATCTATAGTGCATATTATAGGTTGTGCTCTAGAAACTAGTTTTTTGTTCTTGACTAGTTTATTTTTTGGTTGTGGTCTTCTATATTGTTTTGGACATGGTGGATTATTAGTGATAAGAGATATATATGGAGGTAATGCTATGAAATATAGAGTATTTTAGTCAACTTAATCTACCTCAATCAATCCTAGACTATTTTCCAAGGCTAGAACTGTATAGCATAAATTCTTGAAAGAGGACTCTGTCTGATATAATAGATGCTCAAGGAGAGGTTGGTGAATCCCATTAATAAAGATGTGTTGAATATCTAAATTAATAGGTTTATATATCAATATTAACATTTGGGTCTTGAATAATAAGATATAATCACTGACTATCTATGAAGTATTTTGATGTAATGTGGCAAGTTTCTCATATGTAACATGAGGACCCATGTTTGCTATGTAATATTTGTTAAATGCCTCCTCTAAGTCATCATATGTCTACAAGGAGCCAATAAGGAGTGGATGAAAAAAATAATTATATGATTCCTTCACTAATGTCTACTAGAACAACTTTATTAGAATCAAAGGACTCACATGAGATGGCAAATCCTTCCAAAAATCTTGAAGGTGTATGAATGGATCTGTAGTTCCATCAAAGTGAGGCAATGATGGTATCTATAAATTCTTTGTCAATGAATATTTTATGAATGTCTATAATAGAGGGTTACCATGTAAATAATTGGCATCCATTCAAGACTTATAATCTTTGTTTTCCAAGATAAGGTGATTTACTTGGTGTTGTAATTCACCAACTATATGCATCAAATAAATAGTCTCTTGGGATGGTATCTCATCATCTTGAAGTGATTCATTTAATCATTGAATTTGATAATTTATTTTATACATGGGAATGCTACATTTAGCAATTAGATCATAAAGAGGGGGTTTTCTCACGTGAACCTTTGGAGGAATTGTAATTTGGACCTTAATAGAGGGATGTGGGTTACCATTCTATTTAGGTGAAGAGTGAGAAACAAGTGCTATTGTTGTAGGGGGTGGCTTGGGATATTCATTGGTATCTTTATGTTTAGTGAATCACATTCTAATTGAGTAAAAAATGTGATGTTATTATTGATATGTTCATTATTTGAAATAGAATCATGCATATAAATACAAGTAACATTTTGTAGTGCATTATGTTTGAAAGGAGTGAGAGAAGGGTTACAATCATGAGATGCATTTTCTTCTTCTCTATGCGTATAATAATAATAATCATTAGTCCATGTATTATCATAATCAAATTTTTGTGCATATTCATTTTCATTTCCATATTCATTGGCATGTTCACTATAATACACATTATCACTTCCATTGTCACTAGGGAGAGGAGTAAGAGAAGAATTTAATAATTTTCTAATATGCAATAAATTATCATGTGAAAATGGAATATTATGTGTATCTATTATATCCATGGATGTAACACATGCATTATTTTAATTTTCAATGTGAGAACCAAAAGTAATAGAGTTATAATTTAGACATTATTTTTCAAAGTAAATTTAAGATAATAATATGGATCATTTAAACTATGCATTGGCAATTTTATTTTATTGCATTTATATTTT